>JBBMOE010000013.1:438065-533957 GCA_037975065.1 Chaetodon trifasciatus | reverse complement strand
GGGGGAGGTGGAAGGGGGGGCAGATGGCGAGAGGGAAACAGGGGATGCATTAAGTATGCATGGAAGTCGAAAAAAATAAGTTTACAGATAATTGGCGTGGTTACTGAGGGGCTAAAACAACACTGCTTACCTTAGTTAACATTCTGCTGGCTAAACATGCCTTTTAAAAGACATACATGCATTGTATTCCTCTTCTCCCGTTTACAAGACAAATAAAGGCTTTCCACCAGGAAAAAAAGGACCCCAAATACAACAATTACATGTTGAATTACTCATGTCACACCCTTTTCAGGGAGTACACATTAGCATATGAATAATAGACAACCAATGATTTTTTTTTTTCTTCAATTTTATATCTTTGTTCAAATGTCATGAAAAAGTAAAACAAGAAACTGTTTTGCTCTCTTACAACGCCAAGGGGTAATTACAGTATTTTCCCTGAGAGAGAGAAATAAGAGAAACCCTCCCCTTCTTTGATAATGTTGCTGAAACATATTTACAGAGCACCACTGCTTGTGATTTATTAATATTAGAAGACAGCTTTTGTTGCAGTGTTTTCATAGCCAGTGATTAGCACAACCAGCTACACTGAATAAATTCATAAGTGGATTAAATTATCAAAGTGGAATAAATCTAATAATACAAATGTTCATTGGAAGTGAAGGACTTCATATTTCCAGCGCTGTCAGATTAGGGAGCAGATGGTCACCCTTATGCCAGTGTTACTGTGTGAACGCTCATGTCAGAGGCCATACCTTTACCAATAACATGAACATATTTCTGGACAACACACAATAGCATTGGATACAGTGGATTTATCTAATTAATCCAATCATCTCTTTTGAATGGGGATTTCTGTGCCCATTGGTCTCCTCCTTTTTGACTGAGATTGGCGTCTTTGTGCCAGGCTGCCAGGCTGCCAGCCTAAGAGGCTGGTCCCCTTCTCAAGGAGACTGTTATGACCATGTGGTGTTCGTGCCAACCTCTGGCTGTGGCGGGGAGATAGGGAGCGCACAGGAAAAAAAAAAAAAAAAAAAAAAAGAAAGAAAGAAAACACACAGAGGCAGAGGCAGAAAGGCGAACACAGTAAACACACGTAAGAAAACAACAATATACACATATACTCAAAAATGCACTTGTAACATTGATGTATACACAGATATAAACACACACACGCAGACTCATGGGCAGACCGGGCTGCCACTCTTCAATCTACTTAATCTGTGATCAGATAAACTACAATAAAGGCAAGCCTGGCAATAGAGGGCACTGGCTATTATGAATGATCTGTATGTTGCTCAGCTACACACACACACACACACACGCACACACAGAGTAACAAACATGAGGACAGCCATACAAACACACACACGTACACACAAAGGCGGCCCCCTCACACTCTTATTTGACTTTGTGTGTGCTTCGCTGGGTTTATTATGACAGGCTGAGCGGCGGGGAGGGAATTAAACTGTTAAGCAGACATCAGAGGCAGTCTAATGTTTAATGCAGGAGCCGGGGCATGTGCTGACTGATAATGAATACAAACAGGCCAACGTCTTATTTGTTGTGCTTTTCATTGGGAACGACTCGGGTGCTTGACATCCACAGCTAATGTACTGTACGGGGCTATTGTTCTAACCCCCCTCTCATCCGTCCTCCATATCTCTCTCCGTCTCACTCCCCTTTTTTTCATTTCACTTGTCTTCCGTTATTGTGCTGATTCTTCAAAGCTGTCACTGCCATCACACAACAAGCCTGTCTTGGGCGCGATGTGACAGGATAATGTTGTAATTCTCGTGGAATCACAATCTCCATCATGATAATGTGTTGATGGGATGTGGTAATAGTTGTTAAAAGGTCACCCAGTGTGCTGTAATTGGCTCTTTCATACTTCACTACGTTTACTACGACAGAAGGCATGACCTCGCTGGCAGAGACGGTAAATATGCCATCTTGAGAGTGTAATTATACAAGCCAAGCCTTCTTGGATCTCTCTCTCCCGCCTCCTTTGCCCTCTCTTGCCACTCGTTTCTTACAGTCTCACTTTAGAAGTCCAAATGTAACTGTAAGTTGGCATGATAAACGAAGCAAGGCAGCAGTACAATACTGTACGTATGCCATGATTGGCAACTGTACAGTATTGTTAGGAGCAATTTTAAAATGAAGATCTCATTTGATTTTAAAAAAATAATTATTCAGATTCATCACCAATCTGAGAGGCTTTGTTCCCTTCATGTAAAATTAAACAAAGGATGACTGAAAGCAATCTAAACAATATATTACTATAACTGATATCTTCATAATTGGAAAAAATATAGAAATTAAGCATGTACAAACAGTTTAATCACACCAGAATTCCATCGTGACAGCCCAGGGAATAAATAATAAATAACAATCCTACACATTTATTTTTCAAAGACAGCAGCTTCAGCTCTGCTCTTAATTAGTTCAAACGCACAATTAAGTGGAAGAAGTATGATTTATGTTTTTTGGGCATTAGGTGTTAAATTGAATCAATACAGTAATTAATACAGTGATACAATGAGGGACTGTACATAAAAGGCATAATTGCTCTAATCACACAGAGATGGTAAACACATGCATAAGAGATGAGGAATCTTCCAGGTAACTTCGGCGGGTTGAGGTTCAGTATGTAAATATTTTGTCATTTAGAGATATGATTCTTATAAGTGTGTTCATCTTCTCTATTATTAATATTCTGTTGGAATTGGTATCCGATCTCTGGACTCCTTGCATGAAATAATTTGCAATTTAAAATCTTTTCATCATTCTTGTTTAACTCTGCTGAGGGCTGAACTTTCTCCTTTTTTTTTTTTTAAGTCATCAAAGTGTGTCACCACCTTATCTATCTATCTATCTATCTATCTATCTATCTATCTATCTATCTATCTTTTCCTTAAAATACTGTATACTTAAATAAAAATACATACCATAAAAACGAATTAATTCACTCAGATTTAATTTTATTTCTAGGTATTTTTTACTCAAGTTTAATTCATAATTGTCTTTTAATAATCCCCACGTTTTGGCTTAAAGATAAGACCCATTCCTTCTACTCATACCTCACTGAAATTTTACAATAAAGCCTTTTCTGTTGAAACTCTTTATAAATCATTTCCTGCTTTATATTACATGCTTCTGTTTTGTTAAACGAGTGCAACAAGATGTGCTGGGTAACAACTGATCTCGCAGATGTTCAAAGTGTTATTCATGTATAAAAGTACATGTGCTGCATGTAATAGGGGATACAGATCCATAGCACCTCCCTGTGGTGCTGACCATCTTATTGTGTGTGGTGTGAATTGGTTCCACTCTCGATATCTTATCTTACACTTCTTCTACTTAGAGTCACTTTCACCTAACTAGTGAGGATTTTCTTGCCATTTTAAGATTGCCCTGTGAAATTACAGCATCATAAAACATTAAAAAAGAGTGCTTCTTTTGGAAAACTTATCATCCAGTCTGACAATGTGCTTCATTCAGTTTAGGCGGCTATTGAAAACTGCTGCCATCATTGTAACATTGTTATGGTAACTGCTTGAGTGAAGTCACCAAATCTTATTGTAAGATCTCCTACAATATCATAATAACACTTGGAAGCGGGGGCAGCAGAGTTTGACAATAATATATCTGTGGAAATCTTTCCCCCTCTCTGCAGATCCTCAGTGAGAGGCACATCAGAGGAGACATTTGCGCTTTATGAAGTGCATTCATTTGGCCATTTGCCATGTTTCCTCACCAGAGGACTGCTATGATGAATGAGAGAAGAGAAGAAGCAGATTTTCTCTCCCACCTCTCGGCTCTCCCCTGTGATTACTAATACAGAGCCCTGCAACCTCCCACACCATATGAAAACTGTAGGCTTGCTCTCATATCCTGGGTAATCCTCAATTTCCCAGAGTCATTAAACTGAGACTAGCATCTCTGATGGCTGGAGATACTTGACATATTATGATTATTATCACATGAATACCTTGTTGTTACCTAGGAAGTGGCGAGGTTGCCTTAAAATCGATGTGGAAGACTGGCATAATAGCCTTTCTAGGTTGTTGCATTTGAGAATAAAAGCTCCTTTATGTTTGTGTAAGATAAATCACTGGGAATTCAGCCCTCAGCTGTTGCCGTGCTGGACAAAACAAACATCCAGGAAGAAACAGATGCAGCAACTGAAAGGTTTTAACTTCAGAGGCAAACTTTTAAGCACATGCATTCAGTTTAACAGCAACAATTTCATTTTATTGTTGTTCAATTTTCCAATCGTCACGGTTTGTTTCGCAGGCTCGTCCATGCAACCACCTGGAATCTGATCCCATGTCTCTGACCATAACTATCCGGAGGTGGATACTCCCTAACTAGCAGAGCCACCACAGGCTTGTGGTATGGAAACACTAAAACTTTCAAATGCATCATTTACTGTACATATAAACTCACATTTCTGATTATAAATGCTACCCTTAGGTGAAAGGGATGAAATTTATAAAGTCGAAACGCTGAATCTAGAGAATTAAAGTTGGCTGCTACTGTGTTGGAGGGGGGGTTACTCTGCTGTGGAAGGCGGACCAGGGAAATTTATGTGGGAGAAAAATGTATGTTCAGCGGATCGGCTCCAAACCAAACATATTATCTTTTGGTATGCCCTCCTCTTCGTAGCCTCAATCAGTTGTTCACAGTGTGTAATTCGCTGACATGTTCACCATGCAGAGACTTAGGAGAACATGCTCTCTCTCTCTCTACCTCTGAGGGGAAGGATACGGAGCTGATACTGGAGCTAACCTGGCACCTCTTCAAAGATTCAACACAGTTTACTCATGGAAGAGGAGTTTTTTTTAAAAGTAACAAAAAATGTTAGAATCAAAACTGAATTGTGTTTTGTGCTTCACTTCAGACCCACTTTGTGCACAATGTACAGACTGGAAGGTTTTTAAGACTTAAGGCACTGTCCTCTGCAAGTTAATGACTAAAAATGTCCAGGAGCATTCAAGAAGTGGAAGTGGAAGCAAGAAAAACAGTGTGGCCCCTGAGGGTTAGATTAGCAGATCTCTGCTCTGTCTTCTGCATGAGTTCTAGTGACAATTTTGGAGGATGGGTCAGATGAAAGACAACAGAAGGAAAGCAGGATCAAAAGCCACATGCTTTCCTGTATCCCTGCTTGTTCTAAGGGGCATACATAGTGCATTGGATTCATATCAAGGTCTTTGTACAGGGAGAGTCGGCCAACATGAAGTGGCCTTATTATTCTTTACTTCAATAACAAACCCACGTCTTCCCCTCTTGCCATCAAAGGCACAGCTCTCCAGAAGTGAAAATACACATCATATATGAGTCATTCATCTTCCTTGAAATTTAAATAACTCCTTTGAACATTGTCTTTGGTAAGTTGTGGCCAAATATGTAATTCCGCATTCGTTGCGATGTATAACATTCGTCTGAGACAATTCAGGGGCTGCCAGGCTCCCCCGTCGTGGCGAACACCGGCTAAGAAATGTGCCTTACTTTTCTCACACAGTGAAACTACACCACATAACTTTTCATACCTTTCAATCGACTCCCATTCGCAACCCAGTAACGACATTCACTCCCTCGCCCTGAGTGACAATAACTAAGTTGTCCACATCCATTCCACGCAGTTATCCACCCGTAGCCTATAAAACAGAAATAACGTGGAGGTTTACTCACAGTGAGGGGTTACTCTCAGACCGGACCTGGGCAGCCATTTGAAGTGACAGGGCCGCCCATCATGCGCCTCTAACGGGGTCAGGGGGCCTTATGGGGACTTGATCCAGAGCGAGGCCAAGGGGACCGGGCCTTTAGAGAGGATGGATGGAGCCCTGGTAAGAAGGAAGGACGGGCTGATTACATCATTTTTCAGACCCACCAAAAGGCCCTGTAAGGACCTTTGGGCAGCCGGATTGACAGTCGGCCTCTCTGCTAATACATTTTGGAGTGATTTGTCAAAATGAAGAAATTGTTCTTGCTGACCTATCTCGCTCAGCTGTGAGTGACTCAGTTGGTGAGACTTGACGAGACGAGCGACATATTGCTCGTGCTCACGGTGGCTCATGTTGAATATATGAGAGGAAAAGTCATAACAAAGCATTCATCATCATGAAAAACTTACTTTAAAAAAAGAAGCTTTCAAGTCTGAGGAAATGACATTAGGGGAAACATGTCAGGAGCAGAGTTAATCACCTCCTCAGTGTGTGTTGTACTGTAGGTGGCGTTTGCTTCTGTCGGAGGGAAATGTTTTGTTTTTGTGCATTTCCTGAATATCTACAAATATTCCCTGAAGGCACGCTGCAGTGCGATGTTGCGCCACCTGTTTTCAAGGCGCAGTCGTTCCCCGGGGCCCCTCAACAAATCATCTTCCTTGTTTCTCCTGCGGGGAAAGAGACACCGTCACTCCTGGGTTTTGGGTGTCATATCATGCTGAAAGATGCTAGAGCAAATTCGACATTTCCGTCTGTCCCAACAGGTAAAGTGAGAATCAAAAAAGCGAGTGATTGTGAAATTAGAGGAGGTTGGAAATTCTTAGCGGGAGTTTTCCTTTTAAAAATCCATCAGGCTAAAAAGCCTCAGTTCTCTCTCTTTGAAATTTTGTGGATAACTAGATTTTGGTTTCTTTTTACACAGCCTTAAGTGTTTTACAAAGGGGGTTATATTCTTCACTTTCCCTGGTTTTCCTTCAATGCATACAACGGCATCACCACACCCTCAGCTTAGTCCTGTATCTTTGTCTCAGCAGTGTAGACATAATGACTGACCTGGATTCATTCTACTGTTTTCAATCACCAACTCCCTCCAAGGTTATTGGCCAAAATCCAAAGGTTGTTCTGGGATTCCACTTTATCAGAGGCAGAGGCAGAGCAGCATGCGGAGTTAATAATAATTTGGTCTGTGTTTTACAGCTGTTACACAATGGACACTGTGTAAACCTCTTACGACACCGGGGCCTTGGAGCAGCCCATTTTAGAACTAGATCTGTCTCTGCAAGACAGTCAATGACAGACAAATAACAGAAAGATATTAGTGCAAAGAAAAGAACAAGACAATGTAATTGGTGGTTATCTATAATGCAAACAGTGTGGTACACTGTGTTCTTTTGATGCCATATTCAGGAGGCAGCGACTGTGAAGAAATGTTCCCTTAATAGCACGAGTGTGAAACTTTCTATAGATTTTCATTACAGTCTCTTCATGTGGTGTGAGAAAGCTGAGTTAACACGGCAGCAAGTAGGTGCTGCCATACCGAACATCTGCTTCCTCCATTACAAGCCGAGCTGGAGAGCATATTTAGAGCCACAGGTAAGCGTTAATGCACTGCTCGTCTGCAAAGCCAGTACTGTTATAAGCTTGCACATTCAATATAGATTAAGCCAGCGTTATTATAACATCATCCAGGCGGCAAACATTGTTAAAAATTGAAATCCTGAAGTTTTGTGTATTTTCCTGCAGAAAATGAAAGGAGTTTACTTATTTACTGTCAGACTCGGAACACTTCTAATGATGAAACTGACGTCTGTCAACAATGCCTTTTTTTTTTTTTTGAGTAATAATGAATATATTTACAATGTAATTCAGAACCCCAGTTGCCTCTAGACAGTTGAGCTTCCACTTCGCGCACCTCTGTATTTTATTCAAAGCAGAACCTCACCAAAGGAAAATCTTCTATTATCCAGCCTAACACTGCAGCCTGAGGAGAAACACTGGGTAAAACAGTGACTTAATATTTCATATTGGTTAGATTATTCATCCACACAAAGACATTTCCCTTTTTTCCTCCCTCACATCGCAACGTCCTCATTAAAAATGGGACACTGCACATTGAAACTTTTTAAAAATTCAAATATTTTCTTTCAATCTTTAAAGAGCTTATATCTAATGAACTAAGATTTAATTTGGCATGGCTTAACATCCATTTGCACTGTTCATAATTAGGAATGCAGACCTCGGTATTAAAATGAAGGGGCAAAGCCCTCAGTAAGTTCCCAAGTGAAACAAGAATTGGTTCCACTTTAAGTATTAATTGATTGGCTTTGCAGTATCCCTTACAGGAGAAGAGTATACACACACACACACACACACACACACACACACACACACACACACACACACACACACAGTCCACCTACCCACACACACACACACACACACACACACACACACACAATTTACAGAGCACTCATTTCTCATCAATCTGGTGCTGCTTCATTTGCCTGTCTCTCAGTCCCCCAGAGAGGGACAACCTATCTGCTAGCGGAGCTTAGCATTTGATCATGAGTGTCAATATCAAACTGCAAAGCAGGATTACACACTGCTGTCGTCAATAGGCGTAATGGTTTTACATGTGTTAAGGTTAACTCAGCCATTTAATGTGCATAGTACCTTAGAGATAATCACTCAAAAAGGACTTAAAAATGTCACACAAACCTCAACAGACCTGGGCTTCTGCAATGATCACACACTATACTCAGAGGGTCTTGTTGCATTTTTCTCTTTTCTGAGATTTGACAGCTTATGACTATGGAGTAGACAATTTCTACTGTATGAAACTAGTCTTCAAGGTATTTGATTCAAATTTCTTACAAGGAATATCTCCTGTGAAGTATAATCAGACTGTCTGCAGAGTCACCAGAGATAGTATTATTGATCACAGGCCGACCTAATATAAATTCTGTTAACTGTTTATTAAGGAAGAGCTTTAGTCCTGCACAAAGAGTATTCATTGTTGATCATTTTATTTCACTGTGGACCACACTTCTGATGACTTTAGAGAGATTAGATCATTTCTGTCCTCACTTTTGCTCTTTGCTGTTCAAAATTTAACAAAATGTCTGCCTTCGCTTTTATGATTCTTTATGTATGTGTCAGTGCACGAGTGTGCGAACAGTGTGTGTGTGTGTGTCCGTGTGAAGCCATGCGCAGGAGTCTCTTATATTTATTTTCACAAAACATAACACTCTCCCACTGTAAACCTCTGCCGGTGCAAGTGACAGCTAAAAATCCCCCACAATGCTGTGAATTAGGAACTGGTCTATTAGACACATGATCACATGATGTGGGATTAGTGGACTGGAGTCTTCAAAGCTGCTATTACAACTCCTGAGATGTGATACAGGCTCCCCCACTGCTCTCTGCAGGGGCGTGTGGCTCTTCCTCAGAGAATTACCTGACACCGTCGTGTCTGCGCTCTGGGAGACAAGTGCTGTGGCTCGGAGTGGAACAGCCAACATCAGTCGGAAATGCTCCCTCCATGCTGCGCTGAGCCAACAAACCCTGCATTTAATCCCATGTGTGAGCAGCCATGATGGCTACATGAGTTGACATCAGAGAAAAGGAGTTAGGGCGCTAAGGCTGGAATGATGGGTGATAAAGTGGATTACAGATGGGGAAATGCCATCATGCTTGAATAGTAAGTCAGACTCAAAATGTTAAGAATGGGGTTCTGCTATTTGGTGATCACCCTCGTTTAATCTGGAGATAGTGTCGTGTTGTTAGAATTAGGGGTAGAGAGATTTCACATATTAGGTGAAAAGTTTAATTACTGTGCAGACTGAAAAACGACCTTTGCTTTGGGGAGGTGAATTCCACGCATGGTTAAAAAAAAAAAAATAAAGAAATAAAAATGAATTAATTGATCTAAAGTAATAATGAAAAAAAAAGATAAGACATCTGGCTAAACCGTTTGTACAGGGAGGGATTTTATGATTGCTCTGCATGCAAGAATTTTATCCTGAAGTTTATGGTGTTGTTACCTCTGTATATACTATATCACAACAAAGAACAAAAATGGAAGAAATAAAAGAGAAAAAAACATAATTTGCGGAAGAAAAAAAAAGTGGTTGCATTCTGAACTTCAAGTTACCTTTTCTAAAGCTGAACACTGGGAATTTGGACCTCCCAGCGCAAACATTAACGGGCTGAAATGCAGCTCTGGATGTAACAAAGGAAACAATACCAGGGAAGAGAGCCAAGAAGGCAGAGCTGGCACGCCTGTTCCTGGGACCATGGGAATTTGGCTCCCAGAAATAATGGGGTTGAACAGGGCCCAGCACCACTGCTACTGTAGCTGGGAAAATGGTGCACCGCAAGCCAGGCTCCATCCAGGGAGACTTAAAACAGGGGAGGGAGGGGAAAAAAAAAAGAAATGAAATATACAGTATGGGTTTGCACCTCACAGTGTGAAGTGAGATGAGTAAAATAATGGAGGAAGGGGAAGCCTGTCTTATGTTTGTCCCGAGCAAGTGATTGTAAATCAAAAACACTGCCCGGCTTAGGGGCTGGATGTGAGCTAACATAATACTCTGTATGGACAAACTGCTACCTGGGCAGAAAGAGAAAGAAAATAAAATGATAATAAAGTGCAGGACATAAATGTGAGTAGGACACCATGTGGCCAAAAGTTGAGGTAAACTACACCGCTATTCATATGTATATATATATAAATATATTTATAATATTGGTAGTGTTAATGCTAGCAGCCCCTCTCCAGCCTAATTAGGACAATAAAGGGTTATGGGCTAATGTATGACTGCCATGCCAAAGCTAATGAATGCCTGGTATACCTTGTTTCCTCCCAAGCGTCCTTGGACTGTCATCTCCAACCTTTTGATGTTGTATCTGATTATCCAGGCAGCGATTAATCATGATTAAGTAAGCACCAAGTCTCTGAGAGAGAAAGCAAAAGCAGAGAGGGTGGGTGGACAGCAGGAAAGTTGCCCAGGTTCAGGCCTTAATTCTGGGCAGCACAGTCTCCTGCTTCTGCCAAGTGGACACTGGTAATGAGACAGCAAAGTAAAAATCATGGTGCTTTTTTAAAGTGTTGTTAAAGGCAAGATTCATTATCCAAGCCAGGCTTTATCCAAGCCATAGTTGAGGCTTCCAAAGAAACGCCTCTTGCCTTCTGTGGTAACCATCAACTTGGACACCACAGCTCATTTTCACATGCCCAGTGCTATTTGACAGCCATTTTTGCATGTTTTGTTGATCCACAGACATTTCAATATACCTCTCCGCTCGCCGCTTTTCCTCCTCTCCAAAAACATTTTCCTGCTTTGATATCAGTTGATGGAATATAAATGGGTTGGAGCAGACCTAAGGTAACCACCTATTGGCCTTCATGCATTTCTAATGTAACCTGTTCTGCCCATGCTCACAGAGTAGGGCTGGCTTCATTACTCCAAGGTGCTGAGTCTTTTGCCAGAACCCTGCCTTTTCAGCGAATAGATCACCCTTGTGACCAGGGTCTCTGATACTGTATGCACCACCTGAAAGCTGTAGCTGTTTGCCCAGGTGCCAAAATAATCAAGTTCAGCTCGCATGGCAGGTTATGAAAGAATATTAACTGTGGGAATAACCCGGCTTGACATGCGTCGCCCGCATGCATGATCAAACGAGAGCCCTCTCAGAAAAGGAGTTTTCCAGGTAGGCCTACTGGCAGGGAAGTCTGGGCCTGTGATGACACCAACTCAATCATTGTTACTTTGAAGTCAGAGGGGTCAGTGTTGTAATGGGTTTGGACAAAGGTACAATGATTCTCTCTTTTTGCTTTCCGACCTTTTTATGTTAATGCATTTAGCATTCTGCTTGTGTAATGGGTTTCCCAGCGAAGAGGGAGAGTGGAAGCTGTTGTTGAAACACGTTTAATGACGTACCGAAGGACATAGAGCAGAGGTCCACATTACTGCCACTATCAATAATACAACTGTTTAAGTGGTCCACTTGGAGTATAGGCAAATAATACTTCCCTTTCTACCACCCTGCTGCCGCTCACTGTGAAAAGTATTTTCTCCAATGAGATCCGATGTGAAGGAATTTGTTTTGAGTGCTCGGTCTGAAAACCGCACTGTGTCATGGTTTTCCTGTCAGAGTTTGTTTCTGTTAAACCTAAAATTTGATTTTACTTAGAGGATTTAAGGTTTCCACCTTCATGTTTTTTCTTCACTGCTTTCCATCAATCTTTCTGTTTTCCTCCCTAAAACCAGTATTTCAAGCTTAAATTATGGCAAATGATGTGTGTTCGGGGTGTTGTGAAGGAAAACAAAATAACCCCTGATGACTGCACTGTAACTAAACATCTCCCTCACGGCCTAACGTTTAAGTGGAAAACTTCCCGACCGCTAAGGCATAAATCAGCCCCGCTCTCCTGTATGTTTCATTATAGAAATGTTGAATCACTTTTCAGAGCCAATACAGAAACATGGAAAAAATAAGAACGCATGAAGTTATATCTTGTGCCCATCAAACACAGAGAGAAATCGAGGAGATCAGCATATAATTGGTTAGAGTGTGTGTACACATGTCTCCCTCCAGTTCCAGCACAGTCCTCCAGTTCAACACGGGCTTTGAAATGTGGATTCAAAGCTAGCGGACTTCCCTGAATCACTGAAAACCCTCAGGACATGGTTTGGCCTTTGCGGAGGTGGAAGCCAAATATGAGTCTGAGAAGATGAAGCACCCTGGCCTATCGTCTGTTCCTGGTAGGTGTTCACTCCCGATAAATATTTCATTTTGGTACAAAACAAATAACTTGACATAATTCCTCCCCCTCTCTTCCGAGTAGAATGACAGAGTGGCTGATTTACGCATGGCGAGAGGTGTAAAAAGCATGCAGGCATGCCGCTTTTCTCTATCCACCATCTAATGGATGCAACCCGACGGGCTAACAACTGTTTGCCTTTTTTTTTTTTTTCAGACAACTGTGAAGTGAGGACACACTTGGATTCATATGAATTGCTGACTGTGATTTGTGAAGAGCTTTCTGACTCCATTGGCTAACTGCAGTACGTTGCCCTGAATATATCTGAGCATACGGATACTATTAAAATAGCAATAAAACCCTTTTCCATTTTTTTTTACCACAGAAATGATAAGTGTTAATTACTCCTGCAAAGGCCTTTTAGCGTGTTCCTTCAAGAGGATACAGGCTAAATTGTTTGACCCTAGCCAAAGTTACATTGCAGACATGAGAGGACAAGCGATTTAAACTTTAAATCCACTGTGAAAGTGCATTAACCACTTAACTATTTTCTCATTTCTTTCTTCATGAATGCTTGAGGCTGTCTCTGCTTTGTTGCATTTGTCAATCACTGTAATTTGGGCTCCATTTCCAAAAATAATTATCAGGTGAGTGGCAGCCCTTTGCCTGGAGTGCCAACTTGGAAGCGACGTGCCCAAGAGTATTAATTATGCCGCTCAAAATATGAAGTCTTTTAATAGAGAGGCTGACGTGACATCATTGTTTAGAGTCTTTCTTCCCCTACAAACATGACAATCACGGCTGTCCCTCTGGTCATCAGCAAAGATGAGGAGGAATTGTCAGAGGAAGTTATTAACAAGCTGTGTACCATGTGATAAAGTCAGTCAGACTCTCACTGGTGCCATGTCTGTTGATTCGCATAGAGGAGAAGAGGAGAGCGCACGAGGAGCGAGTCAACAACTTCAGTGCAGCTATGAGAGATAGAGTGAGGTGGAAATATGCAGAGGAGCGACTGAGGGGGAGGTATTATGTGCAAAAAGCCCCAAATCTTTCAAATCCATGTACTAAAATTATTGCTGAATGTAACTGTTGACGCTGTACTCAGAGGACCATGCAGTTTCATACAGTTGCCAGCTCCCTCTCTCTCTCTCTCTCTCTCTCTCTCTCCCTCTCTCCCTCCCTCCCGCTCTCTCTCTCTCTCTCACTCTCTCTCTCTTTCTGCCAATCAAGTGCTCACAAACAGTGCTGCACTGTAGTTGTGGTTCACATTCAGCACTTGCTTCTGTGAAACCCTAAGAGGGAGAGACAGCTTCCAGGTCTCATTAGCATCCAGTAGCGGCTAATGCTGCCTCCCTATTACTGTCTGAGGAGCTGAAATTCAGTTGGAGATGAGCACAGCCCAGGGGGCTTAGGGTTGCCAGTTTAATTAGTGCCTGATAATTTCAATAATGAGTGACAATTCATTGGGGTTTTTTAGGTTGGCCCACTGTTTGAGTGCAAATCGATAATCCTCTGTTTCTTCCCCCACTCTCACGAGCAGATAAAGGGCGAGCGTGGGGGTGGGGGGGTGGGTGGTGGTTGGGGGGGGCTCTATCCCTTTGCAGGAATTAAATGAAAAGAATCAACTTAGAGAATGTCCCTTTGAAACCAAGAAAGGGAAGCCTATGTGATTTGATTTGCTGTTATTGGATGAGCAGGTGGGTCTTTAGTTGCTGTCGTGGGGTCCAGAGTAAAAACAATTTGCCTGGAGTGATACGGGGTAAGTGAGTGGAGGGTGAGAGGTTTACACTTGTTGTTTTCCACTCATCCAAACGCTCTCATGTTAAAATCAAAGCAGCAAAATACTCTTGTCTATGATGAGGTGGACAGGATAAATTTATCAAGGTAATCTGGAAATATCACCCTCCAGAGCAAAGCATCCGTGAGAGAATGGAACCTATTTTCTGCATTATTTTTCAGTATGCACAGCTGTTTAACATACAGTATGCCGGTATAATGAAATGATGAGGAATGGTAATTCATTCAGTTGCCCCTAGGCTCAAAAAACATGTTTACCTTGGTTACTTGAGAAAGGTGTTTGAACCTTCTGTAATTCAGTGACAGGGAACACAGTCCTGTTGATGCATTGCCAGAATTCCTCTGTCTTGCTCTGGAAGCTATTTCACAGCTCTGCGTACAGAAGAATAGGTGAGGTGAATAAGGTTTGAACAGGCACTTTTCATATTCACAGAAATAATTATGCGAGGTAGCACGCTGTTTTGCAGTGTTATTGAAAATTCAATTTTAGGTGTCAAAGATAGTGCATTAAAATACCAATTAACCACATAACACCCAACCTCGAGCTGACATGGCATCATAATGATTGTAGAAACAGGAAACAGGAGGCCATTATTCTCTAATACACTTCTTCTGTCTTGAAAGGAAAATATGTGATGTATGCAAAAACAAATGAAGACTAAAAATTCAGCGAAAAAAAAAACTGAACTTGACAAAACACACAGAGGGAGCAGATTGGCATCGCGCCCGCTGATATGGAGTGCGGTGCGCTCAACCTGTGCAGCAATGATAATGGTATGGCTTTATTGCCCTTTGCGACTTGTCTGCATTTGACACGGTATATGTTCCACAATATCCTGATACAATACTGAGTCAGCACACCAGCTGCCTCTATATTCAGACCTCACCATACAGCGACGGAGTGAAAGTGCAGTGAGAGCACGCAGCATTTCCTCAGTCAGTTAGCCTGACATATTGTGAAGGACAGTAGCCTAATTATTCCCTGGCAGTGGCAGAGACCTGCCAGTCCCTTCAGATTGAGCTGAACCACCGAGGCTGGAGTTTGATTCCTTCGCGCCTGCTATGTTTTGAGTCAGATAGGATCATGTCCACTGGAGATTTAATTTGGACATTCAGTGGTGTGAACCCGACCCTTATTACTTCAGCCCCCTCATCACATGACCTGTAGTCCTCCTCTATTACAGGCCCAAGAAAAACAGCAATCATCACGTTAATACAGGGAACATCAAGAGACTATTGATTGTGGTTACTTGCGGAATATTCCCTCCATGACATGCGGTTCAGTGCCCCCTTCGTGCTCATCTGTGGCAGTCTTTTTAAATATTCATGACGAGGTTGCCTTATGGTTCTGCAGCTGAATTTCTAATTGGGCCGTCAAAAGAGATACAACATGCCCTTAAGCAGGACCGTAACAGCGGTCAGCTAAAACAGAAATTGTGTGATTCAGCCACAGGGCTAATTAGCAATTAGCATTCACTGTTTACAAGGGTTTTTACCTGTGGGCCAGGGGATGGCTGAATTGAGCTTAAATCACTCCATCCTGCCTTTGAAGCTTCAAGAGCTGCCTGTCCATATCATAATGACTGGGAGGAGAGAGGGAAGCGCTTCTACTGTGTAACAACATAATCATCAATTAAGGCAGGGAAATGGCAAGAAGTGGGGATTTTAGCTCATTAAAAAAAGCCCAGAAGAAAAAGTATCTCTGGATTTATATATATTTTCACTCTGTCTGTCCTCTGTCAATGTCTGCCATCTTTAGAATTCAAATGATTTTGTCTTTCAAGATGAGTGGAACTCCTGAAAATGTAATTCAGAGACTCGGAAGCAGACATTCCTAATAAGGGTTAAAATATGAATGACATTTGCTCCAAGAAGAGGCTGGATGGAAATGGGATTGCCACTGATTTAATCCACCTTATTAGTTTCTCCTGTCCCTAAATTACGCTTAATGTATTTTTTACAGCCATTATAACGGATTCCCCTTTCAAAACAGACATTCTTGAAATTATTGTGGTCATTGCCAACTTATAACTAAAGTATCACCATTACTACCACTCATACATACTGCATAGCCTCAAGTCATAGTTGCTACAGTAAGAAAATGGAATTCATACAGCAGTATATCTGTAATATGGCCTGCATATTCTACGTGTAGCCAGTTTATATTACCTCTGTGTGCAGCACAGTCAGAGCCAAGGCCACCTTGTCGATTTTAAATGAAAATATAAAATACCTGTGACAATTTCCACCATGTGATGCTACTGTTTAGTTGCTAACAAGCTGTTAATTCCATATTTTATCTATTGCCTCAATAAACAATGACAATGAGCATTTGCTTAGCCCAGTATGTCACTTTTATTTGATATTTGGGGATACCCAGTGGCTAACCTGAACCTGCCTAATGTATCATCATGGTGGAGCCACTACAAGGACATACAGTAGCTCATGTCTTCAACAGCTTTCCAGACATTAAAAAGAATATCAGATTCCCCCAACTTCTTTGAGGATGTACTGCCTTTGAGAGAGGACTTCTTTTGAGCATATCCAAACGTTTTCATCTCTCTCTCGTTTTTTTTTTTAAATCTATTTTTGCCATAAAGTAGGGACTCAACACAAACTAATTCAGGATGATAAAACTGCTCGAGTGGATTTCCTGCCTAACAGAGTACAAAGATGGCTGATAAAGGGCTTATTAGAGAACCATCATTACTCTCACTTTGGGTTGAAAACGTTGACTGAGAAGCACCATTATGTCCTGAATTTTTCGCTGATGTGGCTACAAGCTGAGGTGATGCTGAGGCTTTCCCCTACTGTCTGAGGGTTAGTTGAGCGGACCTGTCAATGATGATATCTAGACAGCAGGAACAGTGCAAACTCAGGGATAAGAGTCAACAGTAATTAGAATCTATCTGGGGAGGTGGGAACACACACACACACACACACACACACACACACACACACACACACAGAAAGACACGCTGCATATCATGATAGACTTGTGTTTACAAACATTGCTTGTATGCACAGTCTGTTTGAGAGGCAAAATATGCATTTATATTAAAAAACAGTAAATATTTCACATATGCACAAAAGTGAGTATGCACAGGCACCTACATGTGCAGCCTACACACACACACACACACACACACACACACACACACACACACACACACACACACACACACACTATTCAGAGACTCATCAAAGACATGTCCTTTAGTATGGAGATTCTGACTGTATACTCCCCTTTTCCTTAATTGCTCATTAATGAGATGGAAATATATTTCTGCCTCAAAGTTTGAAAAAAGATGCACTCATTGAAAAAGCCATAAATCTAAACATTTGAAAAGGATATAGTAACGGGAGCCTCCCATTCTTGTTCTCTGAAAAATTAATGCAGCGCATGTTATATTTATTACAAGGCCGACTGTCATTCATTTTACCCGAACTAACAGAAATTAAAAGTGACAGCAACCTCATCAAGAATGAATGCCATTGTATTCTACACGGAGCAGAAAAGACAGGGAAAAAATCTGATAATAAAACACAGGCTTCCACAGTGCATCTGTAACAGGGAAAACCAAAGCTCGGAGAAATGCTGTGAATGAAGGAATGAGGGCAAAAGAAATCATAAAATGCAGAGCAAAAAATACAGCTTCATAACTTTTATTTCACTTTTTAATTTTGCTGCAATGGCGACGTTAAATCATCGTTAAGAATCTGAAAAAAGCGGTGAAGAAATCATCGTAATTGACATGCACAAAATAACAGGAATAAACAAAATAAAATACAGTGACTTGTATGGTGAAATATTTAGCATGGCTACTTCAGATGTATTTTCAAATATTTTGCGAGATGTGTATAATTGCTGGCTTCACTCATTAAAGGAGAAGGGTTCTGATCTGAGTATGCTGCAGCTAAATGGTCAGGTTCCCATGTGAGGGAAATAAATGAAATATTAGTTTATTACATATTTAAATCTCTCTCCCCAGGCTGTCTTCCACTCTTTTTTTTCCTGGGTTGGTTTGCATTATAATGTTCACCAAACAGTTTTCCCAACTAATGGCTTGCAACAACGTGGTCCTGCTTTTCCCCTCTGCTTTTGGTCTAGATTTTCATAACAAATTACTGTGGTACGCCGAGGGAAGGGAGAAGGCTCCAACTTCCTGAGGAGGCAAAAGGGAAAAATTCATCTTTAAGCGGTACAAAGTTGAGCATTGCCTGTGGAACATTTTCACAGTGTGTGTCCGTTAAACATTGAGTAGACAGTCAACTGCAGATAATAAGTCAGCGTTGTCAGGAAGATGACAGCAACGTTTGGAAATAGAAAATCCATATTGCATTCTGCTTCTTGGGAAACGCTTTTTCACCAAAGTGTGCAGGACTCTGATGCACTTTTCCCTGACGGACAATGGTTTTATTAGTCTTATTTGCATATTAGGTCCAAGGTCACGTTTAAAATTCCCGACTGCTTTGTAAGTTCATAATCTAAGTCCTATCCATCAAAATGCTGATGTATCAAAACAAACAGAGGGCTGAGAACAGAGATACTGCATGGGCTGGGCCCTCTGAATAATCGTTAAGGGCAGCCCCCTCGCTCTCCCTATCTCAGGTGTGTGATTAAAATCAATTAAATCACTCCTCTAGTGTCAACCGCCCCAAATCTCCTGACAAATGAAACGGTGCTTTAGGAAGACGAGGATGTTCCTGGTCCTGTCGTGGCTCGGCTCATATTCACAAATGAGATTAAGATTGGGCTGCTGAGGGATTTCAAAGGCCTGTTTTCCATAAGAGCATGAAACAGCCTGTGAAGCCCGTGTAGGCTACATTAAGTAGACTTGAAAGTGTCTGGAGCAGAGATCAGCTCCCAGCCCACAGTGAGAGTAACTAGCTGGAAAAAAGAGGAGAGATTATTTACCTGCATCTACAGTACAGTGTAAGACTTTCATGGCAGGAAGTTGGATCTGTAACACAGTACTGTTCTGGGAAAATAATCCGATATCCCATAAATTCTTAAAATCCCTTAATCTATTTATGACACAGTATTATGATTTGTCTGATGCATCCATTAATGAGTTATTCATCTAATATTAATATGTATTAAATCATGTGTTTTGAGTCAATACAGTTTTCAGCACAGCACTGCCTTTGCTGTGTGTCTTCAGACAAATTAAGCCATTTACAGAGCATCAATATGGAATCATTAAATGCCCTTTGTGTATTGTTCTCTATGGTCTATGGACCACCCCTCTTTCCCGCTCTCCCTCTCTCTCGCTCTTCCTCTCACTCACACACACACGCACGGCAGCTTTGGCTCGCGCATCAGATGTGAGTCGAGGTTTGAGCCCTCCGCAGGCTTCTTTATGACGACAGTCGGTGAGATCTGCTGATCCCATCTCCAGTGGGCCTCTGTAACCCCCCTTTGTAACATTAGGCAAAAGCGCTAAATCAAAGTGTGGAGTCAGCCCAGTGTGTGTGTTTAACGTCCCCCTGCTCTTGTCACCAATGACCAGGGGCGGGCCGCCACGTGTCCTTGCCCTATCCCCCGGTGTCCTATCACTCCTTTATCTGTCCACAAGGCATGGCCGCTCTCCCAAAGACAACCACACATGCATGCTCAAGAAGGGCCTTTTTTATTCATCTCAACACCCACAGAGAAAATCAGACGTCCCAAATTGTTCCCCTACAGCGATTGTTTTATTCATGGTCGCATTTGAGCCCTTTTATTTCTTACACCTTGCACACTTAAACGTATATCCATAACAGTGGCCATTATTCACGTCAAGCGGGGAGATTTGTGTAAAGAAAACACCAGAAAAGGTTTACGGTGAATTTCAAAATTTAGCAAAAACACAAACTCACACTTTAAATATGCTGCAGAAATGTTTTGGAAACTGCAGCAAACTTATGTAGGACACTGACCTGTATTTCATTTTGAAGAGCAAAAGAAAAAAAATATACTTTTTTAACTCAGAGGTTCTTGTGGGAAAACAATAACAGACAGTATGTTTATTTGCGATGAAGCTACACAGCACAAAGACAGAGCAACCATACCAAGGGACTTTCCTGACTCTTGAGAAGGGTACAACCAATATTCCCAAACCCATGCCAGGACTTGCGATTCCGCTGTATGCTTTTTTCCTCTCCTTTATGAAGGATGATCAAATCAAGCATGGAAGTGTGTTTCATCAGTCTGTTGGAGGGTAAAGAGAGACTTTCAAAATAATCCCTTAAGTAGATGAGGCTTTTTTTATGTATTGCTTTTTATTGTAAGATGCAGCATGTTTCAAGATTGCAGCGGAAATGACAATTAAGCTGATATACTGTCTTCATGAATGGCAGGACCTTTTTCTGGAACCTTGCACAATACTGTATTGCATGTCCACACATCTGATCTAGCTGTGTTATTATTCAGTCTCTTGACAGGTCATATTTTGTCAAATGAAATGCTGAATTGCTTCATACTCGGCACGGAAGCTGAAGTGATACATGTAAGTAGAATTAAATTACTCTATAGCATATTACAGCCTCGGTGGGATTGTGGCTGTTCCTCCATTTTTAATAAGTGCTTATTTCCCAGGGGGCCATGTTGGGCACTGTGGGTCAACAGTGTCCAAGAGGGCGAAGCTTGTTCACCACATTCTAGAGCCCTTTAATTGCTTGAGGTTATGTGTGCTATTATCTTCCTTTTTCTCTTTCATTATGGAGGTGCAGAGGTTCGGATTGACCCATCCTCTCAATTTTGAAAGCACTCGCCGCGTTTAGCGCACTTCAATTAAGTGTGCAGAGGAGCGCTGTGATGAGATTTATTTAATTAATTATTCCAGTTCTGCTTTGGCCCATGCATATATTCGTTTTTTTAAATCTTTCCTTTGGTGTCCCGGGTCCGCTCTTATTTATTCTGTTGTGATAATGTTACAACTGTAACAGCAATATTTTCGGTGCTCCCAGGAGTGTTTGGTCTGACTCAAACATAATAACCCACGGCAGTGTCTGTCTGACTCTCAGCCATTCTCATTCCTGCTTGCAGCTGATGCCGTAACCCCGGCCCCTTCCCTGCAGGCTGTGCTGACGGCTGGCTCAGAGCAGGCACACACACATGCACACACACACACACACACACACACATAGAAAAAAAAAGACCTGTAGACCCGCATTTGCATGGACACACATGTTCACACGCATACATATGCAAATACACACACGAACACATGCCAATGTAAGCACTAACACAGAAAACATGCACACGTCTTCTATTTCACTCCACTCTCATTTAACTTGATTCTCCTCATCTGTTTCTAAGTTGTCTGAAATTGCACTATGGTCCACTGTAGGAGCTTTAAATGTGGATTATGTGGAAACAACAGAAGTTGTTGCAAAATATCCACGACTGCAAAGTTCAATGGTGGGAATTGTTTTGCTGCCCATTTAACTCCACAGTGTAGCACTTGCGGGCAAACATTGTTCCCAAGTAAAGGATTTCAGAGTACAGAGCAGTGGCTTCATAAGGGGATTTGATCACTTTTACCTGTAATGCTGACAAGTCTTCCCTTCAGTTCAAAAGGAGGGAAAGCGGATGACTGATCAATATAAACGCAGGTGTTTGGAGAGAAGCTGCGGATTGATCAGTAATAGTCCCTCAACCCGGAAAAAAAAAAGAACAAATCACAGGAAAGAAAGTGAAAAGTTAAGTAGGACACTGTCAGGGATTCCCTGGATACGAGTCTTGGAAAAACTGCACAGCACAAATGAAAAAGAACAGAGGAGAGCTGGTTGGGGAATTCAAAAAAGAATAATTAAAAACTCAAATCGGGTTTTTAACTGTGAGAAAGAGAGAGAGGGAGTGAGTGAGTGAGTGAGTGGGTTTTTTAAATCCACCAACAAGAATACTCTTGGATGATAACTGCCTCAGCCGTAGGCTATTAAAATATTAACCACCGCTGTCCGAGCTGGGACTTTCCAAGCGGTACTGAGCAGTATCCTCCCCGGATACTGGGCCTGAGAGAAAGGCTCTGCTCCCGTTCGCTGCCCTGTGGGAGGCTCTGGCTTGCATGAGGAAGTGTTTTAATGTTTCTCAGATGCCTGGCTCACTGAGAGAGCTTTGACAAGGCAACTATCCTGGGTGTGATTTAAAGGTGTGCACAGAGGGAACCAGGTACTGGAGCTGAGGGCCTGTTAAGCTACCAGGTGCCTTTCTAGAGGAAAAGGAGCTAACTTTTTTTTTTCTAATTCCCCTGTTGCTGAGCAGAACTTGGTCCCTTAAGTTTGAATCGTTATCATTACATGAAACAGACGCTATAATGTTGCTACGACCTGATATTGTTCACTTAACACTTGAAAATATACAGTGAATACATTTACAGCACTGATCTTGTTGGGGAAAATGTGAAAGACTGCAAAATGTTCAGAAAATGAAAAGCCAACAGATTGTTGATATCTGAATTATTTTGGCTGCACACCAGATTTGCATGTGTGCAGAGTTTGTTTCCTTGTTATTTAGTTCAATGACTGATGCTTCCAATAGCTTCCAATTGCCTGGAGCTTATTACACTCATAATGTATAAGCAGATACTTAGTGAGTGTATATCTAAATCATTTAGTGGGACTTCGTTTAGGGGAACACATGGCAAGGAGCACACTCTTATCTCAAATAGTGCAATTGTAGAGGTTTTATTGACTCTAACAGATAACAGCAATTATTTCTCTGAGTGCGCTTTCTGGTCTCTGCCAAATGTGAGCTGGCAGATTATTAAAAAGACAAGTGGTCTCTTTGATACCGAAACAAAATACAAGGGTGTATTTTTAGCAACTATAAAGGGGTGCCAGCTTTGTTCAGGTGAAATTTCTGCACAGAAAATAATGTACGTTCATGTGCTGCCTGTAGCGAGAAAGTCGCGCATTAAGATACAGTGGTACGTTGAGAAGCTGTTGAATATTCAGAGTGGCAGGTTCTTTGAATGTTTCATGAGATTACAGAATCATGGCATGTATCATGGCGTTGACTGAAATTGTTAAAGTAGCCTGAAGTTCATCGAAAGGATGAGGTCTCTAATCTTTTATTCCCTAAACTGTGCAGTAGTGTGTTTCTGTCTTCCCCACTCAAGTCCTGCTGTCCTGTCTTTGCCTTCGCCTTTCTGACATCCCCTCGGCCCGTCTCCCGCTCCGGCTTCATCCCGTGTAGCGTCCCAGTTCTCCCGGCTTCCCCCAGTCAGTCCAGCTTTGTCCCCTCTGTTGTCTCACGTCCCCTTCTCCCCCTCTCTCCCGGTAATGTCCCATCTCTCCCTGGAATCAGAAGCCTGGCTGGCTGGCAGGCAGATGGGACAGATGAGGATGGCAGGGATTGGCTAATCCCTAATCTGCTGTCTCCTTGCCACTCTGGACCGCAGAGGAGAGAGCGAAGCAAGAGAGAGAGGGAGAAAGAGAGGGAGAGGGTGATGGAGCCAGCTAGATGGAGCCAGCTGTCAGATGGAGAGTCTTTCATGGTCCTGCGCACACAACAGCTGCACAGGGCCCGCCTGCACGGCTCTGCATTATTAAGCATCTTTTTAGTTGGTTCCAGATGCAGACCTAGCTGTGTTTACCCAGGCTTTGTGCTTTCTTGCTCCCCCACCCCGCTCTCCACCTCCACTTCCTACTTCAGCGTCCCGTCATAGCCCTGTTTCCTTGTTGCTGTGCAGCTTGATGTGGTCAAAATCATTTGACTTCCCTCACGTGTCTTTACTTAAGTATAATGTAACGTTCAAGCGCGTGACCTCTGCACCCGGAGGTAGCATTAACACCTTAATAGTTTAGCCTCATTAACGTATTTCCACTCAGAAGACAAGCATTGGAATCATTTAAACATGTGAGGACTTTTTCAGGGTCAATGCTTTTTCCTTCTTTTTGGGAAGAAATAAAAGTTTAGCTGTGGTGCAGCTTTGCAGCACTCTGCCAAATGGTTACAGTGATATCTGCTGACATCACATGAAAAGAAATCTTTGCTGTAGAACAGATATGATAATGGCAGAGATGTAAAATGTAATTACAACATAATTAAATGGTTTCATTGCTGTAATTACGTACCATTTAATGTGCGGCTGTCATCACGACTGTACGTGTCTGCATATAGAATGTGCAAACAGTCAAACTTGTTTGAACACCAAAGCACAAGCGCATACAAACACACAAACATATGCGCACACTCACACACCACTTCACACCAACATTCAGATATTCACACAGCAACCTTTTGCAAAAGCCAGCTTTGAGAGGGCTAATCTGTGCCTCGGTCCCGTCTCTTGTCAAGTTCAAGAGGGTTAACAAATCTTTACCTCCAGAACAGCCCTCCTCTTCCCCCTTTCATGTCCACATTTGTTCGCTGTATGTCCAAAAATCTACAGAGGCCCGTCCCGACTCAGTTGGGATTGGTTTAGCTGAAGAGCTGGAGGCTTTTCAGTTGCTGGCATCTGTTGTTCCTCTTCCCAGAGCTGCTGGCAGTCAGTTAATGGCCATGCTTGGGACCCAGAGAGAGAGAACAGTGGCTGATTTCCCCATAGCCATCGCACCAATCCCGGCACACCACCAACTGCAGATGAGCCACCAGCAGCTAGAAACATTCAGGCTAATGCTCCGCTTCTCTGAGAGTTTGGGGCAGATGTTCCTCACTTTCTGTGTTTCGTCACATAACTCAACACTGTCAAGTCTGTCTTTTGATTTACTCCAGTGTTCAGAAATGCTACATTTTGGGTCACCTAATGAAAACAGCCGCACGACTAAAAATTTGAAATCTTTATACCGAACAAAAACTAGACAGCAGCCTCAAGACAGCAGTTATTTTAGCTTCACGTATTATGATCAGATCAACAAGTTATTTTTCTCTGCATTTCAATCCTGCGACCAATGCGTGGTTCATCTCGACTTAGCGCGGATCATGCATCTTATTATTGCAGCCACTCCAGGGCTCACTCCTTGGCATCTGCATAATACTGAAGGAGGTTGCTACAGTTTAATCAGTATCTTGTTACTCTAGAGAGTAAGGCTGGATATGTTATCACTAAGGAGGAAGTTCAAATGAAGCTCGATAAATAAATTAATGCCTTGATGATTAGCTGTCACATAAGCAATTAAAATGACTTCAAATTATTCATTTTCAAACAGGTGCAGCGAAAGAAGGGTGTGATTGTTGTAGTAATTGTCAAAATCGAACAATTTGTTTTGATGAACCTTCCATATGCACCTCTTATGAAAAATTCAAGCTAGCGTGCATGAAATAACTCAAAGTCATTTAATAATAGAACCCCATACAGCTTATGTATCAAGGGTATTTTTGTCTCTTGCTTCAGTCATGCCTGGGCCTTTTTTTCTCTCTCTCTCTTGCTCACACGGCTGGTATGAATACTCTGGGCTTTGGAAATCGCCATGACAAAACTGTGTATAAAACTCAATCACATTCTTTTAGCAAATTATTAATTGTGACTGTCATAGTCACAGCATCCTCCTGACAGTCTCACAACTGCCTCAGAAAAATACACTTGACAGCTCAGGACCCCAAATCCCACAATGAATTCGTCCTTGACACATCCTTAATGACGATCATCTTGATGATTGTAAATACATTATCATATCAGATCACGTCTGTGTTGCAATCATCACCTCCATTTCCTTTTAATTAAACAGCAAAGCTGACACCACATCTGTCAAAAAGGAAGTGAGACTTTTTGAAATCGGTGTGAACTTCTTCTTTTTTTCCTTATTCCTGTTCCACAGCAAACAATAGAGAGGAAAAGGGCTTTGAAAATAACAAGCTCTATCAGTGCCTATCTCCTCCTTGCCCTCTCTGTCTCTCTTCCTTTACCCCTTTCTCTCCCCTCTCTTTCTCTCTCTCACACGCTCTCACCCCTTCACCGTCTCGTCTCTCCCCGTCTCTCCCTTTCTCCCACCACTTGAAAGGCAGGGTAATGAGACAGCTAGAGAGCAAAGGAAGGTGTCCACGGAGCATCAGTTGTGCATGGAAGAAGTGAAAATTTACTGCAAATGAGACGATGCCCGTAAATTCATTTTTATTCAGATTACTGTCATCATACATTACAGCTTCCCTTGTAAACATTTGGCCTCGGTCTTTGTGATGAGGTGTCATTATTTGCCAGATTACGTTATTAAGCTATTAACACGTCAAGCACGGCGGGCAACAATACAGGGGCACGCTTAAACAAGCTGAAGAGAATGGAGGAGGTGTCACTGGCTTGACATATGAAGGCACTTAATAGCTACTGCTCTGAGGACAGACGAGAGAAATTAAATAGACAGCTTTCAGCGCAGAATGGAGAGAGCTATTCACAAGTACTCAGAGCTGACTGAACTGTCTTTTACAGGGTGATTATTTACCAGGCCACTAAATAAAATGCAGCAATTTAAGTCTATGGAAAACATATTTCCTCTCACATGTATGTTTATAGCACCTATTTACATGTTATTGGTGTCATTATTAAAAAGGGGCCCATGTTTGTTTTGAATTTCAGGGCTCAGCAAACTGTTTTATAACACTGTAAATGATACAGACACTTTAAAACCCAAATAGTTCTTAATTCAATGCCTAAAAGAAAGTTTGTGGAACGTGAAGACGTTGATTTAGAGTCTGCAGTTTTAAAACTGTCTGACGAACTAAAAAGTTTCTCTTTATGTGTTGTTGTGTTGAACTTTAATTTTTCATCAAATCTCCTCAAAAAAAATGTCAGCATTATGAAATAAACTGGGGTCCCACTGGTGACATGAAGAGGCTGTACATGGACAGCCAAGTCAGCGGTTTTGAGTGGATAAATCCATGGTAACCTATTGAAATGGTTCAACCACAGCCAAAATCAGCCACGGCAGCCAATGGAGCCAGAGCCCCCCGTTCAGCCAGCACAGCAGCTTAGCAGTCTTAACAGAGAATCCACCACTTATCATCATCGGCATCCAGCACCACAACACTCCACCATGAAGAGGCTTGAGTTAAGCCGGTTAAAATAACACGAGACAATACATCAACAACAGCTTCCTCTTCCCTTTTGATGCCTGCTTAATTTGAATGGTACAATGGGCTGAATCCTGTTCTGGTGCTCGACCAGAGGACCACAGAGCTCTGTCCATCTCTCCTTCACATCAGAGGCTGCTGGAGGAGCGGGGGGCCCCCTGATACTGTGTGGGGTTGGCTGATAAAGGCCTTATTTCAGGGTCTTCCAGTGAGGGGCTGGATTCTACTCCCCAGCAGGGACGGCATGGACTGCGCCGGTTAAGGCAGATGCTAGAAACTGCAGTTAGAGCGGAAACAGCGAGAGGGGAGGGTGGGGATGGAGAAAGTAAAGGAGAGAGTGGGAGAAGAGATTGAGAGAAGAGGGTGAGTGAAAGAGAGAGGTGTTGACTGATAATGGATGCTACCTAGAGAGTTTACCATGCATATGACACCTTTAAGCTATAAATTGGGGAGTTTAAAAGTTCAATCTTTCCACTTTCCCTTTTGTTTTGGGAGGCTGTCTGTGGCCTCATGGTATTTGACTTTTCTTCCAGGCGCTGACATATGACTGAGGTCCCATTACCACCATCCCTGTTTGCTATTGAGGCAAACGATACCCATTGACTGGTACGGGCCCTGTGAAGCATTTTACCTTGGGCTCATCCAGGACTTGACATGACCTTTGAACCTGAGGAGCACAGCTGTCAAATGTCTCCCCTGTCATTCCCTTTGGAGACGCACTGATTCTTCACAAGACACCACACACACTCAGTGACCATGAATTTACTCACACACACACTTTCACCACATTTGTTGGACGAAGCGACTCACACACTTCAAGATGAGAATTCAAGGTTACATATTCTGGTATTTATGGTACATATGGAGAAATATTAATAACTTTTTTTTAATGCTATACAGAAATTCCAAGATTAAAATAACTGAACATTCATATGAATATGGATTCCCTCTTTCTTAATTCTTCAGAATATGGTGTAGTAGGGCTTCATGAATATCCTCCGTCATCTTATAAACATGCACATGTAGTGGGAGGAGAAGATGGGGATCAGATTATGAAAAGTGGGAGTGAAAGAATCTAAAATTAGTAGCAGCAAATACAAGTTTCTATTGCAAAAGAGGAGAAAAAGAAACAATTTCTCAAGCATGTCTTGATATGAAATCTAAATTTGCATCATTGTCTGCTGTTTCTCCAGCCCAGTGTGGAAAAAGCCAAGAGTGTATTTATCTGAATCACAGAGAGAGCCAAGCTTGTGAATTCACTGTGACAGGAGCACCACCAACTGGTCAAAACATGCCTCCTCACCATTAAATACCTGACTACTCTCTCCTCTGATGTGCATTGAAAGATTAGTCACATGCATCCAGTTGCAACCTCTACATTTAAACAGTCTTGATTTATTCTTAGTGTGATCTGAAAAACAAGCAAGGTTTTTTTTTCTTTCTTTTTTTTTTTTTTTTACCTCAAAACCCCCTTGGAGAGGTTGACTTCATGGTATCCATCATCATGCATCTTTAATGACGTCAGGCCAGGAGCATGGGGTAAAATCACAGTAGTGGCCTCAGGCTAAAACCAGCTAAAATGAGGTTCCTCTTACCCCTTCCCACGCAGAGAGAGCTGCACACAGGCCGAGAGGGAGGGTACATCGCACCCATCGATCGCTGAGGAGGCTTGGCGGCTGGCGGCCACTCGGTGGGGTTGATGGATACATTTGTGCCGTAAAAACTCCGAGTTGGAACGCGGTGGGCCCGAGCCACGAGCTGGGAGACAGAAGTGTGACAAACGATGGATGCCTTGATTTATGGGTCCTTCTGCAAGACCAGGGAAAGGACAATCTCCTCTCACCCAGTTTGGTTTAACTGTAAAGGGCCTTTGGAGACCCACCACACAAAGCCTAAAAAAGTAGAGAAACTTCACTCTATTCAAAACACATGTCAGAAATTGGAGCAGGAGAGTAACACTGTGCTTTTGTCCGAGTCTAAATTCTGTCTCACAAATCTCCACTTTTCCCATCACCTATAATTCTATTAGTCACAGCTTATCCACAGACAGAAGAAAAAATACTGTTTTTCACATTATGGAGATGAGAAATGGACTTGGGCTCAACTCAATTACATACAGTAACCCTCAAACAAATAAGTCAAATATAGCTCAGGGCCAAAATGCATTTTATGTCACAGAGAGCAAAACAAAAGAGCAAGCAATAAAAAGATCTCCCACATTTCACAGCGTACAGTATTTCTAAGCCGTTTCCTGTAAAACTCTATGATAGTCTGAGTGTGGCTTGGAAACATCTTTCAGTTGCCGAGCCCCCAGCCTTGACCTCGGGGGTCAAAGTCAGTCAGGCTCTTCCTGTCTGTGGCTTTTCCCAGGATCCCCTGCCTGTCGGCATGTCAGCACCTCTCCTGTCTCCTCACCAACTCAGGATGTTGCTTTTGCCTTCCAAGAGTTTCCTGAAACCGGAGGAAAAAAATCAGATCGGTTTCCATGCAGGGGTCACTTGGTGTGAAAAAAGAAACGTCATTAAATATTGCTGTTTTGTATATTTGACTCAATTTTACAAACTTGCTGGCCTTTGACTGGGCCTATTTGTGGATGTGAGGATGCGTTGGCCTGTGGGGAGTGAAGAGTGCATAGAGAGAATCGCTTTTACGAAGGGTAAACACAAGACCCACCTTCCTCATTTTCCCTTCCTTTTTTTTCCAGACAGCAGCTACTCATTCAGTTTATTTTCCAACTTGTCATATGGAGTGCAAATAATTTCATTTGGGACAAGATGCCGTTGACATTTAACCGTTACTCTGATGAAGACCATGCAGAAAGCTTCAGTCGGAAGCAGCTTTTTTCACTAAGATAATTAAAGTTAGCACTAAAATGGGGTCATCTTCTTAATGGTCTGATTAGAGGGCATGATGGACAATTAAGGGTGACGTTGCTAAAAAAGCAGCCTGCTTTTGAGCAGAGGTGACTGGAAATGGGGCACATCATTAAACGGCATGTAGGTGCCTCTCTCTCTTTCTTTCTCCAGGTACTGAGAGGAAGAATGAGGGCTAAATGACAAGGTTGCACCCCGGGCAACAGACGTCCTGATTACTTTTTGTCTCAAGCCTCACAGCGGCCCCAAATAAACCAAAGGCTCAAAACCTATACATTCATTTAACAGCCGTGTTTATGATGCCGAAGTTAGCTACACACACCTTTGTCTAAACTTTGATATTAAGTCTGTCATGGATGCTTAAAAATTCTTCTTAGCCCCTGCAGTATACCCGTAACTCTTATTCCCTTGTTGAGCAGCCCAAAGAGTATGTGTGTATAAATGGAAGGCCTGTCTTTTCACATTCATTAAAAGTGAAGTTCCAAAATTAATAATGTAAAAATATGGGTTTTAATTAGTCTTCTATTCTGCCCAATGTACTTAAATTGGATCATCTGGTCCCCGATGCCCTTTCACTTAATAAAGAATTAGCCTGTGATGTTCTGAGCTTGACAGGTAGGATAAAGTGGAGAAAATCACTGCTGTTATATAAAGGATATATCCGTTTGTACGTAATTTGCAGCTTAGTCAATTTGACAGGGGGGAGGTTCCCGGCCATGGATCCCGTGCAGGTTTCCATTTAATGCATTTCTATCATGTTATGGCGTGACCACACCAATGCCTTTCAACGCTCATTTCTGTCACATGATTAGTGACATTAATCCAATTTGATTGGATATCTGCCTCACTTTGGTTCGAGCATTACTTTTGAGTAGAATCTGCACCTACATAGACAAGGTTCCTGCTAAGTGTGATCAAGTGAAGTTTGTAAGTGCTATTAAAAATTCACATTTCTTTATCTAATTTTATATTTATTATTTTTATATTATACTTGATCATTTTGACTTTAACCATTAAATTTAATTATGTTTCTGAGTGTGTCAGATTGCACACACACATGGACGCATGCACACTATACATTGCGCATTTGTGCTTTGAACTTGCACAGACAAAAAAAAAAAAAAAACAGCTTTTCATTCATGATCGTCCAAATCTCAAAGCTTGTTGTATCTTAGAGGTTAAATAGGGGGGTTTAAAAGGAGGCTTTAGTTGAAAGCATATGGCATCCATGAGTGATCCTTTACATTCAGTGGCCATATACTGGTGTTTGTGTGCGGTTGAGTGGGTGTTGTCGCGCTATGCTCAGGCAACGAGCCCAGACAGCCCTCACCCTCTCTCTCTCTCTCTCTCTCTCTCTCTCTCTCTCTCTCTCTCTCTCACTCTCCCCCTCGCGCGGGACAGGCACAGCTGTCAGATCAAAATCAATCGCATTTTAAAGGACGTGCGAGCTAAATATTTCATTCTTGCCTTGGGAACCAATTAAGTGCTACATATGAAGTCAGAAGGACTGGTTGAGCCGGAGTCGTACTGGTGCGTACCAGCTGCTCCATTGCTTACACCAACCCCCCTTTACCCCATGCAAATGTGTCAGTGTGAACGTTCGAGTTCAATTACCTAGTGATGTTTTAAAAATGCACCAAAGCCAGACTGGCAGTCCGGAATTGGAGGGGATCCACCCCAGGTATGTTGTTTATTTAGTTGTTGTCTGTTGTGCTGGCTGTAACCCATTTGCCCTGATTGCAGATGTAAAGGATCGCAACGATAGGAGGGACTGGGGCCTTCAAAGTGCCATGTGTCAGAGAACACCTCACACCGGATGGCAGGGACAACTGGCATCTATTCCTCAAACCATGACCCCTGCCTCTATCTCCCATTACACTGCATCACTATTCACACACACACACACACACACACACACACACACACACACACATACACACACACACATACACATACACACAGACACACACAAAAGTTATTTTCAAACTTAATCTTTGTGAATGCTTCCTCTGGGTGTCCTCTATATATTTTTTGCTGATTCCAATTTTTGTCCTTTTTATTTGCTCTTTTGTCCACTTCTCCATTTCCTCTGCACTTAAATCTGATTCCCTGGGTATGATAAATCACGGGCTATGTATTCCTTTTGGAGTTGGAACAAGGTATCGCGTTCTTCCAGAGCATCTGCTTTGTCAATCTAAAGGACAAGTAAAAAACATTTTTAGACTAAACGTGTGCGCTAAGATGGAAGAAAGGCAGGGGTGAAACAGATTAGAGGGTGAAAGAAGGAAAAAATGTCACACTAGGAAGGTTAAAGCATGTATATGTGAGGGAAGGGGGGAAGCTGAAGGTGTGTGCAGTTTGCGACAGAAAACGAAAGAGAGCTGGTAGCCTGAGTGGAGGATATCTGAGAGAGGAGAAAAAAAGAGAAAAAGTGATAGAAAAACAAAAGCAGAGAGTAGAACAGGGAACGACAGAGAATGAGGCAAAGTGAGAGACAGTGGCAAAAGGAAACAGTGTGAAAGAGAGAGTGAGAGAAAGGAAAAGTGGGAGAGAAATGGAGAGAGAGAGACAGGGAGGGAGTATGATTGATAACGGTGCTGACAGAACCCCTCTGGCCATGCTCTCTGTGGCAGTTTGGGGAGACAGGGCCTCCCCGCGTGAGACCGAGCTGCCCCTCGCACTTGTCCCAGCACACACTCCACATCTGGTGGGATCGCCCACGCTAGGTCAGGGGTCACGGCACCATGGGGCTACTTTCGGACTCACATCCCCAGAATGCTCGGAGAAAAACACAAGGCCTGTCGGGTCCGTGCAATAATCAGCATTTTGAAAGTACAAGCATGAGCCTAATCACTCCTCAGGAATATGTTTGCTTTGCACTGACCTGGGGAAAAGGTAGAAAAAAAATAGGAGAAAAATATAGCTTTTTTTCATTTTTTTTAACTACGCTGTGATGGCATGGAGTATCACAAAAACAAAACCTCTGCTGAAGGTAAGCAGAGATTAATGTGCTCATGTGCAATGTGTGTCCTGTGTGTGTGTGTGTGTGTGTGTGTTCACATTCAGTATATGTGTGTGCATTACTGCCCGTGTGCGAGGAGACAACACTGATGAATTAGAGATAAATAATGAAGTAGCTCAGGGACTGATTTGTGATAGCAAGAGGGCCCATCAACAGAGAACACTAATACTTTTGAATGCTATGCCGTTTGATGTTGATCAAGTTCAACTCGGTTGACAGGGCTGAGAAGACTGTGGGGAACACAGGGACCGTACTAGAGAACCTACTCAGACAGGTGAAAGAGGAGAGGGACAATACCACTCAGACACACTCACGTACGCAGCCACTCACACATACAAACACACACCTAAGCACACACACATGTCGAGAACCCTATTACTGCTCACAGAGTTATTTAAACATTTTCCCTTTAAACAAAAAGAGGTTAGCATTTTGCTTGTATCCTCAAATGTGTTTTTTTTTTTTTTGCATTTTAGAAGCCACTTTTTGTTAATTAACTGGGTGAAAGTCTTAAGAAACACACATTAAAATGGCTTAGTGCCCTGCCAATTTGTGTCTATAGACATTCATGACATGCCACTGTTCCTGCATTGCTTGGGGCACGGGTCATTTTGAAAGTGTCACCATTTAACCGGGGGGAGGGATGGGTCTCCATACCTCCAGCATTAGCCCATGTGGGCAGAGTTCGGGTGTGTGGAGAGCGTGGCCTCATTATGAAGGAGATAAAGACCGTTAAGGCTGTTTGGTCTTGGGCCGGCTCCAGCCCCTATGGTGAAACACACCTGCTCCCCTCTTTAAAAAGCCCTGCTCCAGTTTAGCTCTTGGCCACGGACGAGTAATGACCTATCCAGGGGGCCGTAACGCCCGCTTCGTTTAGCCTGTCGTTAAGACCCAGAGTCAGCAGCATACTGCGGCACAGTACCGTGCCAAAACTCAGTACAGGGTGTCCTTGCCAAAGATCTAACATCAAGCCTACTCTGTTAGAATATGGATAACTAACTAGCTAACCACATTAATGAAATGGCAGAATATATTTGGCAGCATTACTCTCCACTTGAAGAATTTCTTTTAGGCATATTGTCAGTTGGATTTGGTACTTTGATAATTCAACTGAATCATCAACATGAATATAAATCAAAAAATAAGCCCTTGTATCTCAGCCAATAGGAGCACACTCAAGAATACAGTATCCACTTAGTAATTAGAGAACATAAAGTTGCAGCTTGACACTGCTTGGTTTCCCATTGTTGTCCTGTCTTTGTTGTAACACACACACACAGGCACTTACAGACATGCACAAACACACTCAGCGAGGACCCACACACACATGCACGCGACATGCACGTGCACACACAAGCGCATACAGGGACACGCGCACGCACGCACACAAACGCGCTCACACACATATAAAGATTTCCCAGTTTCCCAGTTATGTTTTCATCAAAGCTTTTCTTTGGCACTACAGAGCAGCGTCAGTATGGTAATGTGTTGTGCTGCCTGGAAAGCTGTCAAAAAGCTCCCACCTTGGATGAGAGACCACGGTAATTCAACTGGGCTCCTGTCTTCTGTGTGTTCAGGTCTCCTCATTATTCCGCTTTGCAGGGTAATGGCGTCTTGCACTGTTTTATCTGTCAGCTCACAGCAAACTATAGTTTTTTAGCCCTGTATATTAGATGCTAACATCAAAGGCAGCTGTCTTGACACAGGAGAGAAAGAAAAAAATTGTTGCGTAAAAAAATGGAAACACTCCCGGTAGGCGAAAATTGAATCTCTTTACGTCTGGGGTGATGTGTGTATTGAGAATAGATTTGCTGGTTGGCGTCTATGTGTTTGTTCTCGAGTAAACAGCAAGGCTTGTTTGGGTGTAACTGTCAGGTATATGCGTGTGCCCCGTGTGAAAATGGGTTTGTTCGCAAAGTGGGAGTTAGAAAAAAAACAGCAACACAAATTCACTCTCGCTGTCTGATCAATGGGGATTTAAGTTACCAGTGACAACTGCATAGCAGATGTCAAGAGACATAGACCTCTCGCATACCGTAGCAATGCTAGCCGCATATTCTATCAGCAGGTTTTTTGACTTGTCTCTTTTTACCCAGCTGAACGCCTCTGAGAAGTGATTTGTACATGCACCGGTTAGATCATTTGAGCACACATTTTTGTTTGGAGTTTTATTCAAGTTTCAAGAAAAGTGTGCTTCCAGAACTGAAGTCTGGCACCATCCTGTTCTCCCACCTGCAGTCACCTCTATTTGGGCATGCAGGGCTTTTGCCCCCTTGGGTGGTGGCAGATTTGTATACAGTATGTGTGTGTTTATTGCAAGTGTGTGTACTGTGAAGTAAGATCTGTGTTTATAGGAGTAGATGAATGTGTGTGAGAGTGTGTGTGTGTGTGGGGGGGGTAGGGTTCTTCAGAAGACGCGGGTAGAGCAAATTAAAACTCACCGCAGGAAATGAGCGCCCTTGGCACTCCTCTTCCCAAGCAGCTGCACACACCCCAACCATCATCTGCCATTTTGACACATCCACGGGGCGTAGCAGGCAGCGACAAGGGGGGAGCGAGGGGTGCCAACGCGACACCCACGGCTGCGAGCATCGCCGGGCCGCAGCCTCCAGCCAAACAGGTGTGTGACATCATGCCGCTGGTTCCTCTTCGGGGGCCCGGGGAGCAGGCTGGGGGACCGGAGCAGAGAGGGGGGTGGAGGAGGAAACAAAGGGAGGTTAGGTCTCTACCTGACAAGCTCATTGATAACGTTTGGGACATGAGCCCTGAAGTCGATGGCAAATTGCCTCTAATGTCTCCCGGAGATCACGGGCCAAAGTCAGGTGCTGGGCGCTAAATGGGCTCATTAGTTATGATTTTTTTCTTTCCTTTTTTGGACTTTGCAAGGAGTTTCACACACACACAAACACATGTATGCACACGCACACCATGTCAGAGATAGTTGAAGCCAGAGGGCTTTTGCAAACTTGGGACGTCATAACTCAAGACAGGGTTATAGTTGAGTCCAAGTGTTGAGACCTTTTCCTCTCAGCTCCTGTAGCACATACAAAACAGGACATTTTTGGTTTGGAGTTTGACTATTTCAACAACTGAGAAATGCCGAATACACAAGTCACATCCAAACGATCTGAAATCAATCCCACGCAGACAATGAACACTGCAATTTTTTTTCTTCATCAAATCTGTAACCAGAGCAAAACTTAACAGAGAGACAACAAATGAAATCAGCACGTACATACTCAGAATTCTCGGCACGTTTCCCACATACACCCCTCTTCACACTTCAGTCGAATCCCCCAGCGACAGATCCTGTAACAGAGGAGAGGGAGGCTGTGAGTAGCCTGGGGGGTTCCTAAAGGCACCCGTCTGGGACCTGCTTCATAATCAGTGGACAGAGAGGATAGTGGTGGTACGGCTTCCCAGAGCCACTCTCTCCCCCTGGCTGCCCGAACTCTGGTAAGCACCCCAGGGCTACCTGTTAAGGCGTTCCCCCCGGTCCAGTCTCTCTTCCTGGGCAAAAAACTCACATGCAGTCTGCTGTCTACAGTCTACAGTGAACAAGACCTGGTTGCTGATTGGATGAGGGGGACAAGGAGTTTGCTTTTTGCATTGTTTATGTGCATTTGTGCACAAATTAATGTCAATGTACACAGGCTTATGCATGCGTGGGCACATTATGCATGTGTGAGCACAAGCACACGTGTGTGTACCTGCTAACGCATGCACATGTTGCTGTGCATATACAAATGCTGTGCCTGGCTTCTTGTGTTACTAAGAGGAGGTATATTATTGTTAGTTGTCAAGGAGACATTGCAAGGGAGCTAGAATTACTCACCCACATGGACATAACTGTATGCCAAGTATTGTAACAGCCTGGACAATACAAGTCTCTCTGCAGACCTCTTTGGCCCTTATCAACAATAATGCTTGTTAATAATGTGAAATGCCTCTAATTAGTCTGCAGTGAAATTAACTGCTGTGGCCTAATAAGAAATTATCTTCCTGATAATAAAAAATTTAAAAAGACAGCAGCTCAGAGATAATGGACGCTAAAGTTGAAATATGGCTACTAATGTGTGTTGTTGGCTTTTTTGGCTTTTTAGGAAAGTACATTACGACATGTTGTCCAGGATCTGTTTTATCTGTCTGGGTTTTTATTGTAGTTACTGTAGGTATATGTAACATTGGCTGTGTTTCTGTTTCCATAGTCAAGAACAACATTCCCTTGACTGCGCCTCAGGGTATATCTCCTCCTTTCCGCTGTTCTACAGCAGACCTGAACATCACCGCTGCTGTTGTAGATGCAAAAAAACACGGCAGTGGTATGAAACCAAGGAGGCAGGTCTGGGGCTGCAGCCGTGGACTTTCTAATTCAGGCCCTGGCCAAGGGATCTGGGAGAGAGTGTAGATTTTAACAAACACACTGGCCATTTCCAAATCTGCCGTGTGTGCTCAGCCGTCCATGGTTCTCCAAGATATCTGGAGGAGAGGGAGGGTGGGTGGGAGGCTTTGGGGAGGTGGGGTGTACAAGGCGGAGTGAGCCAGGACTGTGCCGTCTCTCCAGTTTGGTTTGGTCCGAGCACAGAGCCAGCTGGCCTCATTAGGACTTGATGGGAGGCGGGCTGGCATGAGACGTGCACATGCATGCACACATCAACAAATGTAGTGTGAAGCGTGGCCTGATGCCCGTGAAAGACCCACACGAAAGTTTTTTTTTTTCTTTTTTTTTTCTTTTTTTTATAGAGTGCACTGTGGCTTATGGGCAGAGAGAGTGTGTATGATGTGGGAAAACATGATCATTAGTTTATGTCTCCCTTTAAGTTGCTGTCTTTACCTGGCTCACCTGAACTACCTCAGTGCGCTTGAGTGCTTGTGTGAGGGAAGAGCGAACCATGAACAGGGGCAATGAGGGTTGGGGTTGGATGGAGTGGAGTGGGTATAAAGAGACGAGAGGATATGATTCATGGTAGGGTGGGTTCATCACGAGAGACGGCCGCTGACCTACAGTCTGAGGGCCGTTGGACCGGAACCAAGGCCTTGTTCCGACAGAGCGAGTGTAGCGTGAGCTGTGACGGATGGCGCCGGTCTGTTTGAGAGCCCCTGAGCAGGTGTGTGTCTCGCTCACATCTGCAGGCAAGCACAGTGAACCGAGACCAAATGGCAGACGCACGGGGCCCATCGGGTACCTGTGCACTGAGACACACTAATGATTATGGATGCAGGCCTATTAACGGTCACATCTGTAAGGGAGAACAACAACCAGCGCAGTGGGAGTGAGTCAGCAGTTTTAACTCCCCCCTGGAACACAGACATGCTGGTGTCAATGTTTGGATGAAAACTCAAGTCAAAATGCTGCCTTCCCCTCAGTTCAGGTCCAGGTATGGACCTCAGCTCTGCTCAGGCTCCATCGAAAATGATGAGGCGCCGTGGCCTCCTTGAGAAGAGACTTTAGGAAGTTAACTTGTTGAACTTGAAAACTGACACCTACTTGTTCTGGATTTCAGGACAGAAACTGAAGGACATTCAGAGTAGAAAAAAAAGAAAAAAGAACTCGCTGTTACAGCTCACCACTAAATTATCTAATGAATTCATCAGCTTAAAAACACCGTTAAATATTCATTCTAAGAGTATAGGTAATAAATTAAATATTACTCATTGACTCATTATTTAAAAATGCATAATATGATTTGCATAGTTTTATCCTGATAGGAAATAATAATGGGTAGTTGTCTTGTAGCGTCTTTCATGACGGATGAAGCTTGCGTCTTTTTGTTCCCTCATCATCCCTCTCTCCTACTTGCTTCTCATTAAAGTTTTAACGGAGGCTGTTTTAATTGTCAATCCTTTGACAGGTTGATAAAAGCAACTTGACAATTAAGTTCATTGGCTCTGCTATGCATATTAATTAGGTCTTATTTGGGTTTCTATTGTTATTGGAAGGAGCACTCATGGTGTAGCAAAATGTCATCCATTAACTTCCCTCTTCTCAGAACTTAATGTAATTAAGCTTGCTATTGTATGACTACGAGAGGAGACTCAAGAGAGAGGAACTTTTAGTATTCATTGTATAAATGAGTAATGCCATTCCTGTGACAGTGCAACAACGCTATTTCTCCAAAATCAGCCATTCACAACTTTATTATCTATAACAAGTGCTGCCAGCTCTTGTTTGGTTAACAGACAAAGGAAGCTTGCTTTCATGTCATTGTGTGTGTATTCACATGTGCATGTACTGTACATGTGAGTGTGAGTGTGTGTGTGTGTGTGTGTGTGGGTCTGTTTATGTATGTGTGAAGCAGAGATGAAGCGAGGGAGGGAGTGTGTGTCAGAGGGGAAAACGAAGCAGGACATAAAGGGTGCAGAGAGGCTCAGCATCGGGAGGGAGGGGAACGGAAAACGAAGGAGTGGTGGGGTTGGAGGTGGGGTGGGGATGTTCTAGCAGATTACCCAGTGCACCTTGCTCAACTCTGCAGGCCCACACACTCACATCAAAGTGGTACCCCCTATCTGCCCGAGGCTTAGTCGGCCCCTGTCCACCCCCCATGTCACTCCATACATCCTCCTGTTCATGTTGAATAATTGACAGTTCTGTTTTACATGCTCAGCATTTGCCAGGACATGGAAGTGTGACTCCAAACAGGGCATGACTCGGAGAGGTGCTGTGCGTTGGGCTGACTTCATTATTGTGCCCTACTAATGCTCCGCACGCACCCTGAGCTGAATACAATCAAGCACAATCCATGGAGGAATTGTCTGTTGAAACAGAGAGGTGGCTGCGGTAATGAAGATGCATTTTTGCTGCGGTTTTATCTAGACTTAATTGTCCACATAGCTTAAAGAGTTTCCCTTCCCACATGTGAGTTGACAGCAGGTTTCATTTCCTAGCCAGGTTTATGAAGGGAGCAACAACTCCCTTCATTACAATGCGACTGTTTCAGCTCCTTCTTTGAAGATACTATGTACTGTCTGGTGTGCACTTACATTCTGAATCTGCTGAACTTGTTGGATGTCACTCAAGACTGCCAGAATGGCCGTGCATAGCAAAGGACAATGACTGCCATGGGTGTGTGAAGGGGGCTAGAGTGTTTGTGCCAGGGCGATCTCTGAAGTCAAATAAGCCATTATCAGTCTGTCAAGCCAGGTCTCATTTGAGGTCTCTTAATAACAGTTAGGCAGTTTGGTGAAGTCTCTATCAATGCCCTGCTAATAGCTTTTTACAACTACTGTAGAGAAATTAGACAAAGAACTGAAGTGATAAAGTAAGGTTGCAACAGGGTGGCAAGTTTCTTAAGTTCTAATCGCCTCTTGTACACGTGCTGAAATAAGAAAAAATAGAAAAGTGCGGCTGGTGTTCTGCCTTTGCACCACTTGGTTTGTATGGAGATTGAGGCTTTTTCTAGCAGTGTAGTACAGTATGGTATAGTCCTTACAGCAAGGGAGGGAAAGGCCAGGCTGTTCATTTGATAGTTTACCTTGACCCCTGAAGTGTGTCGCTCGCACCCCGAGGGCTTGGGCTGGCAAAACCTTTCTCAGCCCCCCCTGGGAATGATAATCTCAACGTGGGCGTTTACTCCGGACACCAGACACAACACCATTAGCCACAGCTCCGCTGCTGCTCATTAGGACCCCCGATCGATATAGGCGGCCACAGAAATCGCCAGTGCTGCGGAACCAGCTATCACTCTTCAGAGTTATTATCGTAAACAGCACTGGGCAAGATTTAGGGCAGTACCCCACTTTTGCTGTTTCTATTGGAAATAGAGGGTTGGGAGGGCAATAACTGACGGACTGAGGCCCTTCTAAGGACATTATATTGTATCACTTGTTCTGAAACTTTGCGCTGTGTGGAGTCATTGCCTTGCAATAAAATTAGAAGCAGTCAGGAAGCATTACTGTGTATGCTGCTCTGCTCTCTCTGGGGTTTGGTATCATGACATGGTCAGAGCAGGAAAAACACTGACACAGAGGAAGTTCACTCATTACTGCAAAGATATCTGAGCACTGATGTCTCCCTTATTGAATGTCAAGAACAAATGAGTAGGTTTAAGCACAACTTCTAAATTTGCTGAGTTTGCAAAGCATCCAGGAGGATGACACAAAATGTGTTGTGGACAAAAATGGAGCAATCTATAGGGTTAAAATGGGAGCAGCTCAATGTGGAACCGCCACACTGCTTTTCAAATGTTTCAGTGCACCGTGGGACCCCTGTTTGATATCACCATGACAAGATAATTTAATTATTTTCCAATTCTTCCCTCCAAAACATGAGGTGTGGAGACATTAGTCACAGGAAATTGTAGATGAAAAGACAAAAAAAGGATAGTCCATTGGTTTCTGGCAGAGGAGAGAATAATATTGAGGCAAAATTGTGAAAATAAGAAAAAGGGGAGATGTATTGATTTTTGGTGGAGCCAGGGAAAGAAAAGAGAGGGAATAAAGAAGTGCTCTTTGGCCGATGTGTCCAAATGATGTCTCAGGGGAGGTTCTTAATGGTAGGGGGAGGGGTGGAGGGAGGTTAAGGGGGTGAGGTGGGGGTGATGGGGGCAGGTGCCTACCCTGACTAAGGCATGGAACTGCCCTTAGGCTAGGGCTAATGGTATTGGCTGAGCTTACTTTAAGCAGCTCTTTCCTAATGGCCAACTATGAGTGTGCCACAGGATAGACAGGTATTGATTGGTTCAAATGCTCTTGAGTTGACAAGAACTGAAAGTCCCTCAAGCATATACAATCTTGCAGCAAATTATGTCACACGGAAAGGTGATTAAAAACAGAAGCTTGGGGCAGGCACACTCATTAAAAGTGTATATGATATTTTTCTTGTCCTTGTACTGCTCTGTCTTCTTTGTGTTTACTCCTCTTGCTGCCAATGCCTTTGTCTCTCTGGTGTTTGTTTTTCAGTTTTCTTGAGTGAGAAATGTCTGTTTATACATTGTGAAATTCCACCAGCAACACAGTCTTCAAACCTTGTTTTCCATATTAGAGATCCAGTGCATTGACGGTTGAACCTCCATTGCATCAGTCAAAGTGGTGCACATTCTCTAGTTATGCACTTCATCAGTGGTGCCGGGTAGTCATTTGAATAGAGTCAAATGGTCTGACATTTTTTTAAAAATTAATACAGGTGTGATGGTTGTACTCCCTTTAAAAAAAAAGGTGCAGCATGCGGGTATAGTATACAGAGAACAATGCCATATATTTGCTTTGTTGTCATGCCCCCCTTCCTCATACACACATACAAAAAATGCTGTGTACAAGATTTTCTCTTATTCACAAGGGGCGCTTTCTAGACTGCTTGAGGCATCTGCTTTGATTGCATAATTCCCAAGAGACGAACAACACAAAACAAAAATACTGACTGAATTCAGACTTATAATATACCGAACAAATAACATACCAGCTCCACTCTTCAAAACCATAGTTCTCTAAAGAAAAGGAATTGGAGAGTAAATTCAAAGTTGAAAGCTTAGCTCTTTCACAGCGAATGCAGGGATAAGGGTTAAAGATGAAATAAACTTTTTCCTGGCTGAAAATGTGCAGCATTACCAAAACAAATAGGCCATAGCATGCACATTTACGTACACTTTAACTTAAGTGGCACATATCAGAGTTGCTATAAACCATTTTTTAGCCGTAAATGCTGCAGATAGTTCAGCAATGACTGGTGAGGAAATGTTTTATTATGCAGGGGTAATACAACAGGTCCCCCACGTCATGTGGTGCTTTGCCAAGTGTAGCATGACAGTTTCAAGCAAAGTTAACAGTGTTGAACAAATGAAAGTTAAATGAAATGACGGGTCGTGTTTCCTCAGGAAAACACGAGACGAGAGAGAGAAAGATTTTCTGCATCCAAATGATACGGCTGCACTCAAAGCTCACAGTTTTCTTCTCTTTCGATTAAATGCTCTTTCTCTGGCTGTTTGTGTTTTACAGTGGAGTGTGCTACATCGCTACTTTCTTCTCTACAGGGGCCCCTGGGCTCCCCAAGCAATAGGAGTAAATTAGAGTGCACCTGTTCCAGCTCCAAGATAAGCCATCTCCAGAGGATTTCCTCTGAGTAAAATGAAGTGAGTGAAGAATAAACAGAATATCACAGCATTACTCCGCCAAGGTGAAGTTGCTGCTGCTCTGGGGACACGGTTCGTTTTGCACAACACCCAGCAAAATATCCTCTATAAACCTCTGGATGTAAGACTGTAGGAATGGTCTCTGCTCACAGCGGAGAGAATAGGCGCTGCACTTTTGTGTTCCAACCAAGGCAGCGAGTCTGCTTTTCGACTGTATCTACTCACAACCTTGACTTGAAATGTTCTTATTTGTGGTCTGGGTTTTGTGGTTTGTTTCCAGCATGTTTTGACTCTGTGTCAACACATCTGCGATAGTCAAACATCAAACCACATACTTCCCCTTTTTCCTTTCCTGTACCGCTGCCAAATATTTCTGAAAGTATCTAATTAAGTCAAGTAAGAAAATTGTCAGTACATCTCTCCCCTCTTCCCATCAGCTTAGCCACATGAGTAACTCCTTGTATGTTTCTTAGAGGAAATAAAAGATGTAACCTCAGTGTGATGCCCAAAGACCACTGACCGTAGATGTCTAGAATGCAAAATTCACTCAGTTGGTTTACACATAAAAGGCATGGATAATTAGAGGAAAAATGTAATTCATCATACGTTTGATAATCAGTCTGATTTGGTCTCCTATCTGCACCAGGGTATTCAAATAACCCCCCTACTATTAGCACCCCACTCTCCCTCACACCAGTAGTCTGTTTTACCCTCTCTTTGTTCCCCTACAACACATTATCATTATTGTAGCTAATTGCATGGTTTGCCTTGAAGTTGTGCTGGAGACTCGTGATCTGGGGTTGAAACGTGGACAGGGATCCAGTCTTCTCCACAGCTTGCTTTGCACTGCTAATTGCCGTTACCACAGGATAAGGCATGCTCCTCGCTGTGGCCAGCCGGACGAGGCTGGAACAGTCATGGGGTGGGTTGGGTGGGGGGATACTATCACACAAGGGTGGTAAGACGTGGGAGGGAGAGCCAAGGGTGGCATAACTGAAGTGGGATGGGTAGACCAGATTGGGGAGGGAAAGGATAGCGGTTGGGGGTAAGCGGGGGGGATGGAACCGGCGTTAGATGTGGGTCAGCGGGAGTGGAGTACCCTAAAGATTACAGTTGGTTAATGCGACCCCTCTCTGACAGGATCTGAGCCCTTACTCCCAGCAGAGGTGGACCCTGGCATTTGGGGAACCCAGCTATTAGTGAGGCTAATAAAGCCCGGGCAGAAAGTTTTGAACCTCCAGCCGTCCAGAGACATTGTCCTGCCACAGGTCCAAAGGCTGGATCTTAGTTAATATAGTCCTAAATGACTGAAGAGGGTCTTTAAATGCTTATTAATAAGACAACGGAGCTGTGATGAGGCGTAAAAGACATCTATAGGCGCCAATTTTCATTTTACAGTCTCTCCTAATAATTGTGTTTTTATGAGCCTATCTTTTTTATTATCTTTGTTTATTAAAGAAGTGTAATGTGAGAGATGAGTTCATCTAACTCTGAAAATCTGAGATTTGTGTGAGCTCTGATAGTTTCTTAATTCAGATGGGAACGTTAGTTTTACACCACAGTATCAACTTCCAACTTCAAAATGAGTCACAGGTCCCAATGGGGTTTTAGAAAAGGAAGTGGAATCACAGACATAACTAGTGACAAAGCCTCCATCACCTCATATAAGATCTCATTCCATCTGTGAGAACTTTGGGTCTACCCTAGAAAAATAATAAATATCCTCCTCTCATGCCTGGCGCTCGTTTTGTTCAAAAGGTGGTTTCAAGACCAAACAAAGGAAATGGTGTCATTAATCATATATATTATGAACTAGGGCCTCTTAGAACAGTTTCCTACAAATGCATGGATAAGGGGTTGATCTCTTTCCTAACAAAGGATCTCTAAAATATGAAGTGAAAAGCTACCCAAGATGAAGCTGGTAAAGAAACAGGCGAGGAAGAGCCTATTTCCACAACACAAACAGATTTCCTGGCCTTTAGCAGTCTCTTACTGGGATACTTTGAGACATATCCATCAAAACACAGCTGTATTCATTCATATTTCATACCTCCTCCTTCTCCCAGTGCTTTAACACTGTTCTTTGATCAAAGGAGAGAAGTCGGATCACAACAGGAAGGTTCCCTGCCAGCCAAGAAGGAGAAGGAAGGCCAATCCGCTACTGTACTGTACATGCTACCATATAGATAGCTGTACTTCAACATCACTCACAGAAAAAGAGAAAAAAATTAGAATAAAATAAATTAATGCCTTGCAAATGCAAAACTAAGAACACTTGAGAAATTCATGACTTTCCACAGATGAAATTCTTCAGTATGAATTTGCACATTATACAGCCAGTGTGGTTTCAGGCCATGCACGGCTCTGCTGCAAAACTGTACAAAACACTTTTTGTTATAAACACAAACGCCATCAGTCAACGCGCAACAAAATTAACAGTTTCTGCAGAGTTAGAGATGATTGATTGAAGTATGTGTTAGATTTGGAGGAATAACAGTTTCTGCAACTTAAAGTGATGGAATTGCTGAGAGACGGAGAGCCGGGAGCAGATTCAAAACACACAGCTCAAGAGTGGCACCATGTGGACGCGTGTGGCTATGACAAAACAGTAACCGAGCAGCACTGAGAGCAAATGTTATACCTGAGAACGTAGCTCAGAAAGAGCGGTCATATTTTCATTTCTTCTGTGACCCCTTCCTTGGATTTTCTAAAATATTTTTTTCCAATTAAATTTCATGTCAACTGCTTTACATTAAGCCCTCAGCCTCCCTCTTTACCTCACCTCCACCATATCAATTCCAAGACACAGCACTTCCAAAGACCCTTTTCAGTAAGGCTCTGGGAAAAAAAAGTGTTTGAAGACCTCCCTGACATTTAGACTCTCTCTGAAGATGACTTTGCCTTCTACTATAGCCTGCGGGAACATAATAAGACCCACACTAAACTTCAATTGATATGCAGTGCCAGATTCCTCTAGGGGAAATTATCATTCTGTTCATAATAAGAGCCACAACAAGCACCTGGAAAATGACTTTATTATACACTCTGCTTCAATAAAAGTTTCCTATGACCCAACGGAAACACACACATGGCGCACGGAGCATAATCGTGATGAAATGAAAACTATATTATGCATATGATAGAATGCTTATTTGATGGTAGGCTGTGCGAGGATGCACATCTGCTCGGGTGTGCTTGATTGGCAGGTGTGTTAATGCAGCGCTGTAGCCTTGGATGGAGGTGCTCTGAGACCCCTCTTTCCTGAAGTCATTATCCAAATATGTTCTGTTTTTCAAACAAATGAATGGCACAAAAATCAAAGTATCAAAAATGTATTGCCCTTCATAATGGAATTCCCTCTGAGCAAGGACATGTAACAATGGGCCATTCTCAGCTTCCTGTGCTTTCCCTCTCTATATGCCAATGGACGTGACCTCCACAGCTTTAACAATGGGCCATCCAGCAGCACAAGCACTTGGCTTCTCGCCACAGCCACTACGTGCAGTAAGGTTGCTTTCATCTTTGTTGTTATATTTAAGGATGACATCCTAGCCTGTCGGCCTCTTACTATTGTCTTCACCGTGATTATTTTCTACCGTTGTTTAGCCCCAGTTGTGGCTCTTTGATGAAAAGGTCGCCACTCAATTGGAAAACAGTCATTAAAATGCGGTGGGTACTATTCACCAGTGTGCATGGGGGAACCAACTCAACTGAGCTGGTTAATCAAAAGTTAATTATATAATTTTCATGCAGATGAGGGAAACATTCAAATGAATCCCAACTCTACAATCATTACAAAAAATAAATAAAGAAATAATTCTAAAATGCTATAAAATGTTCAGGGACCGGGAGGCTGTAAACAATATGAAGTTTAATTTGAGGTAAACAAAGTGAATATCCACCAGGGGGTCTGGGAAGGAGAAAGTGAGGTTAAATCAAATTTGGAAACATAGATACCAGCAGGTTTTGTTGTCCTGATATACGTGCAATTAGGCAGGTCCTTGATGAGGACACTGGGAGGGAGAAAGTTGGCTTTCACGGCAAATGCTTTGGGATTATTTAAAGGGAATTTATGGGATTTTATGCTTTATCTGTAAACATTAATTATTCTCACACAAGTATACCAAATTGAATTAAAACCATATTTTAGGAAATGTTATAAAAGCACAATTATCTTTTATGAGGATGTTGCAAACTTACTGAAAACTCCATAAAGATAAAGTATAAATCAATTCGAGGAAGTCTCACAGTGACTTTCAGAGAAAAATGCCCTGGACAACGTTTTCAACGTTGTCAAAGAATGTAAACCAGAATATAGTGCTTAACAAAAAATTCTGAAGTCTTTCCTCATCAAAGGAAATGACTGTGTTATGCAAATTACCACCATGAATATTAAACCAACGATGTGAAGTATCACAAATGAGCAAGCATTGTTCTGGAAGTGCAATGGAATGTGGTTTAATTTCTCTTTAATTCTATGTGCTTTTATAATGTTCACCTTTTCCCAGTTGTGCCAGCGGGTTTGGGTTCATTGGTGTGCATTACAACTGCGCTCTAACAATGCAGGGCCTCCACGGTGTCAGCACAGTTCATGAATCCTGGCCCCTTATGCACCAGGCGATTAGTATGGTGCTCTGTCTGTGGGGCTTTGCCAGAAAATGAGTTCTCTTTAAAACATATGCCCCCTGCTGATTCTTTTCCTTTCCTGATATGAAATTCCAATTTTTATAATGAACACCAATTTCCTGTATATGAAGAGCAGGGGGGAAAAAAAGTTTTGCACTTTTTCTGTTTTGGATGACGGCAGTTATCCTAAATCAGCGGGAAGGTGTTGTGGACACCACAAGCAGAAAATATTTGGATGAGCGTCCTTCAGTTTGGGGGCTAATCAACATTCAGGTACGAGCACAAAAAATCAGCTGGTGTAATTTTCCACATCACGTATGCACATGGCTGGTGTGGCAGAAAATGGAATTACCAAAACTGTAACAAATTCAATTAAGTCATTGATTTCTAATAAATTGGCTTAATCACCAGCTGTTGTCATGCTAAGATTGTTGTGTCACAAGTTTGTCATGCTTGTCGGTCGTGGCGGCTTTACAAAGACAATTTAATCTATTTTAAGGCTTTAAAAGAACATTTTATGCATAAGTAGCATCATTTTGGTTCAAATGGCTGGATCTGCAAGGTGAGATGACACTCTGACAATCTGATTGAACAAAAGATTTTATCGTTCATCAGATTTCAAAACCTTTATTACAATTTGAAAAGGATTGAAATGTTACAGAAATACATGTAATTGACATCTATGCCATAAATGTGATGATGATTGTTGAAGTCCTGTGCTCAGGTGATCCATCACTGGCGCTGATGATGATGTAAATACAGTCTCTATTTCTCTTTTTCTCATTCTTCTTCTTCTTTTTAGCTCTTCAGTTATTAGCAAACCTTTTCTTTCGGTCAAAATGACTGGAATCATCATTAATCTGGAAGGATTGAAATTAAATCTCAGTTGATCTGCTGTTTAAATTTTTAATCTAGGACATATTTTAATTTTCATTTATAGATATGGAACCAAACAAAGTCTAAGCAAATTAGTGTTACATCTGCATCTGCCAACATTCAAAAAGATAAAACGAGGCATTCACACATTCAATCATGCAAAAAGGGAAAAATAAAACCAGTCATTGAGCAGTTTGTATATTGTCATTGCTGCTTTGGAACACAGTAGCACACAGTGGTGTAGTGTACATTAATATTGTACAATTGAAGTAGACATTGGTGATAAATTATGTATAATAAGCACTTACTACATTGTATGGTCTAAGTCTCTCTTGGGTTTGGGCACTCGCCTCTTCAGGAAGAGAAACCACTCCTCCTGTACCCATCATCTAAGTACAATAAAACAGAGATTTTAGACAATGAAACCAACGTTGATAGAATATTTGCAGCATTGTGAAAGAAGAGAAAAGCAAGTCATGCTTAACTGACATTAAATCTCATCAAGACACCACCTTTCCTGAAACCTGACAAGTCCACATTAAAAAAAAAAAAAAAAAAAAACACTCACCCTGATGGTTGCCTCCAGCTCTCCCACACTTCTCTTTCCACCTGGTAGCCATCCATAGGACCAGTGCTGGGACAGGGTGACCTGCACCACCAACGCCAACAACAACACCTGCACCATCACTCTGCTGCTTGCTTCCATTAGAGCTAAAGACAAATCCAAATTTGCAATAAAAACAATAATGTCACAGTCTTTTCTCTCACAGCCCCACAGCTCACAGATCAGGGGGTATAAAGCATTGCCCAACATTAGTAAACAGCATTTTAGACAGTAATTAATAAGAGGAATCTAATTTAATGAACATTGAGCAAACTTCATTGCGCACTGACTCACCTCTGTGTTTGCCTCGTTAGCATGTGGTGCATTAGCCAGAGGGGGATTTTATAGGTGTTGTAGAAGGCTGCTGTCAGGATTATAATCCCCTCTCTGCAGGTGTGACACATTTACTGACTAATGGGACACAAAATACTACTAATGGAGCTGGCTAAGTGCTCGGCTATGCTGACATCACTGTGAGGGTTCAAACAGCATTAAATATATATCAAAACGTCTTTATGTTTGTACTGAATGCATCTGTGCAGAGGTAGAAAAACAGACAACATTAAGATGAAATCTGACATTTCTCTCCATCTATAATTTATTGGAATCAGCTTTTAGCAAACAAATAGCAGTTCAATTCCATACAGATTCAAAAGGCAGAAACATCATTGAAACAAGATGCTTGTGCATGTATGTTATCATCAGCTGCAAGGCCTCGCTGTCGTTACCCCGATTTCTTGTTCTTTCAGCATGACAGCACATTAAAATGAAGTCAACAATGCAGGAAACCTTAGTGATGATTAATGACCACAACAGGAATGTATGTACACTAAATAAACAACATGATCTGTGTGTCTTGTATAAACCTTAAATCTTATGACTTTATAATAATGGAAGTACAAACACAGTAGAAAGTTCTTTACCCAAACGTAAGACTTCCAAGCTTACCGTTCTACAAAGAAGTAAGCAGAAGCCTTGCAAAAATATATGCTTTTGAGTTTGCAGCAATGTTGGGGTTCCCTTGTTTAAATATGAAACTAAAGCCTAACTATCGTCGTCAAAATATGTCAAAATGCTTGTGCATGCATATTTTATATTTTGGCTGAGCACTGGTTGTTGATATGGATGCTTCTCACTGTCCCAGACATTTTTCATCTCAGTTCCTGAAGATGAACAAGGTTCAGCAGCATCTCTTATCAACTCTTTCATTAAAACAAAACATTTCTGCAGTGTTTCTCTTCTTGTCTTTTACACACTCGTTTTAACAGCAATTACGGTACATTTGCTATCCTTAGAATATTCTGAGAAGTGTTTGTACAAACAATGAATTAATGATCCATACAGGGACCACCATTCAAAAACAATACACTTTTTAAAATGTGTCTATCCTATTAAATTAAACATAAACATCTGGCTTATTTGTACTAAAATTTTGTCACTTAGTGACAAGTTTTCATGATTAGAACCGTCTTTCTAATCATTATGGCACTGCTTTATGCACATATGCAAGTGTAAAGTTGGCTTGTTAATGTGTATAAAAATGTTCTTTTAAGCAGGATGTGATGCTTGCCTGAAAAACATTTGTAAGAATGATACGTTTGGATTCATGTAATAACACATTATTGTCTGCCTGTTCCAATGTGGGCTAATTGCATTTTGCAGCGTCAATGCCAACCCACTAAGTTATATTGCCACAGGCAACAAAAGAAAGTTGGTGAAGTTGAATAAAATTGCAACAGGCAGCAGCTGTTAAGTTATTCACAGACAGAAGTGAGGTAATTTGCAGCGTCTTACAGAGTAAAATGTGTCTTATGTGTCTAATGTGTTTTATGCTTTTGTTTGAGCTAGAAAGTAGATCGATAAATATTATACAGACAGGACATTGTTTTAGCAAAAGCACTAATCAGCTTACCCTACTTATCAAACAGACAATTCATTCTCCTTGTAGCGATCAAACGTGTTGAGTGGGCAGCATAAAATACAAGACTACTGGAAAGCAAAGGCATTGTGGTCAGTAACAAATAAAGCGGAAATAAAAGAGAATGCATGTACTCTATGAGACGTTAGTGATGCACTTCAGGTAGTGAGCAATACATACTGCAATATATGTATATACATTATTTATATAGGTAAAGTTGGAATACAGTTTTGGAATATTTCCTCTTAAACAATTTATTAACCCTCACATTGTTGGACTTAAGCAAAGTAAATCTCATATATTTTTTTTACATATTGAAGAATCCAGCCAACCCATTGAGTAAACCACTATAATTTCTCTATTTTACATTGGGATACTTAAAGATCAAGCATTCCTGAAAGAGGCAGACTCTCCTTGAGCACAGATGCTTTCAATTATATTACAGTGTGTTACATTTTTTTTTCTGATCTGTAATCAAGTGCAAAATGTAAAAAGAGCTTACTGTAGAAAATAACATTCAGAAAAAATGCATTAGTTAATTTGCCAGAAATATTGAGAACAGTATCTGACAGGCATTATTTAAAATTGGCGTAGTCAGAGAAGATGTCAACAAAATCCTGAACCACTCTGTAGCAGAAGTCGTATTGCTCCTGGAAGGGGAAGCAAAGGGAAAAGTATTACTATGCATGTATGTGCAGAAATGGTTCCAAACAACACAAACGTGAATAAGCTGACAGTTTTTGCACAGCGGGTTTGATATTATCTCGTTTTCCACCTACCACAGTCTGAACCATGTGTGGTCTCTGCATGCGTAAACTCTTGACTGTCTGAAAAACATCCAGGAGGCCTTCAGCTTTTACCCTCTCCAGAATGTTACTGAGGGCGATGAAGGTACCGGTCCGACCCGCACCAGCACTGAAAGACAAAGGACAGAGCTATCAGCAGCCGCATCACGCAATGCAAACACCAGACTGCATTTGAAAATGGTGGGATTCTGCATAAAACTGCAGTTGTGGCTCAAAAGCAGATGTAGAAAGTTTAAAATTCTCCCCATTTCTTTACAACAACGCTGCCATGGAACTCTTGTAATCTTAGCAGCACATCCTTTTTCCATTTAACGGAAAAAGTTTGCAAGAAAAAAGGTGACCTTTGTGTAATAGTGCTAATAATCATCCTCACTTAAAGAAAGGCTAATCCAAACGCTAACACTAATCAGTTAGGAAGCTCAGTGTTTGACTGAGTCAATGTTTACAATGATGGTGGGTTGGAGAGAGGAAGACAGAGAGGCTGAGACGGGGAGCGAGTGCGAGAGTGATGTGCGATTCGGAAGAGAAGTGTAGAGAGACGTTGGGGATTGCAACGGGTTAGCCCCATTTCCCAGGGGCAGAGAAAAAGCTTTAAAAAGCCCTTCTTAGACAAGTGGTGATGAAGGAATAGAAGAGAGTGATGACACCATTTCCTGTCGTTAGCTCATCTTATCAGATTAATCATAGTGGGAGTCTGAGGAGATTTCACTTTGAGAGGTTTTAATTGACTGTGAATCAGTGGATTGGATCAATCCCACAGGGGCATGCTGCTTTAGAATCACTTCACCTGAAGCTAGGTTCTGATCAAAGCTTTCACAGCTAAGTCTTTATAAGGGATCACATAAGTGGTTTAGGCATAGAACACCAGGTCTACTGAGGCAAAATGTAGAATTTATTGTAACAGACATAAGGAAAATGTATCCGTAAAATTGAAATTGCTTTAAATATCACTCTGAGAGATTCAGGTGATCAGGTGATAAAAGCACAGTGAAAATGAAAAGGGTTGTATTAAAAGCATGAGTGGACAGAAACACCACTGTATTCTTGAAGGTGCACATCATGCTGCAGGATAGCCAAACCCAAATTCCTCACCTGCAGTGCACAATTATGGGACGGTTTCCAGACTGCTGCTGCTGCCTCTGCACAGCGGCAATAATGTCAATCATCCCTCTTCCCTCGGCTGGTATTCCGATCTCAGGCCATCCGTGGAAGTGGAAGTGTCGGACGTGTTGTGACTGCTTTTCCTGGTGAGATGGAGCGCTTACTCTGTTATTCTCATGCAGCTAAAAATGGGAGATTTCATGACATTTCCAGAACTTTGAATGGCTTAATTTGCAAAGACAGTGTTAACAAAACAGGCAAATATATTCATTTAAAATTTTCTGGGTTTTAACTGGTATATAAAACAGTACGCACTGGTCTGTAGGTGAGCACCATGTCTTTGAGAGTGAAGGTTTCACACAGCGAATCTCCAGTCAGCTCAACAGTATAATCTCCAAATGTTACACTGCCCTCTGATGGCCAATACTGGAAACACTTTTCCTGGTTGGAAAGGTCAGATGGAAATACAATTAGGCTGCATTTGACTGATTTATATCCTTTTTTGCTTTTATATTTTCAGTGTGCACCACAAAAACAATATAAAACCATTAAATACATACACAGACTGTCAGGAAAAAAAATAAGACAATGACATAACGGAGTAAAAAAGACAGTTTAAATGTGCAACTCCACTTTCCAGTCTGTACTTTTGCAAGAGCACCATACTGTACCTGCTCCCTCTCTTTGAGTTCGGTGAGCATAACGATTGAATGACACCTCCACTCCCACACCATCCTCCAGAAGTCCTCCGCTGTGTGAGACAGGGGGCCCTGGGTTGCGATAAAATAGTCCTTCTGCCTGTAGCCCTGGAGGGCAGATCATCCGGTAAACAACACTTGAGAGTGCAGCAAACATAATATTTTGCATTGTTTGTAAAGGAAACAATGAGCTTTATATATACTTGTATGGGAAATCCATACAGCAGGTCATGAGGGAGTGCTTACATCAATAAAGGAGGCATTGATGTAGTCGGTGAACTCCTGTCCTCTTTTCACTGAGAGCATTACTCGGTTGAAATCATCTGTGAAAGAAAAAAGGAAAAATGAAACTTTCCGCAAGTGGTTCCTAATAAAATAAAAGTTTGAAGAGGCTGATGGAAGGAAAAACAGCTAAGTAAAACTTTAGCTGTGTTATTGAGGCCAAACACGCCAGAGCCGATATCAATTTTCACTGTAAAAAGTTGTACCCAGGCTTTCCTTTCCCACTCCACTCCCAACTTTAAATTAAGATACACGATTTAAATGTCACTGATCACACAGGCATGCACTGATTATCCAGATATCTGTGTACGGCTATCTATAAAATCACCAGCAGTGTGATACTTTGATGTTACTTGGATGTGATGTATTATGAAACTGTTGGGAGTATCAGAGTAGTCCGTACACGGAATGATCTGAAGCACACGGTTCTTCTTCATGTTGGCAGGAAGGTTTCCAGTTCTCATGTTCTCCTTCATTATGCGAACGTTGGTCAGCTTCTGATGGGAGAAAACACGAGTGGACTGATCAAAAAGTTTGTTTTCATCCGCCCAGGGTGGTGCAATGCTAATAAAAGGTGGGGGTTTTTAAAGCTGATGACGCTGAGATGGACATTTTGTTTTTTTTAAATGCAGCTAGATAAAATTGAGTTGGATAAAAAACATCTCTTATTAGCAGAGAAGAAGAAGAAGTAGAAGAAGAAGAGGAAGAAGAGGCAACAGGGAATAATTCCGTTCAGTGTGTTGGGAACTGAGAGGGAGCAAAAATGAGAAATTTTCAACAAGCTACAGTAAATTCTGTGTGGCAGATGGTGGTGCCTTATAAAGTTTTAGTTGATTCAAAGCATTGTTATTTATGTTACTACTGCCAGGAGTGGCACCCTGGGCAAGTTTTCCATGAAAATATACCGATGCAGGGCACAGGGTGATGGGGACGATTCATTACTGACTGAAATGTTTAAGAGTGAGCTTCTTTCTTCCTACCCTGAACTCCTCCTCCAGGCCCAGCCTGTCGTGGGGAGCCCTGGTGTTGTGAAGCCTCTGCAGATGGCCCTCCAGAGAGCACACATCTAGCTCCGTGTCTCCATACAGATAGTACTCCAACAGCGCTTGGTAGATGAAGGAGTACTGCATCTGAGGAGGAAGACAGAGGAAATGAAGGAGACGAAGAGGCAGAAGTAGCTGCTTTAGTTTGCCAAACTATTTCCTACTATTTTTGCATCACAGGCACGGCTGTTTTCCACGTCCTCGGCTTGTTTGTGCCGCGACAAGAGCGAGCGAGTTGAGCTGTCAGGCCGAGGTACAACAGGTCGGAAAGGGTCAACACTTACATCTGTCTGGATGAGTTGACAGCGCTGTTCTCGTATTCTGCTCACAAAGCCAAAGACATCCACCCTCTGTTCCATGTGCATCATGTCGATCATGCTGTCAATGACAATGAACGTCCCAGTCCTCCCCACCCCGGCGCTGTGGAAAAGAGGAAGGCACAAGGTCTCGTCTTTAACAAACAGCCGAGTGTAGCTATGAAACAAAATGTGTCAAATAAGAGCCCTGCACGACGTTGTATCTATATAGTACAAATTCAACCACAGCACATAAGAATGCAATAGAAGAAATCAGTTTTTCTCCCATAACACAGAATAAGAATTGCTATACTAATCCCACTATTCTTAACACAGACGTCAATTGTGGACATCCCCAAACATGTGTAAAAGTGCTTCACCTCTGAAGCCCAAACACACTCCTAATAGATTTACAAGGGTCATTTCAGCAGACGGCACCTCTGGGAGCACAGAGCTGGGATTCCACAGCGGGGTGTTGAAGCCTCTTCAATGGGCCCCATTGAAGTACAGCAGTCCCTCTCCCTGAGCACCTGTCGCAGCAGTTGCTACAATCGGCTGCAGATTTCTTTGGCGAGGCTTTACACTCGTCGGCCAGACAAGCATATGCACATACCATAATTCACTGACGCTTTTACTTACAATGAAATACACCTCTAACAGGACAAGACGTGCTCTTGACATAGGCACGTGTTTTCTCCTTCTTAATAATGGATCACTCTGACTCTTCTCTTAGATGCCCTCTTCTGGCTTTCTTTATATGACACATTTACCTGCAGTGCACAACAATGGGTCCAGCGTAGGACGGATTGACAGCCTTGACCTTCTTGAGGAATTTCAGCATGCCGATGGGTGAGAATGGCACCCCGAAGTCTGGCCAGCTGGTGAAGTGGAGCTGGGTGACCAGCCGGGGAGCTCGGGGACCATCGCTGCCCTGCTGTGAAGCAAAGACACACAAAGTTTATACCCATGCCCGAATTATGTTCACTGTGAAGACACAAATCAGTGAACTAAAAACCTGCAGGAAAAGTAACCTAAAATTAACTGAACAATTTGTATTTTTTTTTCTCCACTTTGCGACAGAATATAATTATTAAACATGTGTACTGACTCTCCTTTGCCTCGCTCTCATATCTTATGAATGCACTCTCAAGAGGACGTAATTTCATTCTCTTGAACACTCGGCTGCTCTGTGTTCAGAGAGCTGAATGTGAACAGTCAGCTTGTACTGCAGCGCTGGAGCACAGTCACAGTTTTCAGAGTCAGAGAGGATATCTGCACCTCTCTAGCTTCAAATGGAGAGGGAACAAAGTGAATTTTGCAATCTGAAGGCTTCGCAGTACACTGAGCTTGGTAGTCAAAAGCACAGGAAAAGAAATACAGGTACTGTATGAACTTCTAAAGACGAGTTTTGAAGATTGTTGAATATACCTACATATTGATAATTTGACTGTGTTTATTACACATATCCTTTAATATTCTTTAATGTGTTTTCATCTATTTATTATATTTTGTATCCTCTAACATTTTACTGAAATGTTTCAGTTTCCTCATGGGGAACATTACTTTTTTACACCATCTCAATGCAGCTTTGTCTCTTCTTTAATTTTTAATAACCATCCAGCTATTATGATTATAGATTTTCATAGCAATTAAGAACTATATTAAGAACTGTTATTACTACTACAACCACTATTATTTTCAGAACATGTGTGTGACTAAATAAACATTTATCTCAATGTTAGGTCATTTTTTGGATAAATGTTGTCAGTGCTCCTAATGTGCAATAGAATTTAAATTTAATTATAACGAATGCGCAGTGAGGTAAGTCAAACTCTGTGCTGTGCCAAAGGGGACACTGTTGTGTGTTTAAAAGTGATAAACTCTTGATAATTAGCTTAAAAAATGCATTAATGTCATTACTATTCTGATATGTACATTCATATTTTTTACTTACATACTGAACACAAAATTTCCTTATGGTGTAGTCCACCAGGACAGTGAAGTCCTCCATTGCCACCCTGACGTTCCCGTACATCCAGCAGCCTTTTTCTGGCCAATACTGGAAACATTTGTCCTGGTAATAGAATCACAACAATAAAGAGGTTATTCTCTCTGAACTAGAAGACAATTTAGCTATCTAAAGAACACACAGCATTGCAACTCAAATATCAAACAGTTGTAGAGCAGCATCTATTGTGTGTATCATATGTGTACGGATGGAAACGTGTATTTGACGTTGTGTATTTCACAATCCAATTCAAAGGCAATCAAAGGGACTTTGTGCGACTCAGTCAGTCAATAAGATCTTCACCGTGACGTTTCAACTCATTAACTAGATTCTCAGACTAATTATCATGAAGCCTCTCAGGATCTTATCAACAATTATTCCGTCATTGATCCCCAATGCCTCTATTCTGCCCTATCAAACCTGCTGTTGAGCTCTCAATTGATCATCCCTTTGAGGCGAAATTTAATGCGATGCTAAGTAATCTGCTGGGTGACACTTCGTATAGATTCTAAGTTGGGAAAGGGGTCAAATAAATTATGCCCATGACTTTGGGTCATGAGAATACAAAAGGGTTTCACTAATGGCGCACTGGAGGCGTATAGATTGTATAGGTTCACGTGATAACGCGCCCTGCTTGGTAGCGTTAGAAGAATGCAGTGCAGAGGGAGAAGACTCTTAGACAAACCTCCTTCCTTTCTTTGAGATTCGTCAGCATTACTATAGTTGCTGTTTTCTGTTCCCAAATCATCCGCCAGAAGTCGGCCACTGTCTCAAGCTTTGGGCCTGAAGCAAAATCAAGAAAAGTATAAAGAAACATGCTACAAATGGTCTTAAAGTAAACTGCTTGCATGTGCAAAACTTCTTCAAATACTAATGTGTGTAATGTAGCTTTACCTTGAGCTGCAATGAATTTGTTCTTCTCTTTAAAACCCTGTGTGGAGAAAACACAGCATTAACCATAATTTGCCAAACAGCTGCATTAAAAGCTGATTTATAAGGAGGACTCACTTCGATGTAAGATGCATTTATGTAGTCTGAACATAGATGTCCATCAAGATGACTTAACACCACTCTTGAATGATCATCTGTGGAAGAGAGAAAGAAAAAAGGCCAACTGCCTGCATCAACTTTCCTTAAAATTTAGTGATCAATAAAACTAAAGGTTACATTAATATTGTCTGCTGCAGACTATAGATCCTCACTCACATGGTAAAATGTTGGGATATCTGTTTTTCTCTCTGTTGTGCTCTCTGCTCGCCTCCTCAAAGGACCCGTGGTGGTAGTAACACGGCAGCGACTATAAAGAAAGAAGCCAATCCTCATGAGATAAAAATAAAGCCACGGACACACAGTCTACTAGCATAACATTTTATTACTGTCTTCTGCACTGCTTCTACGCATGCAGGACAAAGATCTTTAGTCAGATTCAGACGGCGCTGCACAGACCATGCGACACAAGCTCAAGCTTACATTGAACTCTTCTCTGAAGAGCTTGCCGTCGTCCGCAGAGCGTATCCGGTATTCCTCCTCCAGCGAGTCCAGAGGGATGGGAAAGTACCTCTTGGATGGCGAGGGAGATCTGGGGAGGAGGACCACTGTCTGCTCTCCTGTGTTTAAAGGAATATATGGCGGTCAGGCTGCTAACGTTTCCCAATAGAGAGCATTACAAGCTCTCATAGCACCTGCAAAAACAAGCCTGATGGCCATTAAGATTTCCTGCTTTTGTGAGTACATGACAGAAATGATTTCTTGAGTCATAAACATGCCGCTGCCGCTGCTGCACAGAACTGTCTTAACTCAGAATTTGGCCTTTCCCTTTATTTATTTATTTTTTACTTGAAGTCAAAGTTTATATGGCTCCCTACGTGCTAGGAAAGCTAAGAGCCTTCTAAGACCTTTCCAGCTACACTGGACTTCAGATCGTGAAACTTTCCTAGTCTATAAAGACCATAAACCCACAATTAAAATAAAAAAGAAATAAAAAGTAAAAGGCTGAATTATATTTTCATGTACTGGCGGTTATATTGGGTACAGCACAACAGTACCTTGTTCCTCCAAGAAGCCATTTGGGATCTTTTTATCCACCGAGGTAACTAGAGCTTTCCTGTGGTTTTTGAACCTACAGTAATGACAGAGAGAGAAGCAGAGAGAGAAAATGCATCAGAGAAGATAAAGGGCAGATATCTGTATTGAAGAATGTGCCCCCGATTTCTCCAGAAAAGAGCTGTTAAGCACATAAGGTGGGCAAACAACAAATACCAAAACCAATATCAACCATCTCAGAGAGGCAAAGCTGTTCCTCCTCATGCCGTCGTCAGCTTGGCCGGTGGATGAGTGCCTGCGGCCTGACCTGACCTAGCTGTTTTTGTTTGCTGTCTTACTTGAGGTGCAGCTGTTTACCCATAAGCCACTGCTCACCGCCTGTTTCCAAACCACCCCCACCCTGATGCCCTGACCTGACACTCTCACGCTTACACACATGCTCAAAGGGAAAGAGGGAGAAAAGAGAAAGCGGTCAAAGACAGGCAAACAGAGTAAATTGTGAATGTGTGTGCGGGTTTATTCACCTTAAACAGTAGATGGTCAGCAGGACGACGATGATGAGAAGCAGGGATATGACCAGTGTTGAGGGCAGCACATGCGCACCCTGATGGGTGGGATTTTCTGGATAAAGAACACACAGATAGATAAAACAGATTCAGACAAATTGATACATGACATTTAAAGCAATAGTTTGACATGTTGGGGAATATCATTATAGTCTTGGTTTTCTTGCCATCTGTCCATTAAATATGCAGCTCCAGCCAGGAGCTGGTTAGCTTAGTTGCACACAAAGGCTGGAAACAGGAAGAAACAGCTAGCTTGGCTCTGTCCAAAAGGTAGAAAATCTGCCTACCAGCACTTTCAGAGCTCATTAATTAACACATTATATCTTGTTTGGTTCATCTGCACAACAAACAAGATATGCTGTGTTAATTAGTGAGATTTAGATGTGCTTGTAGGCAAATTGTTTTATTTTTTAACTGAGCCAGGCTAGCTGTTTCCAATCTTTCTGCTAAGCTAAGCTAAAGCTATAATCGGCAGATATGACAGGAGTATCAATTGACATTTTGCAAGAAAGCAAAAACTTAATATTTTCTAAAATGTCTAACTGTTCTTTATAAAGTCAACAAACTGACTTAATAGCATCAGTTGCACAGCAGTATCTGTCTAAAGCTTGCTAATATTAATTAAAATTAGCCATTGTATCATAAAGTACTGGTCATACCAGACCAAGTAAGGCTGTAGCAGCAAAATCTCAGTGTATGAAAGTGAGTAATTGTGTGATTTAATTCTATTAAGCTCAACTTTTCATCTGTGTACAGAAATATCTATTTAATTTTCAAATAGTTACACAGTCTCCCTTTAACATTTGATGCTTGCTATGGGCGGTATAATTGCATAAATTACCTGCAGTTTGGTTCTCATGAGATGAGTTATTCACAGCAATAGAGATCCCAATCAGAAACAACACCATTGTCACTGTGGATAAAAACAACACAGTCACTTAAAATAGAGAAACAGATGGAACCCTGTAATTGTTCACAACGTCCACTAGAAGGCGCCAAATCAAAAGGAAACACATCTGCAGCTTGGAGAAGCACACCAAGGACTGAAAGGAGAGCTCATCTTTGATGAGGCTTGAGAGCCATGTCTGTCTCTCTGCTGAGCAGTTAAAGTCCTTATGGGAAATCTGCTTGCAGTCTTGTCCTGTCAGGCGGACTTGAAAGAGCAGTAGCATATCAAAAACCTGATATTCAGACATCAAACGAGAGAGGAGGCTTTAACCCACAGGTGACAGTAACCATATCCCCCTGTGGACCCTGTGGATTTGACAGTGGAGTTGAGCTCAGCGTAGTATTTGTTAGAAGCCATTTCATTTTGCTGTGTTGTCTTTGATGTGCAGCGCTGTGCAGCCTGGCAAAGCATCATGCACAGTGACAGTAAGACATGCACACTGTTCCTCAATGTAGTGGCTGTTTTAAAATGCAGTAAAAAGGCCAAAACTATGATTTCAGGGCAACAGAAATATTGATAAACAGGCTTAAAGTGCTGTGTGAAAACTAGCATATGTATATAGGTTATATTGTTGGCTTTATGAAGTGGGCCAGATGGTGTTGTTTTCCTTGTACTGCAGCTTATCCCTTTTTTCTCCCTCCATCACTCTGTCTCTCTCTTTCCATCCCTCTGCAGTGAACCATCATTTTATTCTAAATTCTCACTGTTCCCTTTTACGTTATTGCTGGAAGCTATTAGTGATTTATTTGGGGCAGAGCTCCGTGAGTGTCTCTCTGAAAGGAAAGGGATACGCCAAGTTCCTCACAACTACACCGGAATTAAATCGATTCTGACACATTATCCTTGTGTCTTATTATCTCAAAAATGTAGCAGCCAATTTCTCCAAACTCACATCCATTTCCTCTTTTCTTCCCCCCCGTCCTGCAAATAAGAGGGTAAGAAATCACAGAATAAATTGGGCAAACGGGGCAAATCTGCCTAAATGGCTTTGATGGAATAAATGAGAGAAGCAAGAAACGAGTGTCCTAATTTATCCTCTGTTCCAAGTCCCCTTCTCGTTATAGAGGCCACAAGACTGGATGGAATAATTCATTGTGTCAATTTAGTTCTTCTAGAAATGGGTCATCTAGGGGCCTAATTTGTGATCTTTGAGAGAATTTCATGCACATAGCGCTAGGGGGTTTCATATAACTATATCTCCCAAAGCTTTTTAGAAAACGGAGCAACATAATAACGCTCTAACAATGTGCTCAAAACTAAATTTATGTCGAAACTTATAAAGTATCATTGGACAACAAATTAGGGGCTCTGTGTTTTGCACATTATACAGTCTCTCTCTGCAGTACAACACCCACATGCACATTTGCACACATGCACATTTGCAGACTTTGTAATCAGGGTGGCACCAGCTGAACACATTTTATTTAATTAATTCAATGTTCTCACTCCAGCCTGGTGTCTATTTTTCACACTAATAATATTTGGACAAAAAAAAAAAATCTCCCAGAATCATAACTGTGTGCAAAATGCACAACACACATCGACACGTACACCGCCTTTTCACACTTCACATGTATGCATGCCTGCACATACGTCCCACAGCCAAAGGCTATGTGTTGCATATGTGCCACACTCTGTTGGAGGAGCCAATTCTCTCTCCAGTGTTAACAAGCTGGCAGTGTCGGCACCTGTTCCCCACTGTACCCCACTGGGCAAGTCACATTCGCTCACTCATAGCCATCCTACAGCTCTATGCTGCAAGGCATGCTGGGTCACTGCACAGGCCACAGCATATCTGTCATCTCCTGGCAGCTCCAGTACATAAAGCAAACAGCCAGGAAATGGAAGAACAACAGAAGTGAAATGTCAAAATATGTCAAATATATTATCATTTTGACTGATGAAAAAATCTCTGATATAGATTGAACATTTTCCTGTGAAGCTGAAGAGAAACAGAGAAGGTGGTAAAAAGAAAAATATAATTAGAATTGAGATGTATCTCTTGGTACAGTCAGTATTGCAGTGTGGCCATCTGACCAACAGAGGGAATTGATAACACAACTTGTTTTGCTCAGTAGAGGAAGCAATAGTCGGTACCTTTGTGCATTGTACTGGAACCGTTATGCACATTGTAAGTTGCTTATGTTCTGCAGAAGCATCATCCAAATAAGTGTAAGGTAATTTTTCAAAAGTGATAAATATAAAATAAAAAATAATGACCAAAGCATTTAATAAGAGGTCTTCAGGGTCATCCCACAGGGCATCAAAAATCCTGTATCATAGACACATAATCTTTATATATTCATTTCCCTGGGGTTCTTTTCAGTAAAAGTAACTCTGACAGAACATGACTGAACCCTCATTTAAACTTTGATTTCTGTGATGATTCTGATCTTATATCTCATTAATTTAAATATCTATATTAATCCTCATGAAACTTGTCATGCCTCATTGTGGCACAAAATCATTATGGCTCATACTACGTACTATACACTATTTATATATCTTAATTAGCATATGACATCATCTGACCCTCATATGAAAGGATTTGCTGGAGAGACACATTTTAAACAAGGAAAGAAATGCTTTGCTCTAATTGGCCTTGCCATCACCACCAGCTAATGCATCATTCAGTCCAGATCCCTGCTTTTTCTGTCTGTTTAATGATACTAACAACAATGTGATGACTTCAACCTCCAGCACCTGCTCGACATAAATGTTCCCAGGGAATGAAATTATACTGCATCACTTGAGCTGGGAGTGCAGAAGCAAATCATCCCATCCATGCATGATGCAATGATGGCATTCAGAATGCATCACATGCTGGTTCAACCTTGAGGGTAATTTTAATATTTTGTGCACGAATATGCATTATTCAACACTGATCTGCTTTGCTTTCGTGCTTGTGAACATAGGCGGGATGAAAATAGCACATTGATGTGCATTAAATGTTCGATAGCTATAGAAACTTGAAAAATCCTCAGCACAACAAAAAGCAGGAAAATATACTGTACATGTCTCAAATCCCAAGACTCAGAGCACCCTGAAATGAATCTGTTCTGCTTCGCTTCAACGTCTCCCTCACCTTGGCTCTCACATAAAAACCAGAAAACTGACTTGAACAAAATAGACATCAGAAATAGAAACACCAACCACAGAAATCTCTCTTTTTCTTGTGCCAGACCTGCAGCCTGTTCACTCATCTTTATCATTAATTCAGAGCAAAATGTGCAAGAGAAGGTGATGTATTATCCATTTCCAACTAGACACATAAAAAGGTGACTAACCCAGGTAAGAGGTGTTCCTTATGCTGTTCTTAAAGACCTCCTCCAATGAAACCTGGGTTTTTAACCTTGTTAGCACATTCATATTGTGTTTTTTATATGCAACAACACATAAAATGAGCAAAATAAGCAGTCAACACCATGACTGAGCACTTAAACCTTAGAACTACAGTGGACCGATGAGAATCTCAGTCCAACACAAATGTTGGTCAAAACGTTTATTTTTCTCATTTATACCCATTGGCTGTGTCTAAACAAATCTAAACATGTATGGCTGAATTACTTGTGTATTAGCACTTGCCCTTATGTAGCATACAGTAGCTATCAGAACAGAAAAGGTTTGTGTGTTTTGTGAACATGTACGCTTGAGTAGGTGGGTGGGCGGAGATAGAGGTGGGACTATTTGGATCCACGAATATTAAATGAAGGCAAAGGTGTAGAATAAAAATATTTGAGTAGATTTATGAGAAGTCACACTTCACTGTCTTATTTGACTGCTGAGGTTCATGATGTGAGGACAGGGCTCACACAGTGCACATTGAAATTGTAAAAGTATATATATATGTGCTGTCACAGTGCACTGGTTTGATTCAAGACAATAAACTGCAGCCCTGTATTTGTGTTCAATCTATTTCAGCTTCACAGCCAGCAATCTTTCTTTAAATCTTTATCCTAAAAGCATGTGGACAAAACATGGAAAACACAATGATGAAGTGTTTATACCTTCACAGTGCCTTTGTGACAGGCCAGCTGGTAATTATTACGGCAGTCTTATTAAAAAAATTAGTCTTAAAATCTGCAAATTAGAGAGAAACATATTTCAAAAACTGAAAACACTGCTGATCAAGCATGTTTTACATTAGCACTTGGCACTGTTTAAGCGGCACCAGCGTTCATCCACTTTGCTGTTATTATGCTGTTAATTTAAAAATCAAAATCAGATCCTGCTTAGGGTTATGGCTGCATGTAGTCTTAGCATGCAATGGGCAGGAGGCTGGGTGCATTCTGAGCATCTCTCCAGTCTATATTGTACAGTTCTGAGTTAATAAAGGGCCTGTATAAAACCACATGTAGCTACAAGCAAAGCCAACAGTTGATTGCTATGTCATTGTATCTTGATTAATGAATATGGTTTGCCAGGAATGTGGGTAAAATAATCTTCTGTACACTTCCATTTGTTACACAGTTTAGCATGATGCTAAGCACAGTGCAACAAAACAAGGCTCTACTGCACCTCAGCATAGCAGTGATTTGAGTTACAAGCTAACATCAGCATGCTAACATACTCACAACAAGGTTAACATGGTGATGTTTAGCAAGTATAATGTTTACCGCATTCTATTTTTAATTTAGTTTCTTAGCATGCTAACATTTGCTATACATTATTTATGTAATTTATGTCATCATATGCTAATATCTTTACATCTGTGGTACTTACCCTGTGATACACACAGACACACACACATATGTAAATATAAAGGGCCTATATATATTACTGAGCAACAACCCAAGGACACTATATCTTTGGTATTGTTATCTTTTTATCTATTGTTAATTGTATTTTGTATCTTTTTTATTGTCTATTTTGTTCTACTTGCTCTGTTTTTCTACCACTCCCTTTATTCTTCTTATCTTATTAAGCACTAAGGAACAGCTGAGACTGCTGGGGATAAATTGAATTATAAAGTATTGGATGAATTAAAATTTGGCCTGATTATAGAGCGAAATAAAAACCAAAGTTACTATAATTCATCCTGAGGGAGACATAAATGTGTTTAACAAAACTCATGGCAACCCATCCAATAATTGTGAGGACCTTTTGTCCAAAAGACAAACATTAACCTCATGGTGGCACATATGAACCATACCTATTTAATATTGACATATTTCTGTCTGCACCCTACATTATATGTTGATTAATTGGCATTCACCAAAACAAACCATTGATTTGAAAAATGCATGATTTCTAAATCATTCATAATCCATGAATGGCACTGTGTAGAGGATATTCATTCACATTTGCCAGATATAAAGCCTAGTGACATATGTTTCTGTCAGGAACGATAGGAATACTGTTAAAAATAGCACTCAGCATTTGTACTGCAGGATAGTGATTTGCTTTACAACAAAGGTGAAGAATGCTGTGTTTATGGGGGTATCTCAAACAATAACAAAATACATCAAACAGATAGCTGCATCCAATCATGTCTCAGCTCCTTCAGAGATCAATACAGCCTCAAAGACAGATCCACATTTTGGGCTTGGCACAGAATAGATGGCATGTCTTGTACACAGAAAGATAAAAGTTGTTCTTTTTTTCTTTTCTTTCCTTTTTTTTTTTGGTTTCCAGGGAGAGGAAGAACAAAGACAAAGCAAAAAACCAGAAACAGCCACCACTTCCATCGTCAAGTGCCAAGGAATAGGATGGAACGAGAGCACAAACACATTTCAGCAAAGTGTGGCAGTAGAGACGGGAGGAAAGATGAGAGAGGAGATGAGATGAGAAGAGAGGGGAGAGGAGTGAAGCTGGAGGAGATAAATGTCTAGATTCTGGGTTCAGAGATAACAGCCATAATGGTAGACATCCTTAGTACACAGAGGCAGTAGAAAGGATGAAGCTGCATGGTCTGGTAACTCATGCTGTATCTTCAAATGCAGTTTGCTGTATTTCATATATGAAGGAGGCAACAAGGCAGCCTTTCAAAACACATCTCTCATACACTTTCCAAAACATCACACTGCAACATCTCCACTCAAAAAGACACCTAACACCGCCATTGCATGTTTAGTTCATCTCCTCAATCCGGTTCTGCTGATCTCTGTCTGCTGCATAGTTAAGGTCAAAAGAATCAATCTCGAGAAATGATCTGAAATCCAATTAGTCTCATTTAGAAAGGAGGCACTGTAATTATTGGATTATTTCCCATTTAATGGATTACATTTCGATTGATTGCCTGAAACAGAATTGACCTGGTTTGTGGTCAGAGGGATTAATTAAAAACTTACACTTGCAAGCAAGGCCAGCGTGATCTGGTATCAGTTGACCCGTCAGTCCATAGCCGCCACGTGATCCCGGTTCCTTTCTTGGTTGGACTTATCTGGATTTCCTATCCTCAGTCCCTCTCCCACTCACATCCTCTCTGAGATATCGATAACAGCACTGGATGAAGAGTTGACTGGGGCTGGTGGTGGCGCCTGAGGTCGTTTTGAGGTGTGTCAGAGCTTTAGATTGGGATCAAGGCACAGGGGATGATGGGAATCTGGAAAATTAAGCAAAGGACAATCGGTAGAAATGTACAGAAGGTCAACCAAACTCAAAAGCTATTCACCACATGATACTGCTAAGCAGAGGCAGATTTTCTGTGACTCACTGAGGCTGACTCAAAGAAAAAAAAAACATGAAATGTATGAATACACAACAAAAGAGGAGTGGAATGAGTGGGAGTCTGCATCTGTGATCAACTGGGTGAGTGCGTGTGGATGTGCAACCATTTGCGGAGTACATGCTCGATGTTCGTGTACTGTTAAGTGCTCTCCTCTGCGACAACCTCTGTTGCAACTTACACAAGCCAATGTTGCAGAGCAAAAACATTAGCAAGCTACTCATCTCCAACCATGCAAAACTAATTATCCCCAAATAAGTCTTTCCAGAGAGTGTTTGTGGCGCACACGAGGAGTTTACACACATTGACGCTTGCTGAGTGGTGTTCACAATCAGTGTTGCCCAATTAAAGTTACCACTACACACGGCCCAGATCTGTCCGTGAACGTGTCTGTACAAGAAAAGCACTGAAGTATGTTGGAATTAATCCTTCACTATTTACACAAAGACTTTACTGTGATGTTATCCTATCGTGTTGCTGGAGGCCGAGAAAGAAAGCATGCCCTCGTTTGCCCTTCACTCCTACTCTCAGAGAGTCCCACTGCCCACAGGTGTGAGGCACAAAGCCATATTGTTAACACTTGGCCGCTGTGACACAGCCGAGCAGAGAGCAGCAGAGAAGAGGTGAATTAGTCACCAGACCCAGCTGGACGAGCCCGCTCAGTCTGAGGAAACTTAATGAACAAGGTATGGAAAACACCGCTTTTCCCCCGTATCATGAGAGCTGTGCTCAACTTTTCCAAACGCTGAGAAAGTCTTTGGCATTTGAGCACAAACACGTCTGCCATTAAAAGCACCCTATTCACCTAGAGAACTGTAAACGTCGTCAAAAGATCCTTCATAAATGAGGCTTTAAAAATGTGCTCCCATGGTTTAGTATTACACTTCCACGAAGTTTGTGAAGAGACGATTTCGGCATCACTCAACATGGAAAAATCTAATCAACATTTTGGAAAAAGCATACATCTAGAGTTAATATTTTTGCAATAACCATTGCTGAGTTTTACTGTAATCTGCTCATAAATTCACCCACCCACCTCAATGCTGGAATTTTAACACTGGTGCATATCCTTCCTTAGGCTTGTTGCATGGACCTTTATTAATGTTTAGCTAAGCTGTCTTTGGTATAATTTTAAAGGACAGTTTTCATCTAAGTTATGGTGTTTTTGCACTGTGAGAACTAAGAGCATGACAGGCACAAAATTCCAAAAAGAATCACTAGACCCATAATTCACCCATACTATCCAGTTGTGTGGCTTGATTTTGGTCCTTAAATTAGGAAAGAAAATCTCCAAAATAAGTGAAACTACAAACAATTAAGATTTTAGACAATTCACTGCTTCACATTTACATCAGATTATAGATTCTCATTCACATCGCACCAGAAAGGGCCAAACAGATGCAGCAAAGGCCGAGTTTTGCTGACTTTTAGTTCTTACTTTAGCTCAAAATCCAGAAACACTACATCTGACATCTACCATGATGTAACTCCTTTACAGAAACTCCCTGCCGGCTAACACCCATGCCTTTCAAACTCCACACCCAAGCAAAGATTCCTCAAGTGATGTAATTTTCTCAGACCTGACAAAGCTCCTCCTGAACCACAGAAAACATAATACAACTGTTTTCACAGGCTGTGCAGCACCCCCTGAACAAGAGCTCCTTTAAGCTAACATGTATCCAGCATGGTAACAAGTGACTCTACGGTGCATTTATTCTACATGTGCAACTGATGAATACACCGATCATACAAGGTCAAGCTAAAAACATACCATGAATGTATGTCACTGCACAGCTCCTGCGACCTTTGACCTGGCCTTCAAACATTAATCTCGTTACTGAATCTGTCACTCAAAGATGAATCAGAGTAGAAATGGTATTTTTCTCCAGATATGAGCACATTTCAGCCCCTAGGTAGAGCTCCGTGCTAGCTGTTATACAACAGCTTTAAGAAAAAAGGATATTAAATGATAAATAAAATAATTAATGTGCTACTCTGAAGTAATAACATGCTTCAAAGGACTAGGCTAGGCTTTTTTCAACAGTAATAGTGTATATTATTATTAATGTTGAAAAGCCTAAACTAAATGATAATAGGTATAAAAATGGATAAAATATACTACAAGTAATTCATACTGTAGTTGAACTGCCTAAAAGTCTTTTGGGAGACATTTATGGAGCCAACTTCATCTTTTCACACAGAGTATTGTTCAGCTTTCAGCCCTGCACATTTAGACCAGAGAAGGAGACATGCTCACGGCATACAATTACTGCAGGCACAAGGACTTCCTTTCTGTGCCTCTCTGCCCATTGACTAAGAAGGGAAACATGCAGGCCATTAAAGTTTTATGGGAGTGCAGTCATCACCCAGCACTCTGAGGTTCAATCATTAATTCATACCCAAACAGACAACACTGAGTACTGTAGCTAAGCACAGCTACAAAGCAAAGTTATTTCTTGTGATTACATAGTATAGAATTAAATATCATTGTTGCTGTTATTCTTCAATACTCACTTTTTTTTTTTCTTTTTGGAAAATATTTGAAACCCACGCCTAAATCTGATTGGTGCTATTCACACACCCCACATATTAAGTCAGCTCAATGAATCTGAAGCTATTCATGCTGTTCACACTGCTGCCTTCCTGACACATAAATCCAATATTGATGGCTCCTGCCCCAGAGGCACACGTGGTTTCCTGAGTTGATGAATCCACGGGTTCATATATAATGGGCTACACTACTGTAAGTCTTCAGAGAGCACAGATGCATGCAGCGAGCTTCATTCATGATGCTCAATGTGCAGAACTAGACTGTATTTTGTCAAGTCAGCTTGGAGAGTATCTGTGTGTTTGCTAAGTCGATTCCATCTGCGTGTTCGCCTGCTAAGAAATTGCCTTAACAACAAGAAAAAAATGCTGCTTTTTATAGAATGAGATAAAAACATACTAATGTTGACAAGGTGAAGCAATTGCATGTTGTGCAAAATATATAAAAAGACATTTCTTGTTGTTCATGTAAAGTTCTGCCACTTTGAGACTTCATATTACCTCCAACTCACATAAATCCTGAACCTTAACTGACTGGTCTACTGAGCACATTAGAGCCTGAGCCTCAAACACCCATGCTTTGAAGTAAGTGGCTATTGCCGAGGGAAATAGCTAAGGAACATTATTTTCATGCCTGCGTACAAGAGGAGTGGATTAATCTCCAGCCTAGAGTTTGAGGACTCTGAAAATGACACTTCTGGGACACAAATAGGTGAAACCGGGGATAACAGACAATAATGATTGCAATTACAGCCTCACCACTCATTCCTGTGGCTCAGCTAAGGGTAACAAGTTTGCTCCTTTTGCTAGAGTCCAGTATCAGTGGGTTAGGGACTGTGAATCAAGCAAACAGTGATGCAGCAGTTCAATCCACACTGCTGTTCTTATTAATATGGCCACGCTCAGATCTGCTTGTCTCATTCACCTTGAGTGTGTTTCCTCTTTGTGTTTAAGTGCAGCAGCTCTCATTAAAATGAGCAGTCGCTTTCCTCCAGACAGAATGACAACACAACCAATTCCTTTTCTCACAACAAGTTACGCCACAAGTCGCGCTTTGCTTATGAAACACAGACTCCGCATGGCAAGCAGCTAAGCCTCAAATGGGCTCTGTGTGTGTGTGTGTGTGTGTGTGTGTGTCTGTGTGTGTCTGTGTGTGTGTGTGTGTGTTAATGAAAGATGATAAACAAGAGCCAGACTAGAGTCAGAGGTCAAATGCAAGCGAGAAACTTTTTAAATTGCATTGTGATGATGCACTGCATGGCTCTTGAATAAAATGTATGGATGTAGACGCTGAGCATTCCTGGCCTACATCCAGCTGCATATTTAAGGAACAAAGTCATTTTCATCCAGCACACTGTGTCATAATCAAGACTGCAGAAAACAGTACAATCATAAACAGCTGCAGTGTTTCACGAGGTCATGAGCTGTCTCTCTGCTCGTTTCAACAACCAGCTCACACTGGTCAGTTCACACATGCACACACGCTTATTTTAATAATCAGTGGAAATGGTGACAGACAGGAGACAAGGAGGGCAACAGTACGAAAAGTCAGTTTAAATCAACTTTATATGCTTAAATTAACCTCTGATTAACCCACAGGACTTAGTGTGCCAGCCACAATAAAAACAGTGTAATAACGATATTAAATGTTAAACATATAAATCAAGTTAAAGTGCTCTCTGCCTGTTTAGAAATTAAGATGAGAAGCTATTATCAGACTTTCTCCGTTCTTCTTTCTGTCCACCAATGTCACACCTGGTGGAGAAGCACCGAGGTAGGTTTTATGACCGTCGTCCATCTATGGCAACCTCTGAATTATCCCTCAAGCAGATGGACGTCACTTTAAAGCAAGAGAAGTGGATCCTGTTGGCCCACCAGCGACTCGTGCCTTTCTACACAGGCCGTTGTCATATCAGTGTCCTGCATTCGTGTAAGTTTACATGACCACGAGTATGAAACAGGGCGGCGTGGATGCGTTTTACATATGACTCACTCTCACCTTAGGAAATTGAACAGCACATCATCAAGAAATTAATCTTGGTATTAGCATGAGTCTAACTATAGCTTGCGTATTCCCAAGGTGAGGAAGATGTGGGCTATGCAGCCTGATATTCAGACCACAGATGAGGAATCTGAGGTAATTCTAAAATTAACATCAGCTTTTACTGGGCCATTTAATCAGGGATGGAACTGGAGGTTAAGATATTGTGAATGAGGTTATGGTGAATGAGGGACGTTTATAATTCATGTATGAACACATGGCATTCCCATCGGTTTCCCATGCTGCAACAATTACACATCATGTCATTGTCACATTATCATCATACTAAGATCAGGCTGCACAAACCAATTAAAAGCTATGATAATGAACTAGCTTTCCATATTCCTGCCTATTCCTATCATGTTACGCATTTGCTATTAGTGCCTGCTAATGTGAGAAACCGAGGAAATGCGTGTTTTGAAGATATTTTATCTGGAAATATGCATCAAAATACAATAGTATGGGGCATATGAAACAGCCCCATACTGTGGAGGCTACAGCATCCAGGATGGTTGGTGAGTATGCAGCACACAGGCCTGTCTGATATATGAGGAGCTACTACGTGTAGTCGCCCCCCTTGCTTTTTCTGTCTAGACCGGTGATACCGGTGGTAATGCGCCTTCCCCATTAAATGCAGGGAATTTTAAGAAGAATTCAGAAATTCATCAGATCACTCTAGAATAAATACTCAAACAATATTTGGTAAAAGAAAAAAATAACCACATGGAGCATCCTGGTGGTCGCAGGGCGGGTGGATTTGCTCCACTAACCCATATTTACTATAGTCCATGTTGTCTGTGTTCAGGAATGGCAGACTGAATAGAAATATGCACCATGTCCAGTGTCCGTGGCCTGCAATCGTTTTCCATCCCCTGATGAGCATTTTCTGCTTTTAGCGAAACGCACTGTGGTCTAATTAGAAGACGCGTGGAGCGTTATGCATCACAGCTGCACTGAGTGGTAGCAAAAAAAAAAAAAAAATGAAGCTGGGTGTAGAACCGACAGAAAACACTCGGTGTTTACGCATAAATACGCGGATGGAGCGACTCCCTGGGTGGTTTTCAGCGCTGTGGGGTTTTTTTTTCGTCTTACCGTGGTAATCTGCGGTGACCTCGCCTCACACGGCGCAGCGGATGATGATGATGATGATGATGGTGTCGGCTTGTGCCTTTTCCTGCGCGGACCCGACCCCTGCCTCGGCTGTTATGTCCTTTGCAGAAAAACGCAAGACACACCAAGTTGTCGAAACATCTGACCCAAGCCGAAGGATGCGTTCATGTTCCCCTGGTGATCATGTTTCCAGCAGATCTCTCTGAGGATGCGCTTTCCCCCTGCCTGCCTGCCTGCCTGCCTGAGCCGAGCGCTGTTATGGCAGCCAGAGTGGAGACTGGAGACCCTCCCCCGGGCGCAAAGCAGTGTATCAGGTGGACACTCAGCATCCTTCACATTCCTGCATCACTGGACGATAAAGGGCAGGCCAACGCTTAGACAGGCCCAGTTTGCTCTTGTTTTATTCTCCCCTGTGATAGTTTTTACGCTTGACATTTTAGCATATGACGTTTGCTCAACACGCCAAGAAAGGCTTTGAACTGTAATTTTGCTGTAATGTTCCTCTGGTGCTGCTGGTGGTGGTGGTGGTGGTGTGTGTGTGTGGGGTGGGGGGTTATATTGACCTTATCAAACTTCGTTAAAAATATGCCCCCTATCATGCAAGTGTGTAGCATCACATGATGTGGAAAAAATAAAATCAAAACAAATCTGTGTTTTAGTATTCGACCAGGAGCTTCATATTGGGTAGATCATTTCATTTAAAGTTCTATTTTCTAAAAAGATATTGTTGAGAGTGTTTCAGAGCAGTGCATCATAAACTCATATGAACAAACTTTACAGTGACAGAACTGGCCAAAGGTTGCATTACTTTAAAAGCTTAAATGTAAGTAGAGCCATCTGCTGGCAGTGATGAAACTGCCATGCTACCCTTCACAAAACGTTGTAAATAGGATGAGCAAAGAGTAAAATAAGATCATGATCTTATATATAATAAGAGCATGGAAATTTCATGTTAATATTTCAAGTGGAAGAATAAATCAAATGTAATATTATATACAGGTGTGTGTTTGACGGTGTTGCAGAGAATACAAAACTTTATTTTATATATTTTCTTTGTTAAGTTTTACATTTTATTTCTATTAAATTATATTTATTTATTCTACTGCTGCATCACAGCTAATGTAAACAATCAGATTTTGTTACCATTAAATTCTTGTGCACAGTAAGTGACATTTGCATGCGCGAGTCAGAAACACGAGCTCCCAGGGAAAACTTGAGGGCAGCTTTGGTAAAGGGCAGCTGCGTAAAAGCTCCTCTGTTCCCAGGACGTGCAGCCGAGCAGGCAGATTTCAAGTCTGCAGAGGTTGTTGAATATCACAAAGACTACATTTTTTAAAAAAAAACATGCCTTATATCAGTTATAAAATGTCATACACAAATGTGATTCTTACACAGCTGGGACACTCCTCTGTGGCTTTTATTGATTTTCCAGACACATGAAAACAAATCATGTAGTCTAACGGTCCTGCTTTTGCTGACCTCTTGTGGAAGCTGCATTGAGTTAATGGAGAGATTCAGACTTCACTGTGGGGGAATAGACTGCTGTCAAATAAATACATTCAAGAGGTGGGACAAACGATTATGTGACGTCTGTGTGAGATCCAAGTTGAAAGATCTATTCAGCAGATTAATCCACAAGCTGTGAAGTCTTGGGAGTGGGAGGTTCAGTATTATTTTGTTTTTATTTTATTTTTCAGCTTTGTTCAAGTGTGAGTTTTTGAATTAGCATGAGGAGGATTTGTTGACAGTATCTGAGTCCTGAAAATGAACAACTGTATTCCTTTTTAAGATCACTCAACCACAGCATGACATTACATTTTCACAGGTTTGGCTTTTTAACTAACTCTGTCAAGATTTACAGACAATTGTCTGTGAGGGAATATGTGATTTTAAGTCATAAATCAGTAACACTGATCCCACCGTCTCATTTCACTGAAAAAAAAAAAAAAAAAAAAAAAAAGACTGACTTAGACTCTGTTATATTTATTATGCACACACCAAGTGGGAATAGTCCCAAATACAGTGACTTGGATTGAGACTATTAACATTAATGGAGTTTGAATTTTCTTTTAATGTGGCCCAGAGCCTCATGGGTGGACGCCTGTGGGAGAATACAGTGCAGTGAGCAGGACAGTTGGCAAAGTCATAAGGGTCCTGTATTTAATTGAGAACAAAGCTGAGCTGATTTTCTTGGAGAGCTAAGTACACAGATCGCAAAACATACTTCATATGTGTCAGTTAAACATTTAGGAACAAAATCACAATCAAGTGTATGAGTCCACATGACCGGGGCAGCAGGGTCATCTGGTGTTTGATTCAGGTGGCTTTATGTTGTTTTGCACGGGTCTGTCAGCGTTTGCTAGACATATGATTCTACAAGTCACAGTCAGCTGAAGCTTCTCATGCTTGGACAGTCGGAGATGATCAACTATTTGTCCTACAAAATAATTTGGAGTCCTGTATGGTCTTACAGGTGATTGGAAAAAGTCTTCAGAAGTGTCAAACATGGAGAGTAAACCCTCTTTAACAGCCTACAGTGTTTAATAGCAGAATTTCTAGTCCATTTATTGTATGGCTTCGTCATTGGTTTTGAGTTATCAGCTAAAACTCAGCCACATTTTCGATGCACTGGTATGTTCTCAGCTTCAAAACATAGTCCAGTCATCTGCAGAAATCATTTAAAGGGACCATCTTTCTGCATAAATATGGATGTTGAAGTAGTTCATTAGGGGATATCACATATGCGCAATTTCCTTTTGTGTACTCCACTGAACTTGTAGCACCAGTAGCACCTACCACATTTCAGCTGGGGGCAGTGTTGCTCTATAAATACTTCATAAACGTCTACACCTGCTGTACACTGCTTAATGATTCATGAAGTTTCGTGTGTGTGTACGTGTTTGTGTGCAACAATGACCCAATCACTTACCTAATTTACCTCATCATATAATTGAGTTATTTTAGTTTCACTCCATATTGAAGTCAAAAGAGATCCGAGCGTCATGCTCGGCTCCAATTAGCCAAAATGCATTGTGAGTGAATCATGCGGATTGCTCGCCCAGCTGAAGTTAATTGCCATAGAAGAAACACTTAAGCCTGCTGAAAAAAAAGGAAAGAAAAAGATCTCTTAAACGTGATGTCTTCAAAGAGCATCTTTGCCTTTATCAGTGTAGCAACAATAATTGCATTCTCATTGTTTGAGGTATAAATCAGCAGTGCTTTGTGCAGCAAACAAACTTCAATTCCAAATTGACAAGTTGCACCGGTGTGTCAATACTGTACCTGATTGCTTTGGCCCTCAGTGACTCAGTTCTTTTTTCTTTTTTTGCTTTTGTCTCACATAATATTCAAACATATTTTCATAGTGAAACAGCGCTGAGGCTTTCAGCACAGGGCATTTCATGGATGGACAGTGTGGCACTATGTTGTATGAGTGCATTCGCTTCCTCAAGGCTCCGGAGACCTTTGGGGAGGAAAATGTTTTCCACCTGCATGTCAAATAGACTTCTGTCCTGAAAAACAACCCAATCTGACCTTCATCACTTCATTTTATCACATCTGAGGAAGGGAATCCTTCAAGTGTGTTTTAGCATTTAATAAGACAGTTTATGTGTTTTTTTTTGTTTTTTTTTTGTTTTTTTTTTTGTTGCTTCACATCTACTACAATACAGTGATTGATGACACCGAGGTGATTTATTAAGGCTTACCACAGAGCAGAAATATCCTGTCTGCAACCAATGACAAACCCACACTACACATCTTAAACTGTGCCCTTGTACTGAAGCATCCACAGCTTGGCACTAGCGGGTATATTGTTCTCAAATAGGCCATGATGACAAGTTGTTCACTAGTGACCGCTGGCTGTGATATAAATTTTTCTCTCTGCCCTGCCTGTTGGCTCTAATGCCTGACCAAGAGAAAAGGTGCTGCTGCGAGCTTTATGACAAAATGTTTTATCCCCCATTAACCTTCACAGAGTGGGTATCAGGAGGGGATTTCAGGTGGAATAAAGCACCAGTGTCAATAGGCAGGTGTGTCACTGAGCTCAATGGAGACGACGAGCTAGTATGAGGCGCCTTCTGTCCTTCATTTCTCCTCTTTCTTTTGGGGTCATTCCTTAGCTGGGCTCTGACAGCAACCGCTGATAAGAAAATGATTAAGTATCATGGACTCAACCACAATCTAATTCACGTTCCTGGTTGCTCTGCACACTACAGAAAAGCTGTGTCAGAAGCCCCTTTTTTTCTAATCAGGAAGTCCTAACAGCTTTTTGATTACTCTTCATATAAGCCATATGTGTGTAAGGCTGCCAGACTCACAGCCTGAAATCCATTTACAGTACATTGTGTTTCTGAATGTGGCACATGTTAGAGATTAGAGGCATGGAGGAGTGTGAATACTGACTCAGGATCAAAGAACTCAATGAGGCAAATCAGGCTGAACTCTCCGCTGTAATCTGAAATGGATCGGTCTGAGCTGAGGTACTGTAAAATCCCAAAAGCTGTGGAAACATACGGTCTATACATCCAATACATACAGACACACCCATACGGTGCACATGTATATGCATGTGTGTGTATGTATAGGCAGATTTAGTCCACAGGGATCAGCAATCAGCCGTGAAATTCCCCCTGTGACACATCTGGGCACCCATGAAAATGGAAATGGCAGCGGTTGATCTGTCGATGGGGTCCAATCTGTCTCCTCATCAAGGCTCTTCATTAAAGTCAAGCACTGTCCATTAGACCCAGTAATCCTCTTTCACCCAGTGCCATACACGACCTTGAGGTGTAACAGTATGCACTGTTTTAACAGCTCCTGAGTTCTCACAGAGATATAATAAATCTCAGAAGCACTTTGGTTGCTTTCTTTTCTGGGTGAAAAAGTTGTTTTGAAACAGGATTTAAAGAGTTCTCTTAACACCACAGTTCCTCTTGGAGTCGTCAGTCATACTTCAGGCAATCATAACCAGTAATTTAGTTTAGCCTCATGATGCTGCCATGGCACTGTGTGACTTTTTTCACTGTCTACTAAAGAATGTGATCATTCCGTGCTCACCATAGTAGCTGCTTAATTGAGCTGGATGCGCGTCAATGATTTCACTTAGAGGGGATCATCAAGATTCAGACAAGCACCTGGTCTTTTATGTGCCTGTAGAAGCCTGGCAGGAAAAACGATTACCGGCCTCATTTGTTCTCTATAGACAGTTGTGACCTTTCCAATTGGCACATCCTCTTGCGAATATGACAGCTTTTCTTTCCCAAAACCAGGAGTGATCTTGCATTTAATATGCACATAAATTGCTTTTTTGCCTATTGGCGTATTTGGAACAAGAACATACTGTAATGTGCGATCAGTATGGCGGCGCTTTTTGACATTGGGTGCATCACTGAGAGTTTGCGGTGGTCCCATTGTGCTCGCCTTTCAGCTACATGAAAAAACATGACTTCTATAGATGCCTATGTGTGGTTTAACTCAATGTCCAGAGTGTTGAATAAATAATGATATTAGTCATGTAATATTAACACTAGGTTGTATTTTTAAACCTCAGTTTGAGCACAGATACATGTAGAAGAATGAATAAGATGTAGAAAGACGAAAATATTTCACTGTCTTAACACTTCGAAACCAAATAAGAACTCTTGGCCTTTAAGAGTTGCTGGAACATTAACTTCAAAAAACAGAAGACAAAATACACACACGGGAGATACTCAGAAAAATATAGTGTTCACAGTACATACCAATAAAATCCCCAGTTTCCTTTTGTACAATGTGGTTAGATTGTATCATAAAATGCATTTCTGCTGAGGGGCTGGGGACGGAAGCACAGGGAGTGATTGCCAAAATCACTGTTTACTTGAATGGATTACCTTTCAGTGGAACTGTTAGGATGTGCAATCACCGGGAAATATCAGTGCAGAATGAACTGGCAGGACTATCAAAACAAAAGGCTCGAGTGGCTGTTTGATTTGGAACTTGTATCCTCACCAGGAACCACAGGATTTACAGTAAATGCTATTTTTTGCACTTGATAAGCGGTGCTTTAGAGTGCAAGTTCACTCCTATCATGTTTATCAAAGAAATAACAGTGCGACTGCTTTTAATCTATATATTTTCTTGCACATGTCATCTCACAATCCTTATAATTTACACTTTGTTTTCAATTGTTCGAGCTTGAATTGCAAATTTTGCATTGTTCAGGCATTTTTTTAGTGTAGAAACACTGGGGATATTGAAAAGGAAACTGCAAACAGAAAAAGACAAATGTTATTCGCAGCCGCCATTAAAAGTTGAACATTTTACAAACATTGATATTTCTCTCGTAAAAGGGAGAAATGACAGCGCTGCAGCCTGGAAAACGTGGTGTGGTGTTGACCTACGGAGCACAGCTGACAACTCGAATTACAAGCATGATGCAAAGGCAAGCAGTTGATGAAATGTTTTCTCATTTTTGCGTGACATAAAAGAGAAGAATTCAATTTGAGAAGGTTATAGAGAGGGATTCATCTTCTGACTGTGAAGAGACAGAGAGAGAAACGGCATGAAGGAATGCATTTCAGGCACTTCTCTCTCACTCTCTCTCCTCCCTCTCTCTCTGGGAGTGTTAATGCGTTTTGGTGTTGCCTCTGTTTGTTGTGCAATGCCCGTGTGGATCAGCGTCTGCTGCCTCACTGTCTGTGGAGGCCATCTCTACTGATGAGATCATACAGACTGTCTCTCAAATGCCCACACATACTCTCAAACACAAATACGGGAAAGCCCACACACACATATAGTACAAAACAGAAAAATGAGTTCAAGGACACCCTTACAAAGACACACACTGTGTTTACACATCTCTCGCTTCCTCTATCTGCCATATTTTTGCATCACTGCTTCTGTTTCAACGTTTAAGCCACAAGCCTTTTAAGTCGTTTTTTATCCAGGGGTTCTTTAGTCGATCACTGCTTTCATATCTTCAACAGGATTGGAGCCCAGTCTAAACCTGGGTCTTAGTAATGATGACCACAGGCACAACAACCATCTGTAATGTGTCTGCTCCTCCCTTCAGGGAGCTGGAGAAGGATCTGCTGTCACTCTAGCAGAGGAAACATCTGTTCCCATTAAATTACTGTGGCCCTGCCATGCAAGTTATCTCTACCACACTCCATTTTACTGCCTGAGTCCTGCGCCTGTCGACATGGGGATAAAACAAGATTAGTTAAATGACTGGGAACTGGGGAAGTAGTAAGGGATGGACAGAGGGGGAGAGGGGAGAAAGAGAGGGAGACGTCTCTTCTCTTGTCGTCTGCTCTCTTACCAATTAGGAACTGGGGACTGTCCTCGAGTGAAGAAAAGAGGGAAATAATCACCTCATCCATCAGTTAACTTGTCGGCCACTTGGCCTAAACCCATTACATGAGTAACACTGAGAGTAGCCTGTGAGAAGAAGCTTGTCCACACTGAAGATCACTTTGATTTTGATGCCTGAGTGTGGTTGCTGCCCTGACATTTGCTTTTGAAATGCTGCAGTACTGCTCAGGGTCAGAACTTTGTGTTGTACTTTCCAGCTTGAATCCATTTTTGGTTGCATCTACAATGCAGCTGCTGCAGTATTGTGGTCAGATGGATGTAGAATGGATGTCTCATGTGCATTAAAGTAGAAAAGATAAAAACTTGCAGCTGGGCATATGGTACACAACCACAACCCGCAACATCTGGTGTTATCTGACTGTAGATGAAAGAGCTGTAACTGTGTCACATCCAGTTTTGTTCTGTTTCTTTCAAAGGACACATAAATAAACAAAGTGCAGCATCATTTGGACAGTTTGTTCAGTCAGCATGAATTAAATATAGCAGGGAAAGGTTTGTGTGTGTGTGTTGGGGGTGGGTGTTCATGTGTGGTTAAGTGCTCTCTGTGACTCTAACCTTTGTATCGCATTCCATTGTAGTTTTGACATTTTCCTCTGAAAAAAGGCAGAACAATCTTGATGTTTATGCATCTGTAACAGATGCGGCTTGAAGTGAAGCAAAGCAGAATGTTTTTTTGGATGTTTTTTTTTTTGTTATGTAAACCTGTATATTCTTCACACAAGATGCACTCATTTTGTATTCAGCAAATACAGATGTGAGCTAAACTAAGGGTAGCTGTCGGCTTTTTAATGTAACGTAACTGCCGAACACCAGAAAGAAAACATTTATGCAGTCATAAAACTCGACAGGAAAAGTGTTTTTATCACACGCTTAACGGCACGAAGTATGACCATATGTGCAGACATTTGCTGCTGAAACGCATTGCGAACCACAAGTCACAGCATCAGCTATCACTAAGGTTTATTTAATTTTTTAAAGACGTCTGCTGCACAGCTTTGCCTTGTGAGAGTTTCCTTTGCCTTATATGACTGGAAAATCAAACAATTCCCTTTTGGCCTCATGTCATGTTGCCGTAATGACACTGGGCAATTGCAGCCCAGCGCTACAGAAAATGACATGTTATGCTAATTAAAATGAAAGTCAGTGACAGATCACTTTGGGTTTGCGAGGAGTTTAAGCTGTAAATGGCTGCATTTTCAGTCGTTCTGTTGTAGCTTGAAGGAGTACAGGTGAGAGCAGTGTGAGGGAAGAGGGTGGGGTGAGGAATACAGGGCAAGCTTTGTAAGAAGAAAAAGAGATATCTAGAGGGTGAAAACAGCAGGGGAGAATTGAAGTAATGAAGAATATTGGCTGAGAGAAAACCCTGCTGAGTGCCATGACAAAGTGAGTCTGCAACGACACAGACTAAAAATAGAGATCCTCAAATGGAGGGATATAAACAAAATGAAAGCCCCCCCACACACACGCACACACACACGCACACACACACACAGTCACTCATCAGATGACATATGTGTCCTTGACAAAAGTGAGAGAAAGTAAGTATGCTGCAAGTCAGAGCTTTGTACAAAAGATCTGGAGTAAACTGATAAGTCCCGAGAGGGCAAGAGAGGAGATGAAAAAGAGAAAATAATATTAGAAACTGCAAAGTAAATCATTAAAGAATATTTGGGTAAACAGAGTAAAAGCAAGTGTGAGAGTTTAATGGAATAGTTCAATATTTGGGAAATGTTTTTTTTTTTTTGAGATACCAAGACTGTTCTCATATCTGTTCATTAAATATGAAGTTATAGTCAGGAGCTGGTTAGCTTAGCTTAGCACAAAGAGTGAAGACAGAGGGAAACAGAGACAACATCTGCTCACCACCACCTGTAAAGCTTGTAATGTGCAGTTATGTGCCGGACTATCCTGGATTTTGTTACTGTTGAACAGAGCCAGACTAGCTGTTTCCCCCTGCTTCCATTCCTTATGCTAAGCTAAGCTAACCGGCTGCGAGTGGTAGCTTTATATTTGATGAACTGATACCAGAGTTATATGAATTTACTCATGTAACTCTCCCCCAGAAAGTGATTAAGCATATTTCCCCAAATGTTGGACTATTCCTTTAACGCTGCTGTGTGAATTTAGGAGGAGTCTTTGTCCCTTCACTATACTCATACTTTAGACATGTTACAGCATAGCCTCTTTTTACAATAAACTCCAGATCATCAAGCTATGGCGCCACAGTCCTGCCTGTGCCTCTTTCACCGCCAGGAATAACATCGCAGGTGAAATCTTTCCCATACAGCTGATGGAATGTTTCATAGTAATTAATAAACCTTTTAATTATTCAGTGGAGCTCAGCGGGTGTCATAAAGCTAATAGTAAAAAGCAGCAGTGGCTATCATCTTTCACCCGGATAGTTTAATTCTTAGCACTGCACAAGTCTGATTAAAGCTCTGCAGCTCATTGCTATGCTCTTCAGTACAATGACTGGGAGCTGTGATAAACAACTTTTTAATTGCAAATGCCTGAAGTGTGACCAGTGTCAGAAGTTTGCATTTTACATCAGCGTGCTGTTTGCATTGCAGCAAGGCTCACCTCGCCTAAAAGACGGTGAAATGCATACCCAGGCTATTCAAAACACTAAATGCTGCTTTGTTCATTTACACAGAAGATTTGGTTTGATTTCTTTTTTACTGCTTTCATGTTTCTCCTCTTTCTTCAATATGATTTATTTGACCAACGACTACTTTATTTACTGCATGGATTACTTGAGGCAAGACGTCTTATGTAGGTACTCTTGGTTGAGTGTGAACATGAGAATTAATCATCACTGAATATTCATTAGGAAATCATTGTTACCATCTTCACCATGCGATACATCACAGACTTTCTTCTGATAAAGACGTAATTGTCTTTTGGTGTCTGCAGACTCTAGTGGGCTTCAAGAGATTCTCACACAGTAACGACTGGTCCTTGGTGTTGGACATGGATAATCAATGTGTAATTATTCTTTCAATGTGAAATGAATATGCAAAGACAAAGACACAGGACTTCAATCTTTCCCTTGAGTTTTAATCACTTTGATGAAATACTGTTTAACTCCCATTTCCATCTGCGAATAAATCAATGACATGAAAAGCGATAAGAGAATCTTTCTCACTCACCATCTCTCTAAATCTGCTGGCCCATGACTCCCTCCATCATTTAGATTCGTTTTACAGTAAACCTTTACAAGCAAGATATCTTGCCTTGTTACGAGATGAATATAGATTTTACAGGTTAGCAGTGTCTATCTGGCATAGCTTCTTCCCCTGCTGTGATAAACAACATTTTGCAATATGCATTTCACCTTGAAAAATGTTTAGCTGCACCATCACTGTATCATAAACAGCGATTACCCAGTCTGCTGCATTCTTATCATTCCACCTCATAAAAAATACAAAAAAGTGAAAATAAGACATTGGGTATCTTGATAACAAAGCAGCGCCCAGGTTTCAGCTTTCATCAATATTTATTCAGAAACAAAACACCATTTCACTGTTGTGTAATACAGGCACTTTATAGAATTGCTTTCACAGCAAACAGCAGCAATACCTTTGTGCCCTTGATGCCCCACGGTACAGGATAAGACATTTATCTTGCACACATGCATATGTAAGCATATATTTTAGAGCACATGTACACAATACCACATGAGCACTCATGCACAGCCTCTGCCTCGGTCTCTTTCTTGCCCTCATATCACAGGGATGCCACTGAGGAACACAAAGAGAGAGCATCATAACCTTCTGCTGTGGCTAGTCTTTGTAAATTGTTGCCTTTAAATTATTCATCACGACCATATTTGCCAGCCAGATCCTGGTGTGCTGTAGAGGGTTTTAAATATTGAATAGATTTCACATCTAATAACACCGGAGTACGCAATAAACTCCATAAAGTAACTATCAGGCAATGCATGACTCATATACAGGATGTGTCAGCCAAGCTTTAACAGCAGAAGAGAATCCCACTGCATATGTCAGCATCACTCCCAGTCTGTCTCTGTGTTGTATGAAAAATGGTAAACAGTGTGAGAGTATCCCATTGAATCTGCCTCCCACTCAGAGTCTCTCTGCTTGGTTTTCTGACACTCTGCTGGTGGGAAACAGGGGGGCGTGGGTCAGAGGCACGCTGCCCTGGCACTCAAGAGACCCCAGAGTTCATGACTAGCTCTAATTGTAGTTCTGGAGTAGGGGAGGTTTTAACCTTTACTGATTTATTTACACAAAAAACATCGTGATCTATCGTCAACTATCATTATAGACGTGGCCAGTCATCTTCCCTCTGAGAGATCCAGCTACAAAATACCTCTTATAAATAAAGGTCTCTTTTATAAGATAACACAAACACAAGCAGTGAGACACACACAGTGGCATTTACGTGCCCTGGCACACACACACACACACACACACACACACACACACACACACACACTCTCTCACTGGAGCACAAAGCGAGCAAAGTCATTTGATATTTGTAACAGCGCAGAGTTAAGATGAATTAATTAAACTAACCGTTTGGAGTTACGTTTAAATTTAAATCTTTCTCAAAGGGACGTCTTCCTCGGGACTTCAGTAATGTTTGCATTTTACTCAGGGCAACAGATAACATTATTCCACATATCTTGCTGAATGTGATGTTTGACTTTCACCCGGTTGAAATGATTGGATCGGGGCCTTTCATCATGTTAACCTCATGTGGCAACAGTTAATAAAACCTTTGTATTATTTCCATTGCAGCTAGTTTATATATATATATATATACACACACACACACACACACACACACACACACACACATACATACATACATACATACATACATATATACACACACACACACACACACGTATATATATATATATACACACACACACACACACATATATATATATACACACACACACACACATATACATATATACGTGTGTGTGTGTGTGTGTGTATATATATATATAGATGATGTAATGGTGCACATAAGAACATCTTTAACAATGACACATAAGACAAGCAGAAACAAAAAGTAAGGAACAACATAATTCAGCATCTCTGACAGCAGCAATATTGTGAACATTACAGCAGCATGTTGCTACAGCTTGCTTAGAGATATACAGCATGTCATTAAAAGTCAAACAATCTTTGTTTACTCCTCTCCTGTTACAGTGTGACTCAATATATGTCATTTTTTATGTCCTTGCTTGCAGAGGTCAACATTTTCAACCAAAAATACATCAGATGATGGACTGGTGGCAGCCGTTGACTGGAACACAGTAGCAATCAATGCAAACTGGCTCACATGACCAAGCAGCTCAGTGAAGCACCATGTAAAGCTTTGAGACAAAACAAATAAAGATGTGCATCTTGTAAATGTTCCAGATGTGTAATAATTGTTTTAAAGAAATGTTTTCTAACATGCCAGACAATAATGAAAGCAATTATCATCAGCAATACAAAATACATCAGATACTCAAAACATGGCTAACAAGCATATCAGAGTGAAAAAGGTCAAGGGTTGTTTCTGTAGGTATGATATTCTGGTATTATTCTGTACGTCATCCTCTCTTTTCTGTCTTTTTCACTCTAAATTTAGAAAATTTTAATGTTTACATGCAACAATTTGCCCTGGGGGTGGTAAAATCTGACAAATCTGATTTATACTATTAAGGTTGTAATTGTCCTCTATTTAGTCGCTGAATCGTCATTAAAGATTTTGCGTCTAATTTATAAGTTGACTAAGAGGTATGTCAGGATGAGAAATTGAATACTGGTCATGCAAAGAACAATGTAATTGGATCAGGCAGATATGTTGTGAGAATGATTAATTCATGAAATTACAGCATATAATGAGATACGAAGAAACACCATCTCACGCTGATAAATGCCTGCAAAAGTCTAATTACACAAACATAACAATCAGGCTCACAACATTAACGATGTCTTTGTGTCTGTCATCTCAAACCATTTGCCATCAGTGAAATGAATATTTAATCTCTCAAGATCTGACTTGCAAAAATAGTCAATCGGGGTCCCAGGAATGAGTGTGTTTGCCTATTAAAGAACGCCACGCATCGTATAGATGGCTCATAGAACGCTCAGCACAGTTAAGCAGCAGGAATGGAAGACGAATAATTTTGATGTTTTCGTGTATCACCTGTAGCAACACTGTTCCTGGAAATTACATTTTAATTACCTGGCTGGCCCAGCATGTGGTAAAATTACTGTATTGTGTAGCTCCCTGAATTTTGTGCATAGGTGCAGTTTTATTTTCAAGCAAAGAAACCTCAAACAAGAAATGAGATTTCTTTTCAGAGTTTATGCTGTTATTGGAAGGCTGATTGCACAGACAAGAGGCAAGGGGAGAGCGAGAGGGGTATAAGATGCAACCAGGGTCCCTGCCCAGAATCGAACCAGATATGTTTGCATTACATGGTTTTAACCGTTAGCAAGATACCCAAAGAGGAGGACTGGGGTTTGCACCTCTGCGTAGTTAAAGTAATGTGGTTTGGCAAGAGTATGGTTTTGGCTACATATTGATAAAGTAAACATGTCCTCTCCCTCGCTTTAAGTCAGTGTCTTGTGGACATTGTAACAAAATAGAGTTGTTCAAGAACATTTAGCCGAGAAATATCACTAGATATGTTAATTAATGTTCCCTCAGGATAATGATAAATAACAGGCAAGATTACGTGCCCTTCAAAACATATTTGCTGTTGCAAATTAGTAGCACTGTATATACAAACATCATTTCCTGTCATACCTTCCAGTCGTCCTTCCAGGGCTAATAATTTAACCGTGAATATCTTTCACAGGTTATAAAATATCAAACAGCAGACTTCGTTATTCATCAAATTTTTGGTTATTATTAAACTTGCATTCAAAAGCATCACTCAAAAAATGTGGCTGTCTATCCCAGCGAGACATAACCTGAGCAGATCAAATTAACAGGCAGTACACTGAGGATTTCTCCAGCGTTGCTCACCCACCATGTGTGGAGCGGCCACAGGGGACAAAGTGAACAGCAATAAAAGAAGATGAGTGAGGGATTTGGATAAGTCACCTAGGATCACCCCATTATATGAGCTATTCCTTTTTAAACCCTCATCAGCATAGCAGGGATTTCCAGTGCGGCTTTACCACAGCTCAGGCAAGACTACAGTCTCCCAAGAGAAAAAAAAAATCTCTTTTTATTTCGCTGCACGATGCAGCTGTCACTTATCAGCACATGGAAATAAAGGCCTCCTCATTTATGAGATTTCGCAAATTTCTGCAATACCTAACGTTAAGGTGATATCTCAAAAAACTTCCTATGAGAGAGGATACTCAATTCTTTTAATGTTCCATCTGTGCAGTGAGAGGTTTTTAAGTAATTTCCAGGCAACTGTTAATCTGCAAAAGGAATTCAATAGATCATCCTTGAACAGTGTCAAATATCTTTCTGTGACAGTCGATCAGAACTAAGAAAACCATGAAAGAGGGCATGGGTCAAGTGTTTGTGTCTGAGAGCATCAAGTGAGCAAGCGTTGAGGTCAGAGGGTTGTGAAACAGTGGATATGGGTGGACTTGGGCAAAACAACATAATGCTGCTTGAGTCCTCTGCTGAGGGAGAAAAGGATTCTGCTTCAGATTCGCTGAAATCTGCAGAGATTCGACTGAACATCCCTTTCTCTGCTCTCCTAGTGAGCAATTACATTTTTCAAAACACATGTCCATTAAGGTGCAAGTGGTCCCCCCACTCTCACCCATTTCCCCTTCAGCTACAATATGTGCTTTATTGATCACAAGGCTGTTACTTGGATTGCTGTTGTAGTTAGATGTCATTGCTTTGGTCAACCGGAGCAGCCTCACAAACAACACAGGTGACTTTCATTTGGCAGGGCTCCCAAAATGCAACATTCAGGCAGGATTGTGAGCTATAAGCTGCAGATATTTTACTTTTTTTTGGCTTTTTTGTTCTCCTTGATTAGTACACAGTAAGTGTGTTCACTTGAAATAGGAAATCGTGATGAAGAAGGAATTGACTAACTGCTCTACCTTAATATTTTAGGTCCTCAGTAAGGAGTGAAGGAAGCTTATATCCAGACAAAAGTCCTTGGCATGTGCTTGAGGTGAACTTAAGACATCTCACACAAAAGAGAAAAGCAATCAAATGTTGATTAGACTTCTTCGAGAGGAAATGAATGAGGTCAGCTGCAGTCAGCAGAACAAAACCCACAGACAAATGTTGCATGTTTTCCTTGATCAAGAAAAAAAAAAAATGGATGCCTTCAGATTTAATTTCCACAAATAACCCATGAACTGGTCCACTGCCAAGTCTATCAGGTAGAAGTCTCTTTCTGCTGTCTTGAAGTGCACTTAATAGTCCATGATAAGTGCAGATATTGACCATTGAAAGTTTTGGCAACTGGCCAATGACACATTCAAACAAACTGGATTTGTACTGTCATGTTTTATTCTACACGCACAGACACACACACACACACACACACACACACACACACACACACACACACACACACACAAAAAAAATGGCTATTGTCAGTATGCATAAAGGTTTGAGATCCAAAGACTGAGGACAGTGACGATTATTTGCTAAGCCCCACCCTCCATTAGTTACTGCTTTAAGCACTGCACATGAGCAGCTTACATCAATAGCCAAATGGGTTGAAGATGTACCACTTGAAATTCATGGTCTTTTTTTAAACTATGGCTCTCTTCTGCTTCTAGCTGCATTAAACCAACTGCCAACTGTTGCTGGCAGATTTTCTCAGCTGTAGCTGGCGAGATACATAAGCTAATGTTAGCTCCCTTCATCTCCATCAGCCATCTTCAGCTGACTTTTTTGAAAACACGAATCAACAAAAGATATGCACTTAATGGCGACATGATATCATGCTGAAACACTGAGGCCAAAGCTGCATGTTGCACCCAAAAATGTCATCATCCTCACCAGCTGATGTTCCATGTAGAAGACGTTATTGCAGGGTAGATCTAGTTAATTAGAAGGCCTTTTGAAGAATGATAAGAAAGCATAAGATTACAAACTGTTAGTTCTTACATAATCCTCTTTGGCTGTAGTTTACAGAAGGGCTCATATTTTAGACCGTATGATTTAACCTTTAAGGTTAAAAGAGAAAAGGTTTAACGGTCTGTTTGGCAAACATATTGCTTTCTCTGTTAGTCTAACGTTTGTTGGGGTTGCTGGGGTGTAATCCAATAAAGAGAAGGACAGAGCTGCTAACGTTAGCCTACACTCTGACAAAGTAATATCAGAGCCCGTATCTACACGCTGGGGAAATACTACACAGTGGTGCAGTGTGCTTGTCTTGAGCGGGGCTTCTTATATTGTAATTTATGACCCTGCATACTAATGTACTTAGTAAATGATGCGTGGTCCTCTGCATTGGAAGTAATGCAAGGCCAAGTGACCTAGTTACCCTGACGTGCTAACAATTGCAGCTTTCATTGGAGCAGAACACAATGTTTAATGCATTCCTTACACTTTTCTATTTTTTTGCTTTTGAAGAGGATAAAAAATGGACACCACCTTCCCTTAAATAACAAAGCATCTCTGTTCCTTCAGCATGTGGCTTGACAGGCCTGCTGTGTTTATAGTTGTTAAGCTGTGACTGGACAATTGCTTTTTAGGGAAGGGATAAAGCAACTGTTTAATTGTTTGCTAGAATAATCTAATATGGTTTTTCTACTGGCTAGTATAAGTTTCAATCAGTGCTCCACGGTGCATTTTATGATACTGATTCATTTGCCTGAATTGTAAGTATATAAATTAGACTCAGATTTATTTCTCTCTAGGCCATTTAATCGCTCCACTGTAAATCTATTATGAGGGAAAGAAACAGGAAGGGGAATTCGAGCACAGCAGGCTCAACCGCAGGTTTTCAGAGCAGGTGTGAAGATACAGTACAGAGGCTTTATAAAGTCGCTGTCAGGTAAATAGACCAGAGTAGAGAGAACAAGTAGCAGGGGTAGGTGTCATTCTGACAGGCAGCACAGTGAGTAACAGGAGTTGCAGTGCTGGGATCAAGAAACACCTGCTGCTCCCTGAAGAGCTTCTCAGCAGCATGGAAATGCAGAGAAAAAGAAAACAATAAACACTTTGCTATGCAGTGAAGAAATAATTCTGGCTAGGCATTCTGAGTAGGGAGCCTAATAATGGCATGAGACGTGTTTCCAATTCCATCTCTGCTGAGACCGTAATCACATTATGCATAACATTTTTGCGTCTGAATACAACTGGCCCTTTTACCTGCACAGTGGGATATCACGACATGTGGGGCTCAGTTTGCAAATACCAAACCTGCTCATCTCCCTCAGCCCAGGGTGGCACAGACAAAAACGCACATCAAAATATTACATGTTTATGTCTGTTCATGTATAGTTGTAGTTCCCCTGAAAATGCAAATGGTAAGGGTGTGTGATAATGAATAGCCAGGCCTCTTTTCACACCTAACATCACACACAAATGAAACAATGATAGCCAGTGGAGGAATGTAACTAAGTACATTTACTCAAGTGATGTACTCAAGTGCAAATTTGAGGTACTTAATTAGAGTCTCTTCTTTCTGAGCCACTTTATATTTCTACTCCACAGCATTTCAGAAAGAAATTTTTACAAGATTTTTGCACTCAAAATTTATGAAATATGATGTTTACATTTAAATTCACCTACCACAGCTACTAGTACACCAGAATCAACTTCTCAATTAAGGAAATTAACCAGTTGATAAAAAATTAAATGCCAACATTTCATGGTTCCAGTTTCACAAATGTGATGATTTCTTGTTTTTCCACTGAATTATTTCAATAACTATATCAATAAATAATCTAATTCTGTAATATATAGTAATATATATTGGCACAGTGGCACGGTGGAAGATCACCACCTGACCAATGGTGACGGAAAGGATGGGTCCCCGGGCGCCGCTGTCGGCTGGCAGCCCACCGCTCCTGGTCTGCCGCGAAGGAACGACAGACCAAGATGGGTCAAATGCGGAGAATTAATTTCACGAAGCATGGCGTGTGCATATGGTGTGGGCATGTAATGTGTGTGATAAATAAAGTACAGTTTCTTCTTCTTCTTCTTCTTCTTCTTCTTCTTCTTCTTCTTCTTCTTCTTCTAATATACCATTTCTCTGCATTGAATACTTTTAATACTTTGTGTAATTGTCCCTACTTTACCTACGTACTTCTACTTAAGTAATATTTTACATGCAGGACTTCTTGTAGCAGTATTTCTATGGAGTGGTATTAATACTTTTACTTTGGTAAAGGATTTGAACACTTCTTCCACCACTGATGCAAGCTCTATAGTAACTAAGAAACCACAGAACACTGTTACACCACTGCAAAGCTGAGTGAGCTCGCACTTGAACAGAGGTCAGCACTTAAATGATGACCGACAGAGGCAATCAGGGTTCTTTCTCCCAATTGTGTGACATTCCCACAGCACTCTACGTGATCATTATGCACCCTGAGCACATACCTTTAGTGGCCTAATTCCTAACGATTCCTCAGCCTCACCAACCACAACCACTTCTTTTTAAATTCAGCCAGCACAATTGCCCATGAATCACAGCTACTACACAAATCAAAGGGGAACGACTACAGGACTCATGTGGAATCCCTAAATGTTACATTAGCACTTCTATCAACTCTGCCTCTCTAAAGAAAGAAGTGTGTAAGAAGCAAGAAAATGCAGATAAAAACCAAAAAGAAAGTAAAGAGTGATACTTTTTGAAGTGTGTCTTACCATCCCTGTCTAAAACACCTATCCAAGGCATGCCCAAAGTCAATTTAAAGCTTTTCTTCAACCATTTGGAGTACATGCAGGGTTTTTGAAAGGTAACGCTCTGAAGTTTTATCCCCAACAGTCAGAAACCCTGTCAGTGCTACTGGCATTGAGTAATAGAGGTTTGAAAACACAGAAGTAGGAGGTTTTAATTTCTTGCCCGAATATGTACAATACCTCAGAAAATGAATATTTTGCATATGTTTTTCTATGGGTATGTCAGCGTGTTGTCCAAAAAAGAGGCTTATTACTATATGTATCAGATAAATATCTGTATTTATGCTATATTTGGTTCAATCTTTCCCCCTAAAAAAGAGGAACAGGCTCTTATTTTCAACACAGACTCTCATTGGCTATTGTAGGCTGTGGATGTGACATGGAAGATCCTATTTGGTGAAGTGAGTTGTCAATCGAAAACTCACAGGGGAGCGGCCAATTTGATACCAAAATAAGACCAATTTGTAAATGCTTCCGGGAGTTAACGGAGAAAACCTGGAAAATTTGCAGGCCTATATTTGCACATCAATATTTTATTATTCTTTGCCAATGTAAAAAGACCGTTTTTGTTTATTTAATGTACAAGTAAGAAGGTCTCACACACAGGACATGCATACATTTTAATCAGATAACATTGCAGAGATATACAGCAAATTTATTTTGCAAGAGACAGTAACACTAATTCCAATCAGCAGTGGAGCCAAATAATTGTAAACAAAATGTAAAAAGAGCAGAATAAAAGCCATATAGAAATAATTCCAGTTAAATACATAATTCAATCATATTAATTTTAATAGAGTAGAGAATTCATTGTATTCTCACTAGGGCCGTACACATCATCAAATCAGTTTGTGGCATCACATGAAAACGTAGTTGATAAAAGGATTTAGATGTAAATCACCAAAATAACTAGGACACACAATAGCCTACATTCTATATTACAGTAGTATTAATAATCTACTTATAATCACATCACAGCTACAATATAGTACAATGTGAAGATATCTCCTCAGTCATACCCTTGAGAGAAATGGTTTTTTAAATAAAACTTGCTTTTATGGGACATATCAAGCAAATAAATCACCATAATGCTTCAATTCCACAATACCTTAATGCAGATATCCCATACAGTATCATGCTTAAAATCAATAACGTGCACCTGAAAGGATATTCTTCTGAGAGATTTTGATGCATTTCCAATTTACAGTACGTCAAACAATATGGCCATTTTATCATATTATATCAAAGGACAAGGTACATATATCATTTATGGGGTAATATTTTCCACTGTGAGACTGGAAAAAAATCATCATTAGCAGAGAACTCTCTCTTTCTGCAGCCCTCTCTCTGTACTTTGTGTGAATAAAGCATATGGGAGCCTGAATAATGTTTATTAATAATGAAATGAACTGACTTTTACCTCCATGTACTGTTTCATATTACTGTTTTGGAGATGATGCATGAAGACATTCAACGAAATGCAAGGTGCAAAATGTCTGTTTTTGTATAAATGAAACACATAAATGTTTAATGTAGACTAAATTTCAATGAAACAAGGTTAAAGCTGGGAACCAAACTACATCTAGTGTGCAGGAGTAGAAAAATGGAAAGGTAGAAATTCACTGGAAAATATCAAAGAACATGAACAACCTGTTTTGTTATTGCTGAGCGAAGACATGTGAGAGGAACCATTAGATAAAATGAGGGTCTGAAATGCACCACAAACCTTCAGTTAATAGACTCTCAGGCTAAATGAATGATTGCCAGTGAGAATGGGGAACACCGTTCCACGTGTCCTCTGTTTCCAACTTTCATCATGAAAAGCTGGGGGAAAGGGTAGCAGCCTGAGAGTTACAAGAAAGAGAAGTAATTGATTCTCACTTCAATACTATTTATTTCACTGCTTTTAAAATTATCATTATGCTTCATTGAGATACCGCTGCTCATGTGCAGTTTAGCCTGTAATAATAAATGAAGTATTTTCACAGGCAGCTACCTTTTTCTACTGCAGTTACTGCATGTAATTTTCACGTAGGTGAAGTAGAACGACTGATTCATTGTCCGAGAGGTCGCAAGGTGTTTTTGACGCAGCAGAAAGAAAAAGAAACACAAAACTGTGATTTCATATAGGAACCAGTCACCTGCTCTGTCTACAGTCTGTATTCAGACATTATCATCCTCACCCAGCAAGGATCATCTTGAATCAATGGACAGTAATGCACCGACAATACCCCTGTCAGACACACCTCCGCCTACAAAGGCAACAGCAGAGCGGTGAGATTGAAGATGGTGCAGCTCAGTGCTGGAATTACCTGGTGTGATCCCCCCTCCCCACACACACACACACGTAGGATTTGTTTGACTTTATGCAAAGCAGTAAACATTACTCAAGCACTGTGTCACGTCAGGCAGCGTCTGAATCCAGGACCTGATTACTGCATCTGAATTAGCCATGTAGAAGTGAAATGGATACTTACAGGGCTAGTCACCGAGCTGCAGCATAAACAGTTTGGGGCTTTAGGTTACCTGGCTGCTTGGGAAGACGCTAAAAGCTTCAGTGACTCCTTGCTAGCAAACAATAAATATATGATTTTGCTAAAGGAAGAAAAAGAAGAGAGAAATTGCAGACAGAAACCTGACATACACACAGAAATGCACACATTGCACTCAGAGACTGGAGGTCTAAAAAATCCCAAATTGGAACGGATTATGATGCTCCATGTCATTTCACTACTGTGCTCTGAAGACATTTTTCATTCTCAAGTGGGTCGACCAAGTTATTAATATAAGGACATGTCCTGGGTGATGGGAAAAAATCCTCCCGTATTTTGATTTACAGAGGAATGTGAAAGTTGTGAAAGGATTATTCTCCATTAGCAAGTCCTTCCAGGTATTGAGACTTCAAATAAACATCTTTCAACCTCAGCACCACTGACAGGGCTTAACAGTGGAAGTGCTGGCATTCACTGTATCTAAGACAGTAATAAATTCCATTTCAAGGTCTTATTCAGAATATGCTGCTTACATGCATGTTTAGTTTAGTCCTTTTAAAATAGGATTTCTAGAAGAATGGCTTGACAACAAAAAGCAGCATTATTGTGTTTAATGTACAAGCCCCATTATCCCGGCAAAGGTTAACATATCACTGCAATCATATTTGGGATTTTAAAAAACTGAGATTTAATATATATGTGCCAGTTCAAACATTACATGGGTAAACTGTGATTACATATCACATTTGTAGATTAAAAACAAAAGTTAAAAAAAAAAAAGTTACGGACTTTCTACCC
>JBBMOE010000013.1:180426-437829 GCA_037975065.1 Chaetodon trifasciatus | reverse complement strand
CCACCACCACCACCACCTCACCCCACCGCTACTCAAGATCCACAAAAAAATCCAAAGTTTGGACTTTAGGGAACTTCATCCCAGATATCACCACTTCATAATTGATGTGAATAAACATAATCTGCATATCAATGACATTCAAATGACATTCACATTAGCTTCACTCTATTAATTCACTGCAGTCACCAAAGGCTTGAGGGGTCTTTGTCACATGTGGCAGCTCTCCAAATGGTCCCTTTGCAACAATGGCATGAGGGAGACACTGCAGTGCTGGTTATAATGAAGTGAGTGCTCTGATGGAACTTTAAAGATGTCTCCGACACAGGCGAACCAATGGCCTTCAAGTAGTTTTTTAGTAGGGTGAAAACACAGACACTTAACACTCCTCACATGTCATGTGAATCAAGTTAGTGACAATTAATTCCAATCTGTGATGCCTGGCTGGTTTATGAGAAGCCTGGTTTGACTAGTAATTTATATGAGAGCTGAATCTGGAATAGCAATAACATTAAAAATGATATTAAAATTTGAAGGATAATGCTTAAACTAGATCACAATGAGTTTGCAACAGCATGAAATTCATATTTTACAGAGTATCGGTTTTACTTGCAGGCAAAGTTAAAGAGAATACAGCCAAAGGTTGTGTTTGCAAGTGATGTTCATGTGCCTCATCAATAAAAGACATTAAGTCAAGAATTGATTATGTAAGTCATTTCAGCTGGTATGCTGATGAGTTACAAGTGCCTCAACAAGCCATTAGCCTGCAGTTCACAGTATTGCGGTGGTAAATGTTCTAAATTTTCTTATTCTTGTACATTTGTATTTGAATGTACTGAGAATCTACTCGTCCCCCACACTCAGAAGAAGCCAAGATAATTTCAAAACACAGGTGGCATCTGAATATGAATGTTTACCTATTCACTCTGTTGCAATTCCCAGCACGAGCTGTATTTTTGAAACAAATGAAATAGCTCCTAATGTGAGGATTGAGCAGTGCTGTGTTTCATAGCGATAAGGTTTCCTGAAATAAAGGAGAAATGAATGGAATAACTTGTTGAAATTAGACAGCAAATGAGTGTATTTTGGCTGGACTGGCCAAATGTGGTATAATGCTCAGACAGCACACTAAAAGATAAAGGGTTGTGATATTCAGCAGAGACTTGCTTGGTCTTGGTTTTTAATAAGGGCTGACTATGAGCTGCTGAGATCTGTAACTCTGTGCATTTCCACTGAGACTGTGCTGTGTATCGACCCCATACACTGGCTCTGAACACACCCATGACTGAGTCTTGCTTGCTTATTTCCCTCACTAAACATTAAACACTCCATGCTTGGCTGCATCTACATTTACAGGATGCAGCAAATTATTTACTGATATTAGAAAATGAAACTGGACCTCTTCATCTCATATGCCTGGAACTTATTTTCAGCTGACCCATGCATTATTTGCTTCATAAACATGATTTTCATAATAATAATGCTCCTGTTGGCAAACCAGAATCATGTCTGTCCTGTTTTCATATTCAGACGAGAATACAGACAGCAGACCGCAGTTTTTTTACTTTTAATTTAGATCAAGGTTCTTCGGATTCTCTGTTGCTAACAGGAAATCCAACATTTCCAACATTATTCTGGTGAAGTCATAAGTGATTTCACTCATTATGCAGAGCAGCGGAAGTATTCAATTTATGCACCCAGAGTTTGCAGTGAGTGGGTTGTGCAGTCTCCCCTGAAATCCCGTTGTTGGCTTTGCTTTCCGGATGTTTATTTCAACCCACTTGTAAATCTATATGGACATTCTGGGGTTTACTTTATCACTCGATAACTGCAGGAGGCTTGCCTCCCCTCAGGGTCCGACTCCTCTCTGTGTTCTTGTTGCATAATGTCAAACACATCCTGTCTTTTCTAATGGCAACATGTCTGTGCTGAGATATGATACATCCTAAGGAGCCTCATACCTCAATACAAAATTGTCTGAAAATATCCTTAATTCAGATGAGCACCAGCACTGACCTGATTCTACACTGTACTTCTATATGTTTGTGTGTGTGCCACAAGATTTCAAAGAAAACCAGCTTCATTTTGACATGACTAAATAGCTGCTACACTTGGGGCATCCCATTATAAACTATGAGGAAATGTTTTTTCCTCACTCTGACATTTTCCAAGCAAATCTGATCTGTATAACCCTTGTCTGATATCCAAGCAAAAACATGCTTGAAAAGAGAGGCAGTTAAATATGTGTCACCTTTGGCTCGCCCAATTATTTATTAAAGATGGCAGCCGACTCCTCTCCTGGGCTTCTTTCGAACCATTTTGGAGAATGTTGGTTGCACAAGTAAAGGGCACAAAGGAGGAGTTGATCGCTATTTTTGATCCACTTGAAACACGCAAAGTTCAAGCAAAAAAGTTTCTCTCATCCAGCATCCAAACACTGCATAATTATGGGCACTTGCCCTGTAACAGTGCTAATAGTTTCCTGCCAGACTATTCTTATCATTTAAAAGGTATTTTTAAACTTCAGCACGACTTATACATTGCCATAGCAAAAACATTTAGCAAATACAAGAAGCCTGCTGAACCTCAGGGCATGTTTAAGTATGAACGAACCAGTAAAAGCTGACACAATATGAAAAGCATTTCATCTGTATATTATGAGCTGTTCATAGGATGCATGACAGTTAAAGAGGCCAATGGGATAATTTCAGTCATGAATAGATTATTATTTAAATGTAGAATATGTTAGCAGCAGCAGGTTTGTCACTATTTACCAGCAAAAATATTGGAGGCAAAAACTGTGCCCAAAAATGTTTGCACTATAATTTAAATAAAATTTCTCTGAAATCTCCAACTGCATCTGGCAGTAGTCAGCTCCCTTAGCAGAAATTTGATAAAAGTGGGCCTTTAATTGTTTTATTATGACTAGTGCCCATGCTCCTGCCCTTTGACCCCCAGCTGGACGTGTGTGACTCTCTGCAGCATTGATAAAAGGTGTGTTGAGACCTGTATGTTTTAGCTCCTGAAGTGTCTACACCCAGAAGTGTAGACAGAAGAAGTGGCAGTGGAAATGGAAAGAAATGGATTTGCAATGGGAAGGAGCACATCATGTAGGTTTTTTTTTAAAACTGCAATCTCTGACTTCAGCAACCTCCACTCTCTCTCATCTGATCCATCGTTGGTCTGTGTGACCTGAGCCCCACTCACCATTCATTATCTCTGCCACTCACTCTCTGTTTCACTGTCAGTTCTGAACTGGCCTCCCTCTTAATATCCCCTTACCCTCTAAAAGAAAAGAAGAGGTACGGACCAGAGAAGATGAACAATATGAATGATGGGCAAGTGAAGCTCAAATAAACAGGAAGCCTAATCACATAATTCACTAATTATGATATTAATCCTGATGTCTTTGCTCGGAGAAAATATTACATTACAAACTGTAATTAAGTCATTATGACATAAGCATAATATCAAACTGCTGAATTGCCCATACTGACATTTTTGTTTAAGTTTCATTGATCTTGTCTTTTTAACTTTAACTCATAACGTTACCTGTGAGGCCCGAGCAGTAACACAAGGTTTGTGTGATTTGTGCAAAAAGTTTGCTGCATTGATGGAGAGTAAAATCACAACATGTTGGCAATATTTAGCCGGATGATCTGAAAAACCTCAGTAAGCTGCTTTCAGCACAATCAATCACTCTCTCCTCCTGCACCATCTACAAACCTGGGAACTGCTTTGCATCTTCACACCTTTCCGATAGAACCATCTATGTTCTTATTACAAATGCACTGTTCCTCTGTTGCTCATTATAATTGTGGCATTCCTCAAGGCTCCTACAGTGTGACCATCTCCAATCCAGCCTGCCCCATCGACATTAAATGTTTCTAAAATGATGATGATAATGATGATGATGATGATGATGATGATGATGATGATGATGATGAATTCTACAACCCTGTTTCACAGCATGTTTGGTTCCCTGAGTAAAAATATTAAGCCAGTTGCTGGAAGTAATTTTAATGCAGATCTCTGTTTTTAGTTCCAAGCGAAGAATGTTGCCCAGTCTTCCTTTCAACTTGAGAAAATCTCCCAAATCCAGTCTGTCTTGTCTCCTGCTGATTTACATAAGGTCATACATGGATTCTTTTCACACCTGGACTACTGTAATGAGCTTTAAGCTAGTGTCAGTCAGTGCTTCCTTTGACTCCAACTGGTGCAGAACACTACTGCACAAATTTTAACAACCACCAAGATGTATGACTGCATGACTGTTGCTGGCCAGCTTGTATTGGCTGCCTGTTACGTTCCATATTGACTCAAATTCTACTGATCACTTTTAAAGCATTAAATGATCGTGCTCTAAATCATATCAGGGGCTTGTTGGCTCGCTATGTGCCTGGGCTGGTTACTCCTGGATGCTGCCTTCTGACCAAAGGTGACCCAGCTTTTCCTCTCTGAGCGTCCAGACTGTGGAACAGTTCTGCCTATTAAGATCAGACAGGCCACATCATTAGTCTCTTTCAAATTTCTTCTTAAAACTTTCTTTTACAGGAAAGAATGTATGAATATTTAATATGCTGCTGAACTTTATCATCCTACTCATTTTACATCATTTTAACTTTATTTTATGTCCCAGTATTTTATGATGTTTTTCTTTTTGTCTGGTGCTTTATTTTTTTCTGTTTTGTGACCTTGTTAAGAAAAATGCTACATGATTAAAGTCATTAGTTATGACAATTATTATGGAATGCTATATATAAAGCGGGGGTTTGCAACCTTTTTGGCTTGTAACCTCTTGTCATGTTTCAGGTGTCGAGTTGTTAGCAGTCAGACATTTCCCCTCAAACCTCACACGGCTTCATTTGAATTAAATTGTTTCATTCAAATGTGTGTTTCAGGATCAAAGAGGTCAAAATATCCTTTCAAAAAGGAAAAAGATTAGAGTGAAATTTAAAAAAAAAAAAAAGAGAGCAAGTTTGTCAGGCAGCATTTTGTCTTTTCTTCTTTTCCATCCAATTAATCATCCCATGGCTACTCAAATGTATCTTCTGACCCTCTGGATGGGCCTGACCCCATAGGTTGGGGAGCACTGCACTAAACTACTGAATAGAATATAAAGTAGTTAGAATTTGCTCCACCTTGACCTGCTACAACAGTAAAATTCTACTTATGCATTAATGCATCAGTATTAAAGAGGGGTTTTTTTGTCCTTGTTGAGCTGCATGTCCTTTTTCCCTTTGCAAGTACAATAAGTGCAATGTTGAGTCAGATTCCTTGTGTGTGTACACAAGACAATCTGACTCTGTTGTAACATTCACAACTACAAAATCATTACGTTTACTTTTTATACTTTAAGTATCTGATATACATACAGAAGCTCTCATCAGACAACGCTAGATTATGAGGTGAACAGATCCCAGTTTTTCCACTTCATTCATGACAAGAGTATAAAGCGCTGCATTTCAAAGAGAAAGACAAACCAGATTTTTAAATAATTCTATTGATGAAACACTTGTTTAACATATCCATGGCTACAGATGTTGACAGATTAGTAGCACTTTATAACGGAGCAACTCACTTCGTTTGTGTCACCCAGTGACTGCAGCCGTACCTGTCCGACTCTTTGAAGCCCCTCATTCATTCACACGAGAACACGCTGTATAATTCATCGGCTGTGTTCTTGATGGGGAAGTTACAATGAGTGATGAATTGTAATACTATCTCTGGGTCTTGTCAAATGCTTTAATGTATTACTTGAGTCGGTTCGCTAAGCAGCTGTTTGAGAAGTCTTCCTGTCATTCGTTTGGTGTATCAACAGGAGAGGAATTCATCAGTACCACATGCGATTTTCCATTTTTCCACTGGCAATTCATTTTTACACCCCCTTTATCTCACAGAACATACAAATACGTAGCTTCATGCTGCTATCGATGCCACCTGTAACACCTTAATTTCCAAATTTTCAGAGAATTATGCCGCTCACATCATCATCCCCCAAGGCCGATCATTCGTGTCACACCTCCTCTCCATCGCCTCCTCCATCCCATCTCTCCACAATTACGTCACGCTCGACAAAGCATGTAAGATGGAGCTAAAACTGTGGCACCAATTCCTATCGCCTTCTACGACAATCACGTCACCAAGCAAGAAAACATGCAGCTGTTCTTACTCGCTTTCTTCGGTTTCCTACGCTGTTCTGAATTCACTGCCACTACTCTAGATTACCGACCATGCCGGCACACACCTATCTCCGATATTTCTCTTGTCTGACTTTCTAACCAGTCTGCATCAACCCATTCACTTCTTCCAATTAAATTCATTTCTAAGTCCACACAAACCCACCCGCAACTACGTAAGCTTTAGAATATCCAATCGAGCTTCGCCCAAAGATGCTTCGTTTATCTCTATCTATCCCTATTCTTTCATCCCTCCTTTCATCCCCACATACTACTGCATCCTTCTTCATCATCCCCACTGTCCTTCACCCCAAGACATATTAAACAATCATAAACCTGTGTCTTTGTGGCGCGCTCTCTGTTAGTGAACAAATATGCCAACGAGGTACCCAGTCCCTGCTGTGATGTAGCTGGCCCTGAATTTTAGTACTTTTGTGTACCTTCTCTTGGATGACAGTGCTCACCCTTAGTCACATTAGCCCAACAAATGAAGAAACAGTCTTGTTTTGATCACTCGAATGCAGTGTCTGTGTGTGGGTGAGTGTGTGTGCATGTGCTGTATATGACTGCCTGACCGAACAGTGAGGCACCTTGCAGCCAAGAAGAGGAGCCGCAGTGTTGCTTTCTGCTAAGCTCTGCTTTTGTTGGACTCAGTGAGAGCGTGCCTGGCTTAGGAGAGGGATCAGGCTGTTGTGCAATTGATCTCTTTGACTGGATATCTAAAGCTGCAACATCAACAATAAAAAAGAGTCATAAAAGAATGGAGCAGTGCATTCTTGGACAGAAAACAAAAATCATTCTGCTAGAATGTTTAGAACGGGTGGTAGACTACTATAACATAACAGAAAAAAGGAAATAAAAACAGCATCACATGAACAAGTCAAACTGAGGTTGTGGAGCATCAATTATGACAGCAATTAAATGCAATGTACATTTGTTTTGCAACGCTTGCTCCAGACTTTTCTGTCAAGAAGCCATCAGTGGATCTCGGATTTGGAAGCATAGCTGTTGAAGGGGGGACAAATATTCTGTCGGACATTTCAAAACACAGATTATCACAAGCACAGAGTTGTGCAGTGTGAAATTGCCGGGTGGTGTAGTGTGAACGATTCAGCAACTGAAAAGACCCTCACCATTAAATCACTCGCCTTCTTCTCTTATCCAGCCTGTGGAAATAAAACGTCTGTAGTTGCTTTGGATGATAAAAGTGTTGAAGTTCTAAGAGATACCAAACAGCAGTGAAGTGCAACAGTAAACACAAATTTTAAAACTCAGGCCAACGTCTGTTTCACTTGTCTACAGATGCTGCCCCCCCCTCATGGAAGGTCATGCACAGGACTCACAAGAAAAGATTTTAAAAAACATCTCCATCTCTCCACCACCTCTTGGGAGTTTAGAATCAAAACAGGATCTCAGCAATTCAAAATCACAGCCATGCAAAACCAACAACGTAATAGTCCCGAACACAATCAGCACTTACACGCTACACTGAATGTTTCCCTCTGCAACTGCATCACAATACAAGAATGCAGAGCCGTCTTTGTTAAATGTTTGTCATTCTCTTGCTTGATTATTCACTCGAAAACATCAGAAAAAGATGAGTTTGATGAAATGTAACAACCAACCAAAAGCAATTGTTCCAGTGAGGTCAAACTTTCAAATGAAGACACTGAACTGGTACCTGCTCAGCTACCAGAACTCAGAAGCTTCATTTTCTCACTGCATTTTCAGATACACCTGCCTCAATAAGAGTGATATCAATGCGCTTGGCACAGTGAAAGAGAGTAAACTTTAGCTTAAATTCCATACTTCCACGTCGCACTGTCTTCTCTCTCCTTTACTTCCCTCTCTACAGTACTTTGAATGTTCAATTTACTGCCTGTCTGCATTTGACAAAAAAGCCAGCCTTGAACTGCAAAGATAAAGGGACAAATCTGATCTCCTATTGTTATGCCAGCAGAGTGTGTAAAACATTGGCACCTCTGAAGTAAAACACTCTCGGGCTGCCACAGTTTTTGAAGTCTTTTGAGTAAAGAGTCAGTTCTTCGGGAGATCGTACATACACACCTCCTGTTGCTGGGACCTCCATGTCGCACACAAACAGGTAAATGCTTTTCCATCAGGCTACACATGTGTTTAGTGATAAAGCCATAGTTACTCTTTGGATGCAGCCACATATCCCTGGTGAGGCCTAAGATAAACTCTATCAAAGTCTATTGTTTGAAACTTTATTTTCAGCACAACCACAACGGGTTTGGCCATCTGAGCAACCACTGCATCATCTACCAAAAGCTAAGAATGAAAAAAAAGCATGTCCTTTCACAGTCTTAGTTCATATGAACTGCTGGTTCCTCCATGGCATTTGACAGAATCCGACACCCTGGGCTGTCGCAGCCAGCAGCAGAACCTCAAAGACAAAGGTCACAATGTCTAAATGAATTCACATTGCTAAAATCTACCAATCCACAATTGACGTTCAGAAGCCCTCACTTCAGAGAGATAACCTTTATCTAGTGTTACTGATTCAATGTCATACTTGATACTGTGTGTTTTTCTTGAGATTGTGTCTTTGGCTTCAGGCCAGTTCAGAAGCTATAAACCACCAACCTGCATGGCAGAGGCAGCATCTGTGGGCTGCCAGAGAGGGATTTTTAAAACTAGCCACTGTGGAATCTGTGCTATTATAAATACAGTCTGCAGCAAAAACAGCTTTAAAAAAAGACTGATGACACATGCATCTTTTAAATGGTCGACTGCCACATACATTTTGAAAGAGAGGTTGTTTTTTTTTTTTTCTTCTTTCACTGGTTGTCTATTCTCAAGTTTCAATCCAAATGTTGTGGAAATTTTCACAGAATTTCCCATAAAATCTGCAAAAGAGAATTTGTTTCATGCATGACTCCATCCTCTACTGTTATGCTAATATTAGGAGTTGAGGGCATTAAGATAAACAGTTTGTTGCTGCTAATTCTCCAGTCAAGTGCCATTAAACTCTTGCAGAAGAAGAGGGCGCAATGAGTAATTAAAAGAGTGCCGGTTCACCCTCGAATGATGGAAAACAACATGGAAATCACGATAGAAATGTGACATTTCTGTCTGTTTCATGTATTATTTTGAGGAATGTTTCCACAAGAATGTTTCCATTGCACTTTTCCATTTTGTTTTCATCGATACACAAACTTTTCCACCCCAGGAAGTATAAAAACTTTGCTATACAACCCTGCAGACAGGGGTTAGGAGGCATCTGTATGGGCAGTAAATACATTTTGTAACTTTTTTATTTTGTTCCTGTCCTGAATTTGTGAGGTTGTAGCAGAAGGACAACTTATATTACAAATTTATGCTTCTTATAAAACATGTTACTGGCCTCACATGAATTGATCTCTGGCCTCAAGACAGTTACACATAAGCGCAAATACACACACTCAGTCACACAGTTGCTTCATTTAATCACAAACCAAACACAAAATGCAAGGCTCGGTTTCAGTTTGTCCTTCTTGCCAGTGGTTGTGTGAGCATGTGCCTGCACTTCCAGCCAAGAGAAAGCCTATTTATCAGGCAGCTATTTATCAGGCTGCTAATCAACCTGATAACCTGCAGCTGTGCCTGCTGCCTGGATGAGCCACCCTTCACTCTTCACCCACAGCCAGTGTTAAACCACAGCCCTCTGCTTTACTCTCATATCTCTCTCTCTCCCAACTATACAGTAAATCCTTGAACAACCTCAAAGAATTTTAATATAATACCCAATTGTGAAAGACAGATTTAAGCCTGACTCTCTGCACAGAAAAGAGCTATGTGTTCATTAAGCATCTCAAACTACAGGATAACCTTCAGATTTGTTTAACATCAGAACAAGTTCCTGCTTGACTGTACAGGCAGAGATTTGAGTTCAGATCCTAATGACTGTGTTAGCGGTCTCTCGTGAACCACTTATTGTGTACAGAATCCCTGAGATCCGGAAAACTATGCACAATTAGGGAAAACACCGCATTTAACTCACTATTGAGACATTTTTGGGGGTGTTCACACCTGTCCAGTTGCCAATGGTAAAGCCACCTGACTTCATCACTTATATAGAATTACAGAATTACATGTTTTATGGAGTGGTTTGAACTTATGAAACTGCACAGACAGAACAGGCTCTATAGTCAGGCTGAACAGGCTCTGCAAACCCACACAGGTGTTTGCAGTTATTCTGGTTGATTAGAGTGCTACTCGGGTTATAGACAGCAGCATGATGAGATGAAGCTTTTTCACAATAGACATTTTGGCCTTGTTCAAACTACCAGCCCAAATCCATTTTATGGCACTCCCAGATTGTTTCCAGATTGATATTAGAAAGTCTGGACAGCAAAAAAAAACACATGATAATGCAAATTGGCTTCAAGCTGTTTGTAATGTGACTCCAATCAGATTTCCACAGATGCGTTTCAGTCAGGATTTCAAAGCATCTTTTGCATCACTTGCAACACAACACACACTAGCCGTGTTTTCATCTATTCTCAAGCAAATTTTAAAAGAAAAAACAAAGAAAATCCGAATTAGGCACATTTCTATAAACTGTTTTGGAGTGAATAAACTAGGCTACACAAAGCGTAGTTTCACCAGAATTTGGTGTATAAGCTACATTACGCATGGCTATAATAAAAATAGTAGAAGAAAAATGTTGAAAACCAGATAAAACACTAGTAGTTATGCTCACTATGTCACGACTTATTTGGCAAAGGTGTTTCCATCTCCACTCAACGCATTAACACTTTCTCAAAAAAGACAAAACCCACCACAAGTGAGTGTAAAAGCTTTTCTGCAAAACTGATGAGGTTTTTATGAATTTTGAAGATTTTTGGATCTCTATTTTTAATGCTTCTGCACTGGAAAACCTTGTCGTTGGTCACTGACGCCTACGTCGTTACCACAGCAGCTCATGCAGGTGCATTAGTGATGAACAAACAAATCTGATGTGATGACTTGCAAAAAACTGTCTGTCTTTACGATCTGATTTGAGAAACAAATCTGATTTGCCTGCAGGCTGAACACAGCCTTTGACTTATCATAGTAGGAAGTGCACGCATCTTACTAATAACACTAACGATGGCTCTGTTCTATGTGTCCCAGTAAACTGTTGTTAGTGGGACAGTGAGCCAGCACAATTGCAGGAGAAACAGAAGCAGCTCAATGAAATTCAGCAATCATTCTTTTTGTTATTTGCACCTGTTCTTTTCCTGCAGCGACAAAAAACGCCCAATTACATGAAGTTACTAAACTCAATGCACCAATAACCAAAAAGAAAGGTTTAGTTGTCCCACTTCAACAGGTGCAACAACAGTGGGGAAGATGTCAGTTAAAGGTGCCCTGTGGAGTTCTCCTGTAAACAAACAAGTTCTGTTTAGATTCAGTGTTACTCACTAAAACACAGTGTGGGAAAGGAGAATGTAGCAAAGAATAATAGACTTGAATTTCATTAGCGGCTTCAACAGTGCACTGAACAATTTAATGGACACAAACACAATTAACCCTGTGCTATCCATACAGTTCACTTCATTACAGAGTTGCTAATTGAGAATCAGACCAAGAGAGCTTTTATCACACACTGTTTAATTAATCTCTATAGTTGTAGACTAGAAGCAAAAGTCATCAGGGGAAGGCAAATTAAGTCAGACAAAAATCCTCATTGAGGGATTTATTAGGGTTTTATTGTTGTATGAGTATAGCATGATGTGTGTAGTGTTGTATGAGTGCACTCTCACAAAACAATGTGGTGCCATTCAGTATTCATAAGAGCTGTTGCATTAGTGGGTAAATGGCTTTTTTTGAGTGTGTTGCATGTTGCAGGCTGTACGTGTAATCTTACTATTGTGCTTCTTTAATGCATCCAAGAACAGGAGAACACACAGTGGTTGTTTCCAATTAATATTCAAGGAGACCTCTTTTGCACACACACATCCATCATTGTCCATATGCGGGCATTTTGCTGAAGTCCCTATAGATTCATCTTCCTTGTAAGTACCCTTGGGTGCAGTCAGAAACAATACAGCAATCATCAATTCTGCATTAGCATTCTGATACCACGAAACGTATTTGAGTGGCTGCATTCATACCAGTATACACCATCTGGTGCTTTACATGGAATACGCATCAAACAATCAGTCCATCAACAGACTCATAGCACCCATTGGCCAGTATAATGGCACTACACAGACCATGAGGCAAATAAACCAACTGGGAGTTGATAAAAGCAAAGTGAGCAGAGCTGCTGTTGTCTAAGTAAAAAGTCGTAATTTTGTCAAACATCCAATCTCCATCTCCGATATCTGAGCCCATTGCTCATCTTAAGAAACACTGAAGAGTTGATTACATGACATTGTACGGTAATAGAATTCACCACACATAAAAGATTAATTTATTCTGTCTTAATGTATAACATAATGAAATAACAAATGGGATGCTTTAAAAGAAGAGGTTGTGCCATTCTGTAATATCAAAGACTAGGATGCATGATTAATGTCTTTCAGAATAAAGTACTCTCAGAAAAGGAAGGTTTAATACAGTCAGCTTGGCGGTCCAACCTTCCCCGTGTTTTTGTGGAGGGCATATTATGAAGGAGATCATAATACGCTTTTTGTGATGAATTGGATTAAAATCTTTGATACAAAAAAAGACAAATAGATTGATGTTACTTTGAAAGGTCAAAACAATAAATGAATAAGAGTAGTATTATCCAAGGAGTACAATGCGGTACTGTATGTAATAAGTGTAAACACTGATTAGTTATGCACTTTCCACTACATTGTTATATACAATGTAGTCATGGTATGGACTGCATTGCCTTTTTAGAATTTAAGATAAAAGTACATGATTATTTTTAATAGCTCAGTAAGTAGCTTTTGTCCTGTTTTGATTTTCATTTCAAAGAAGTATGTCTTTGTTCAGTCTCCTAGAAAAGTATCTCAGGCCTTTATGACTGTCAGAAATGCTATTAGTGTTTATCCATTAAAAAGAAAATATGTAAATACCTCTCAGGGTGGGTTATGAAAGGAGCCTGAATACCTCCACTGCTCTGGAGAGACCCCAGAGCTCCACTGTTAATGCCACCACTCAACACCTTGTTCTCATAATTTTAAAACAAATTAAATCACAAAAACTAAATGCATCATTGATGTTTGAGACTAAGTCTTGTGTGGAGCTTGTTTTCCTGTAATTTTGCAGTTAGCTTTAGCTGAACCTTGCACCGGCCCACTGCGACATCAGCACAGGCATCCAATGGCTTTCTCCACAATTGGCTCAAATAGACTCGAAATGGAGTCATTTAGCTCCCTTTAGCTGTCCAAGCAGATGCCTGTCTCCAGGAGATGGCTTGAGGGGATTTTTAAGTCTCTCTCCCATTCGGCATGTAACGATAAAAAGTGGGCTCAATTTTGTCGCAACTTAAAAAAAAAAAAACGCATTGAAAAGGGAGGCTGTAATGAGGAGACTGGCAGATAGGGTAATCCATCCTGGTTGTCCAAACAAAAAAAGGTTAATAGCATCAGTGTTTGGAGCTCTTAACAGGAAAAAAAAAAAAAAAAAACGGACCTGCCACCAACTGTCCGGGGCAACCCGCAGCCAAACTTAATTTCCTGGCTACTGATCAGGAAGGCATTGGATCAACTTTACTTGATGTAGGTCAACAGAATGGCAATCTGGAACCGTTGATGGGTCACGACATTATTAGACCCCACCTATACTGTTGGTGCATGCCCGTGTAGTTTGACTGTTTGGATCTTCTCATTCCATCCAATTACTGTTTTGAATTAGATAGAAATCACTGATCTGTGATATTCCTGCTTTTTGTTTGCAGCCAGTGAGTCTGCAGAAAGCCCCAGAGTGTAGTGGTCAAAATGATCTTATTCACATAGATATTCAGCGCAAGCAAGAGAAGGAATGATGATGTCCTGCCAAACTTCGACCCCTCTTTAAACTTAGATACAGCAGCAAACTGTAAAAGAGACGTCTGGTTCTCAGTGATTACTCGATCTATCATGAAATTTCTGACTTATTAAAACTTCTTATATATTTGTTGGTTGAAACTTCCACAGCAAAGATGTAACACCACGTCACAGCAAACCGGGCTCCTATGACATCACAGCAAACAGCAGGCCAACAAACAAGTGAAGGATCAAATCATATCATCGTACTCTCAAAGGGTTAAAGTTTGTTTTCTAATCACTTGTACTCAGCATACATAGAAGCTGTTTGGATGCTCTACTTGTACATTAAGGAAGTTTCATGCAAGATACTTCTAAAAACATTCTCTGCAAATCAGTGGAAATGTTTTTGGCATGACTACCACTGAGGGATATTTGCAAAAAAAAGTTCCACCCCCTGTAAGCAATATTACTCCCTTCTATTTGATAGCGTTGCGCCTAATAGGATTATGCAAGAGGAGGCTGCGTGTGATGGAGAGGAGGGGAGACTTCCATGATTTACAAGCCTGACAGGAACAATTAGGAGGGCACGCTCAGTGGGCTATTACTCAGCACAGACTAAATGAAAAGCATGCCTTTCATTTATATCAATGCAGCCATGAGGGGAGCAAGTGGAAGCATGGCTGAAAGGAGATACTCTTTGTTTCCGATGAGGGAGAACTATGAAAAGCTAAAATGGCCGTTGCATTTATAGTTTGCATGACACAGTCAAGTATTTTTGGCTCATGCTCCTCTGGCTCCTTTTTCAGTGAGTGCTACCCTGATGGTGGACTCCTGACACTTACAAAACACATGCTATGATTATAAAAGGCCGCATGTTCATTATTATACGAATGTGTGTCATTGCCATGTGGTACTGTGCACTACAACTGGTGGAATGATAGATAACATGACACTGTAGAGGACTGCATTTTCTCTTACTCTTTTCAGAGTCAGTAATTGAGGGAGAGTAAAGGCTTTTTCTGTGGAATCTAAATCAATGGGATGAATAGGCTGGACCTTAAAAGACTAAAAATAAGATGTGAGAATGCTGCAGCTACAGAATGATTATGAGTTTAAGATGATCCTGTATCCGCATCCATTATCATCCTTTCTATACAATTCTGGCAGCATTTACTTTCAAATGAGTGAGTGCAGGTAGATGAAAGTCTACAAACAGGACAGCACAGTGAGAGGCAATTAGAGCAGCTGCAGTATTTCTAGGCTGGCCTAATGGGTCACGTGTGAATGCAGCAGCCAGGGACTTCCAGCAGCTCCCGTCCCCACATCTGCTGTATAAATGAAGAGATCTCTCCAAAAAGCACAATGTTCGTTGACAGCTGATCAGAGGAGGGGGAAGGATGTGTGTATACGAGTGTGTGTGTGTGTGTGTGTGCTTTTTGAACGGTAAAGAGGAGTAGCATACTGATCACTGATGATCAGGAGTCTGTGCACACAATCATTTGTGTCATACAGTAAGTAGAGGAGACAGAGGTTTAAGCAGGATTGTTTTTGTTTAATCCCACTCCCACCTGCTCCTGCAGGCTTTTGGACTATTACCACCTGCTCCTGTAAAAGCACCATCCCATTCGCCCATGTTCCTGCTGAGATTTTGATCACTGCCGCCCTCAACAAAGTTTTATGCTGAAAATCTGAAAGTCTCCCACATAAAAGCGATATAAAGCATATGTCGTTTTTAAGGATTTTTCTAATCTAAAGAAATGATGCAGCAATTCAGCTACCCTGATGTGCAACACCTTTAGATGATGGAAACTGCAAATAAGCTTTAGCACAGGAAATGAAAAGTGGATTAAAAGATGGAGATTATGCATCAATCCATAAATTCTAAAACCAGAACTTGTGTTTTTAAACATCTGTTTTTGTTCAGATTAAACAAACAACATATAACCTTAACTAGCAACTACTGGATAGATTTTGACATTCATGGTGCCCAGAGGATGCATCCTTAATAGAACTCTTTTCTCTTGCTCCTACAACAGGAGGACATTTTCAGTTTTCCAGTGAAATATCTCAACATCTACTGGATGGATTGGTACATTTTCTACAGGCGTTCAGAGAGAAGATGTAGAAAGTGAAAAAATAACACCAGGAAAGTGTCATTTCAGCCAGAAGTGATAAATATATTAGATGAGAAGAGGAAGAGGAAGGTGATGATGACAGAAACTGGCAGATCAACTGCTGAATTAATTTGTGTTGGTTATTACATTTTATTACATTCACATATGCCGAACATCACTTCACAAAGAACATCAGTATTCATGATAGAAGTAAGATAAAAAAAAAAATAACAAAAACAGTAAAACCTTCAATAAAATGTGTTTTTCCTGCAGGTTCTGGGGCTTCTTAAGATGCTCTTAGCCCACTACAAGTGGGCGGGAGTCACTAATTAAACTATGATCATTTCTAAGATCTTGGCCTTAAGAGGACCGCAACTGGATAAAGGGTATAAATATGAAAGGTGTAAAATGACACTGATGCTCAAAGAGAAAGAAGAAAGAGAAATAAACTGACCTGAAAGGCAACTTTAACTGATGCCTTTTTTGGAGGCATATTCCAAATAGAGGAAGGCAATTTATTTAGATTCACTGATGACAAATGATGCACACTGTCTATCCATCGGCTCTAAACACCGACAGGAAGTCATTCATTCTCTCATTCTTTACCTGTATGGAGGATCATCCAAGGCCTGGATGTGACACTACTGTATGAGATATTTACTAAGGGAATATCACTTATCCTGCATGCAGACAAGCATTGTTAAAGAGTTTGTTAAAAGGAACAACTGACATCTCCCTGCATGGCATATGGTAGTCCAAAGTTTTTAGTGGAGCTAGTGCAGATTATTAATAATATATTAGTGGCTTTTGTTTTTTATGTGCTTTGAGTGGTATGACTAAAATATGTGCTCCATAATCGTCATTGTTTTGAGGCAACCAGGGTTCCCTAAAACCAAAGCAGTGTTTTTCTAAAGGAGAGCAAGACCAATCAGATGGAAACTCTCTGGATCTGCATACACAATGATCATACTCACAGATTAGAAAAATATTTTTGACAACAACAACCAGTTTTTAAAGAGAATGTCCCTGGGCGTCTTGTACACAGTAGTTTCAACAGTTCTTTTTAATTTTGTTTTCATCAGAGAAACATCCATTTTTAATTTGTGATGTTCAAACTCTCACATTGCAGTCATTACACTTGCAGTATTTTACTGTTGTTCACTTGAATGAACATCCACAAAGTATGCTTCTCAGACTGCAGCACATAATGAACTCTTCCACTTAACTATATGTTTATGTCTTTCCCGTGGTGCACGCTACACACTCTCACCTCCTTTAGACTAAATCACTTCAAAAGTAAAAAGTTTGACAGCAGTGATACTAAAACACCGATTCCAAAGGTGGGACACCGTAAAATGTAAATAAAACTAAACTTGCCCATCCTTTTTTTGACTTGTGCATAATTGAAAACAGTCCAAAGACAATATATTTTACCTCTATATGGTTACTATGAATTTGATGCAGCAACACATTTCAAACAAGTTGGGACTGGAGCAACTAAAGACTGGGAAAGATGTGGAATGCTCCAAAAACACCTGTTTGGATCATTCCACAGGTAAACAGGTTGATTGGTAACAGGTGATAGTATCATGATTAGATATGAAAGGGGCATCCTGGAAAGGCTCAGTCATTCACAAGTGAGGATGGAGGGAGGTTCACCATTTTGTGAACACGTGACTGTATGAAGGATTTTACTACATGAGCTCAGGAACACTTTGTAAAACCACTGTCGTAAACACATTTTGTTGCTGCATCTGCAAATGCAGCTTAAGACTCTGCCATGCAACGTGAAAGAAGCCATGTGTCAACAACATCCAGAAACACTGCCGACTAGACCTGAGCTCTTTTTTTTTCCTTTTTTTTATATCATGGACATCCTGTCCTCCAGGCTGAACAGGGAAAGGACATCCAGATTGTTCAAGCGCAAAGTTCAAAAGCCAGCATCTGTGATGGGAAGGGGGTGAGTTAGTCCAAATCAGTGCATTCTGTTTTTATTTACATTTTACGCGGTATCCCAACTTTTTTGAAATCAAGGTTGCATAGTTTTACAACCCACAACCTTGCTGCTGTTTGCATATAGAAGTGTCTGTAGAAAAGCTATCATTGCTGAAGCACAACTCTGAAGAACTCACACTGCCTCTCCCTAACACTCAGATAACATTAGTATGCAGGCTGAACCTCACAGCTCCCTGGTTTATATCTCTGTTAGACCACCTGAAGCACCTTTTAGCAAGTCTCTGATCCATGATGTTTGTGCTTCTCCAAATTGATTTCTCACTACTCAGGTAAACCATAAACCTGTGAACTGTGTTTACTGTATTCCTTTTCTCTTCTTTGATCTATATTCTTTGACACACAATGTCTAAAGTCCCTTATATAAGGCCTAATTGTAATTACATTGTCCCCTGTATGTAGGGGCAGAAGAAAGAGGCAAAGGCTGGGAAAAACACTACTTTTATAGATACATAATTGGAAACCTCCTGCCTCTCTTGCCGGAATAACCAATTTGCCTGCAACCTGTGTCACACAGCTGTAATTACCTCCATCCAATTAGAGACATATCTTTAGCTCAGCCTACAGCCGGTACCTTGAATTTCCTTTGCCAGGAATATTCCCTTTTGATTTCAGATTTCTTTTCATCAGGATTGTGCCTTCCATCCAAATCATGGTCCCTGCCCTCAAAAAATAAATTGGTGAGCATTCTGCTGAGTCACAGCAGCTCGAAGAAAAATGTGAACGTGTATGTACATCTGTCTGGATTGCAAGAGAGAGAGAAGCTAAAGAACGACTGATTTTATTCTGTTTGTTACTGTCAGATGCACATTTACAGTATGCTGCATTTTCTCTGTGCAAACATACCACATACAGTAAGACAACCAAAGCTACCATGCATATTTTGGAAAGAGGTCGATGGGCTTTGGGTGCTGCACAGAAACATTCAATAAACAGTAAACGTCCGGTCTGTAGAGAGATCAGCAATGGGTGTTCAAAAGTGCCCTGTGTAAACCCAGTGATGAGTAAGCACTTCCACTATTGCTCTTGACAGATCTGACAGCTTCTCTCCAGTAATACCGAGCTGCAGCTCCATCTCTTGGGTGTATGAATTGAGACAGATTATTTGGGGAGTGATTCAGAACTGTCATTATTAAGTCCTCAATGCAATCTGCTGCTATTTGATGGCGCCGCCTTGAACAGTGTTTCCGCGAGACAAAGTCTGAAAACCATTCCAGCTAATGTTGCCGTGCAAGCAGCATTTCCGATGATAACCAATGTTCCACTACACGTGGTACGGGACAGCGTGTTGTGACTGTGTACAAGGAAAGTGAAGAATGCAGAAAAATGGAAAATTGAAAAAAAAAAAAAAAAAGACTGAAGAAATGGCTGAGGTAGAAAGGTGGTGGGGAAGTGGTTTCAACCCCTGAGCAGCTGATATATTCATGCATCACCGTGATTAGAATTTCTATTCTGCTGCCGCAGTCCTAACAGAAAAGTCTTCTGTTCCAGGTAATGTGTGTTTGCAGCGTTTCAATCATTGACTGCATATCATATGATATTAAATACAGTATGCGATGTGAATGTGGATCTGTTCCTGTGATATGTGTGCGTGCCTAATGCTCGCCATGTCTTAATGGCTGGCTGGCTACAGGTCATCACACATTATATTAAGTGTCTAGTTGAAACAGACTGCCTTGTGATGAGCTCAATATTATGATGATTACTATGGAGATGTCGTATAATTAGTTTTACTTTATCTATGCAAATTAGAATATATATATATATATATATATATATATATGTAGCATGTTTTCATTAATTTGTGCAGTATTATTTTTGAGTACCAGCTGCTTCAGAGAATGTTTCACCAGCCCACACACAGTCCATTGACTTTAGCTGTTTCCCATTTCACAAGAGACAATAGAGAGGCTAAGAAAACTTCCCTACCAGTGTAATTTGGCTCCAAAATAATTGGCGCTGTACGTCAGTGAGTAGCAGAGCAGTAATGGCGATTTGGAACAACAGTTTGAGGGGCTTACCACATATCACATTTTATGGGCAGGCAACTGTATGGTGATACTGATGATACGGTATGGTTCAGTCTCCTGAAGGTCAATAGTAATAACATTAAATGTTAAAAAGTCATCACGATAAGTATCACTATGCTGTTTGACCGAAAGCAAGTGAAGAACAGTTGGCCACATTGTAAGATTATAGCTGAAACAAGAGGCACTATCTTAAAAAAATAATCATAATAAAGTTTAAAGAAAAACATCAAATTAATCTTTTAAATGGGTAGATGTCATTGTTTTAAAGCTGTTAGAAAGAAAACTGCATGAACTTTGAGGTTTCAAAGCTCACTTTCTGAAACCTATATATTACTTATGCAATACAGAGCTCAGAGCATGAACGGAAAATGCCTACATGCCTGCACAGTCTTGAGTGACGTACCAAATCTAATTTCAACACTCACCCATGTCGATGTGGCCCACAAGGTTAAAGACACTGAGAGTTATGTGGGAATCATGAAATATTGCATTCCTTGGTAATAAAGTATCATAAATCTTGGTTGAAAGATGCTGTGTCAAGGGTTAATCCCCTGATACTCCAACAGCACGGTCTGAATGTCTGCTTCACTAAATGGCCAGTGGAGTTAGTTACCGCTGAGATAGCATATGAGCTCAAATGGAAAATCTGATGAGTAACAGTGATTTAATTTGGATGAGCAGAGATGACATCTTCACGCATGAGTAAACTTCAAAGCCATATCTGGTGAGTCACAAATGATGGCCCCCTGAGAGCGGTGTTCTGGACTTTTTTTATTAGCCAAGAAGATATATCAAAGCCACGCATGTGTGATTAATGTTTTTTTCATCCACCATATTGAATAGTGTTGGAAGCGCGTCTCTTTTACATAGCAGCTCACAGTTCATAACTTTTTACTAATTCCATGTAATATCTTCTTTTCTTCTGAGCTATTCTGAGAGGCTTGTTTTTTTTCTTTTCTTTTTTTTTCTTTTTTTTGGACAAGATAAAACGACTGCAAAATTAATATCTGAAATATCTGAGTAGTCACAACAATATGGGCTGCCATGGAAACAAACATCTTCCAGTGTGGAGTAGTGTGTGTGAAGAGAAATGGGAACAGAGCACATCCAGCATCACTGGGGCTCAGAGATCATTTCTCACTTTGAAGTGTGTTGTCGACCAGAGACTGCAGTTGGTGTTGACACAGACTGGGAGCAAACAAAATCTGGGCCATTATGTATTTAATGATGGAAGAGGAGGTACAGCCACCCCCTCTCCACCCCCCAGCGCCCTCCCCAAACTGTTACTCTTGAGATTCTGCGGGCAGCATGTCAGCACTACTGCAGACACTTAAAAATAATTTGACAATTTCGAAACCATTATTTGCATAATGTGCAAATATTGAAGTGGCTGCCATGCAGTCTGATTGAAAACCATCAACCAAGGATGAAGACTGGGTGCTTGGGCTGCAACACAAAGCATTTCTTTGTTTTTGTTCTTCCAATGCTGTGATTGGAACTAAGTGTTTTTAAATTGTTTGCTTGTGTTTTTAAATTGTTTGGCTCACTGAGATTATTTTTGAGCATGTTCTGGAAGGGTATCATGCTCACAAAAACACAAATCATATGGACAAAGGAAATCATGTTCCTCATCAACTCAAAATGCTGGTTTACAAGAAAAGTAAAAATTATAAAATGAAATCTTAAAGGTGAATCAAAGGAGCAGTAAACACTGTGAATCTGTGCTAATCTTTAGCCACGCTCCTGGCAATGTCAGTCTGTTGGTCAGTCAACACCTTTGGCTCAGACTGAAATATCTCAACAGCTCTCACATGGATTTACATCAAGTTTTGTGCAGATATTCATGGTCCCCAGAGACTCTACCTCTAGCACCACCATGAGGTTGACATCTGTGGTTCAGAGTGAAATATCACAGCATATACGAGATGGACTGCCATAGAGTTTGCAACATATAATCGGGGTCCCTAGTTGATGATTCCTAAAGACTTCCTAAATTCTCTTAGGTCATACGTTTTTCTTTGGCAAGTCAAAGTTTTCACTGAATGTTTTCACACAATGAATCCGACTGACTTTGGTGTTCCCGACATTTCCTCTAGTGCCACCCTGAGGTTGACATTTTTGAATTATCTCAACAAAAACTGGAAGGATGTGTTATTTGGTGCAGAGAGTCATGGTCCCTAGAGAATGAACTGTAAAAACTTTTGATCCCCTAATTTTTCATCTAACACCATAATCAGATGAAAAGTCCAATTTGACTAATATTTCAGTTAGCATTAGTTAGCAGTTTACATTAGCATTTAGCTCAAAGCACAGCCTCATAGAGCCTCTAGCATGGCTACAGACCCCTACTCTCATTTATGCTTATTAACACTGAGTCAAATGAAAATCGTAATTTGTGGTTTGTCAAGCCCCAAGTGTTACTATTCCTGTCAATATTTCTCCTGAAAACACCCGAGACAGTCTTAAAGTAAAGAACAGTCTTGTAATCTATTATTCAAATCCACTTAGCTGGTGTGTAAACATTAAAACTGTATGAGGTTCAATGTTCCAATAAAGTCAATTGTCCCAACTGAGAGAAGAACACTGAAAAAAAAAAAAAAAACACATGATGCCTCATTCCCTGTCTGTCGTTTGTTGATCTAGTGAAAGCATGCTGTGTGAGTCCCCAACGCCAGATTAGCTGTGTTTGACTGTGGTCTCAGGAGGACTGGGCACACAGTGCATATGCAAATAGATTTACAGACAACCAATTACACTGAAAACTCTTCAAACAAAAGGAGACCACAGAGGAGAAACCTGCCATCTCTGAATGGAGAGGGCAAAGAGAGCAAAAAGTCAAACGCTGACGGAGAGTTTGTGACACTGAGAGAAGAAGTTTTGTTAATAATGTGTTGAATTAGTTGCATAAATTGGATTATATTCTGACTGAGTGGTGACTCTGAGACAGCACTTCAAAACACAACTATATTATGACTGATTTGTCATTGTGTTTATACACCATAATAAATAGTTACCCAGTAATTTCCTGCAGCCAACAGGGAAATTATGTGTTATGTAAGAATTCTATATTACACTGATTATTTGTTTCGTGTTTACGTGCCTGTGTTGTATAATGGAAATGAGTTAGATGGCATTAGTGTTGGCTTCTCTGTGGGAGTTTTTACAGATAGTTAAGCCAATTTTCCAGAGACATTAATAGTGATTAATGGTGCTGTGTTTTTAATGCTGTTTGTTGGGATAAAACTGGAGTGGTGGTTTGGTGAAAAGACTCCTGAAATGGAGCAGGAGTCAGTGCATTAAGACCCGTTATCTCCTTAACAAGGACAATATCCTTTAACACCATGGCAGTTTGGAGAATGACCACCATCTGTGTTCAACAAGGCATGCAGTTCGTGTGTGTGTGTGTGTGTGTGTGTGTGTGTGTGTGTGTGTGTGTGTGTGCATGTCTGTGTGTGTGGACATGTAGTACTCACACTGTGGGGACATAAATTTGTTAACACAATCACATTGTGGGGTCTTGTCTTCCCTATGAGGACAAAAGGCAAGTTTGCATAACATAAATCATTAGATTTAGGATGAAGATGATGTCCCCAAAAGTGATGAAAACACAAGAGTGTGTGTGCGAGTGTTTGTATGTTTTAGGAGTGGGAAGATGATGATGATGATGTGTGTGTGTGTGTGTGTGTGTGTGTGTGTTTGTGAGTCCATAACTGCCTCTGTTGTAAATTCCCAAATAATATTATTACTCAGGATTGTATTGAGTGCTCAGGAGATATGGATTACCTGGAAGGAAGACTAATGGTGTCTTCACAGAAGAGAAGTGAGTTTGATTACAAATTCAATGCAAAGACGATTATTTAGCTACCATGGTTTGAGCTGATAGCTAACATCGGCAGGCTAACATTCAGTGACAATGTCAACAATTTTGATGTTCTTCATTTAATATGTAGCATGGTCACCACCTTAGCGTAACATTTGTTGATTAGCTTTAAAGACAACATACAGCTGAGGTTGATGGGAATGGCATTAGTTTTGCAGGTATTAGTCAGTCAGACAAATTCAGATTTTGACTTGATGATGGGTCTACATGAAAAGTTATGGGATCACAAAAGTTATTGTGATTAATTATAAGAGGAAACATCCTGGGATCACCAAACTCATTAAGATGCATCATCTGGCAACCGTGCATATCCAGTAAATGCTGAGACATTTCACAAGATAACTTTCAACCTGCTCAGGGTGGCCCAAGATGCAGCAGTACAAGCATCCTCCACTGTGACTCCTTGTAACAATGCCCTGGAAATAGCCATACTCTTAACAGAGCATGCCCTCAGGCCCTCTGGGGGTACCTGTCTTGTGACAGAGTAAGCAAAGGTGATAGCCTCCATTATCCAGTTTGACAAACACTCTTCAGACAGGGCTTTGCCTGCTATCTGGGATCCATAACAAACAAACAATTGATTAGAGCATCGTAATAGCCCACATAGATGGAGAGGGCACGAACTTGACGGTATGTAACCTCTCATATTCCCTTCAATGAGAAAGAGAAGAGCAAAATGTAAAGAAGTCAATAATAGTGCACTATTACCATGGAAGATTTTAAGGCAAAACTGATGCACAAGCAAAGCAGCCAAATTTCCCATCGATTCTGTCGAAACTATCGACACTTTTTAGCACTGAAAGTTTTACTCTCACGTCTTGGAGAGGCCAAAATAGCGCCCTTGCCTTAGTGCCCTTCTCCAACTGAGATAGGATCTCCTGCCTGAGAGTTAGCACTGCATGGTCTGAATCTATCATTTGTGACGCCAACAAACCCTAGTGTTGGTTGATTGAACTGCGAGGCATAACCCTTCTTCTGGGTACACATGCGCTCTTCCACTGGTTGACCCATGCAGGCAAACATGGAGCATATTTATAGAAATCAAGCCCGCTGTTGGTAAAGACCACTGCATGAGAGACACAGTTTGGGAAATTGTCAGGAAAAGCCCTGGCCTGATTCAAGGCTCCCAGCTCATATTTTTCTTTTTGACTCTGATGGTCACTTGTGGGACTGGGCAGGGAGCCACAGCTACAACACATTTTGACTTGTTAGTCTGTGTTTTGGGCTCATTATGCCTGATGCCATGGTGCTTGTATCGATGAAGCAAAGCTGTATGATGATAAACTGTGCGGAATAAATTTTTTAATGGGGACAGTGTGTGTGTGTATGTTTGGTGTTCTATCCGTGCAGTGGTGTGAGTCCCTCACCATCTCAACCACTTGTTGGCTTCTCAGCAGTCCACAAAGGTCCAGGAAGCCTGATGTTAAATTATGCGAGAGGGAGTTTCATGTAGTGTATTCAGAGGATGGGGTGAGACAGGGCTGCTTCTGTGTGTCTCTGCCCCAGGTACCGAACACACAGTGGGCATGGGTATCCCTTCTTGTCATGTGTGAATCGTAGTCAAAACATCACTTATCACATCAAATCCATGGCTAGCAAACTCTCAATGAAGCCAATGTTAGCTAAGTTCGATGTTGGTAAGAGCATCCTCACTAGCAGTGAGCTGAATAAGCTAGAGGAAGTTATATAGTCTGTGATAGCTTATATATAACGCTGGGCAGGCTCAGTGACGCACTCCCTAGGGCCCCAATCAAAGCCTGTCATGGCCAAGTGCAGACTTGGTTGAGTGGAATGGGTTATTGCTTTCTTCAGTGAATGCTGCCTGGAGACAGCGTGAGGAATTAGTACAAACTTGAGTTCAGAATTAAATAAAACTGCATCATCACTTGATCAGATGATCAATATCTTTGAAACATAAGAGCACAAGTGTTTAGCGCTGTTCAACTTGTCCCATAGCCTCCAAATATCTTCCACCAAAAACTTTTCTCAGCAGGTGGAGTCAGGATGTGTGAAGCAAAGTCTTATAGTGAGAAAGTCCTTGTTTATTCGTGGCTATATCCAGTGATCGTACTTGTTCCGATCCCCGAGTGTTTGCTGCATACAGTGGGAAAATACTCATGAATAATTTAGATAAAAGATAAAAATGTATGTTTACTGCTTTGGCTTTTTCATATGCTAATGAAAACATTTCTGTTTCACCTAGGGATGCTCTGTGGATCTGAGAGAAGCATTTGACAGTGCACAGTTCTCCCACTTTTGAGACTGAGGAGAACTCAGTAGAGATTTGGAAATCAACCAGAAGAAATAGAATAGTAGTTGTGTCTGAACATCATCCTCCTTCACTCTTTTCTGCAACATTTGCTGTTTTCCCATTCACACATTTTCATGTTCCCAAGCTTTCATTCAAATACACATTACCTCAATTTCAATGGAGTATGACCACTTAAAAGTCTCTGCATGTACAGTGGCCCAGAGGCTCAAGCTTTCCTCAAGGATCCAACCATAACGAATGGTTAAGCTGACAGTCATCGGCGAGCTGTGAGGGCTTTTTTGCATAAATCTGGACACTCCCATCACAGCCTTCGGCAGGTCAATGTACGGCGTAGTAGAGAAGGGATTGAGGAAAGAGGTGGGGGTGGGAGGGGGGATTTTCCCTACTTGTCAACTCTGTGTTGTTCCACTCATTAAGCACAGTGAGATTAAGCTGGTGTTGAGACTGAGGGGGAGCCGTGGTTTGTGGCGGATTGGATCGGCATGCATGCAGCGGGAACAGTCAGAAGCTCGTCATAGGCCTATGAACAGGCAGGGCTGGGAGGGAAAGAGACAATTAAATCAATAAGACAGCAGTCAGCAGATCACTGTGCCGGCTACTGCCTCGCTGTGTTGGGAGAAAAAATACATTCAAAGAGCTTTTCTCCTCCGCAGCTTCAGGTTGCTTACATAGGTGAAGAATGTTAAAACTTTGGTCATGTGGTGGAGTTATCTTACGATGTGTCTTTTGCAACTTCAACCTTTAACTCCAAAGTAATCAGAGTTAATTAAAGTTAAATAGACAGACATAACAAGCTCTGCTTTAAAACATGAATTCGACCTCTCAAGGTTTCAGAGCTCCATAATCTTCCTTCTGCAGTAAATGACTAAACTAGGATTTGCTCTTGAATCAACTATTACTTTGAAAGGTACATTGGCAAGATTATAGTCTATAACAGTCTCTCAATCTCTGGGGCAATCTTATGAAGCAGAGTGCCAAGCATTGAAACTCAGATATGATTCCCCAGGAAATTGAAAGTATTAGTTCCCTGAATTTACTGCCAGCTCCTTTTTTCAGCTTTTAAGGTTTAAGTACTAAATATATACATATATAAACATACACATACATATAAACGTGCAGAATATGCATATAAAGGATACATCCTGTCAACAAAATATTTATAGTTGAGGTTTGGCAACTCAAGGGTAACTTTAAATTTACTTACTTTAAGAGTTTTGGTTCTTTATTTAGTCCGCCAACTCCAGAGAATATTTTGCTCTTGCTGGTTTGCTAGATGCTTGACTTCCTTTATCAGCCAAAAGGATTAAAGGTCTTTGGATTTTCTTCATACTGATACAGCTTTTCAGTGCTACGTTTTATCAAAACTTTTATTTGCAGTAATCTCCATAATTTCAGGAGAACCACTTTAGGAAAACATTTTACTTTTATCTTTGCGGGTTTGTCTGTATCTTAGAGCTCAAACCCTCCTTGAATTTTGTACAGTTTAAGAATTTCAAATTATTCAGATGGAAAAAAACAAAAAAACAAAAACGTGCAGTTGGCTTATCCATTGTCATTGTCGTCAGGGTGGGATCTGTGTGGTGGTGTGGTCATGCATTGCTGTGTCTTTCTGAGTATGACCACTAGGAGGTGCAAAGACAGAAAATTATAAATTCTACACACAGGGGCTTTAAATAAAGCAAACTGCAGGACTGAAAAGTAGTACAAAAATAAATTAATGACTGGAAAAAACTATTCATAGAGGAACAAAGACCGAATTAAAAAATGGTGGCTTTGGCTCAGCCATGATAGTTATACAAAAATAACACAAATGATCATATTGCCAAACGATGGGAATTTGTTTGTGCATATAGCCCTCATAACCACAAAGCAACAGAGTGTGAATCCTCGTGTTACAGGCTGTCCTCCCCTCCTATAGTATTTATTTCAGACTTTGGCTTGCATTAGACAGAACACATGTTCACATTATTATGTCCATTCCCTTATGTCCAACAACAGGACTTCATAAATCATTAAGCCATGAATCTCTAAGAAATTCACTGAAATCTAAGGAATTTAAGACATCTGCAAAATCAATATTGCCCATCTTTTGGTGAAGTACATTCCTCTCTGTGCCTCTCTCTCTCTGTCTCGCTGTCTCTATTACTCCCTCTCGTCATTTCATTTTCTCTCTCGTCTCAGATTCTCATTAACACTGCTGCCCTGTTGGCTCTTCGTCTCCTCTGTCCCCCCCTTTGTGCAGCTACTGAGCCACTTCTCCTTTCGTTTGCTTGATTCAGCCCCTTTCACCGCCTCTCATAAACAATGTGTAAGATGTATGAAAGTAACGGGGGGCAGGAGACATCCAATTAAAAGCACAATGCATTATTATTTCACAGCTCACCCTCTCTGTCTCCCACAGCCCCTCAGATTATATAACAGCTCAGTGTCAACAGAGCCAGCCTGTGGAGGACAAGTTAAGGGGGTCTTCGCGGATGATGCAGCTCAGCCACTCTGGACTTTCCTCAGCAGCTTGCGTACTACCCCTCACTCCTCCTCCTTCTCCTCCTCCTTCCTCCCTTTGCCATATCCACCCACCCATCCACCCACCAGCCCACCCTCTCCCTGCCTTTCTTACACACACATACACACATACACTCAATCACGAATGTACAGGGATTGCAGCAACAGCAGCAGCACCGCGAGATGGAGATCTCCGCTGTGTGTGTGAGTGCCTATTCCCGGTGAGTGCAGGGACAAGAGCAAGTGAGTGTCTGTCAGTGATGCTTGAATGAGGTGTATAAGGGAGAAGAGGGGGAGAGAGCAGGGTAAAAGGCAGAAGGGGGATATCAGTGAGGACCTGATGAGGTTTTGAGGCAATGTCTTTCTGCTTTTTCCCCTCTCCCATCCCGCTAACCTGAATCTTTACCGGATGTGTCACAACTACTCCAGCTGTCACTGCACCGGCTGCCTCTCTCTCTGTCCTCCCGCAGCCTGCGAGAGCTGCTCCAGTGGCTGGACGGTGCCCTGGCACCCACTGAATACATGGATGAACACTGGCTCTACAAGGAATCTGTGCTTTCTCATCCTTTGCACCTCTGATCTGTTTCTCAAGGTAAGAGTTCCTTTTTTTGGAGTTGCACACATATTTACAGGTATTGCAAAAAAGAGTGTGGGATTCATGTTGTGTGCCTTTTAAAGCCTCTCTCGAATCAAAGTGAGTATGAGAAGCTTGCATGATTTGTGATAAAATACTGTTAAAAGTCTTTGGTCAGTGATGCGTGCATGTGTATGATCCCTGCATGCGTTAGCTATGGATAAATTAGGGAGGGGGCATTTCTGCATCCAGGCACTGAAAGGTTTAATGACTAATAAGGAGAACACGTCAAAGGTTTTCCTTCACTTCAACTGAAAATGAAGATGAATGCTGATGTAATTCGACTTTATATCATAATGCGTGTCTTTGCAGCCTTTGACAGATATGCAGTATTTATCTGATGAGGCAGAGGCTGATTATCGAGATTGCTGTACTTGTGAATTGTCTGGGCTTAATAGTAAAGAATATTGATGAACCCTCGCTAATAGACTATTTTATAATGTACTGCAATAGACTGTCGGAATGATCATCATTTATTGGAAAAAAGTGGCGTAGACTATATAACAAATTCATATGCGATGAGTGATGTGCTCCTCAAGGCAGAATTTGATGAAAGGTGGATTCAGACTTATCATGACTAATGACATGTGTGATCTAGGAAGCTCCAGGGGACTGCATCACATACACAGCTGCACTTGTATTTGCTCTCAGCCATTGCCTCTCCCCCCACCTCTGTCTCTGTCCCTCTATTTTCTACACGTCATTCCTTGACTACCTGAATTTACAGGAAACACAGACAGGGTACAGCTGTGAGGTGCCAAACACACTGTAGCTTGTCTATCTCAGCATCTTTTTCACTTATAAATCATCTCTATTACACCCAAGTCAATCATCAGTTCGACCTGAGTACACATGTACCATAGCCCAGCCCCTTATTAATCAATGAACTCATCAGGGTTATCCACAATGAATGCAAGCTCTTACGTGTTAAAGGCTGATACTGTCTTCTCCATTATTTTATACAAAAAGAGACCCTAGCTAGAAAGAAACTGTGTGATCACAAAAAAAGCAAAATGCCCTTCTGCATATCAGCCTCTCCAAACGTGCTCTTCCCAAGGATCCATTTCACAGCCAGCGCTCTCATCCAGGAGATACAGGGATGGGAGCTTTTTAAAACCTCCAACTATTCCACACAGCAGAAAGTGCTGCTCAGTGATAAATCTTTTAAGCCAATGTCATAAAGCAAACTTTCACAGGTGTAGCCAGTAGCCCGGGTAGATACAGATAGCTCTGGACGACAGCTGGAGCAGGATGGTGTGTGTATGAGTGTGTGCGTGATTGTGAAGCTCTCAAAACTGTCTGGCATTGTTTTCAAGAACTGAACAGAAGACAATATAAAAATCCTGGACCAAAGGCACTTACAGTGTTGTAGGAAGAAGAGCTTGATGGTGTGCTGAGAGAAAGATTACTGCAATGTAGAATGTGTTGGGGCCAAACCTATACTTTACAATTGTACTATACTGTTGGAATGCATAAGGCTACACACGCACACTTAACCTTATGTATTGGACAAAGGCAGTGATACCTCATCCTTTACATTGTGCTTATGAAGGCATAGCTGGTGCAATGTCACTTGCGAATAATGAGGGGGAAAAAAATCCTCATATATAATGGATGCAATGCACAAGGACAATGCATACAGTCGAATGCAAGTGGGTGATGAGCGCAGCATCAGCCTATGTTAGAAAGAATGAATGAATGAAGCGTTTACTTTGTAAAACACCCTCGTTTCAGCACATATTACAGAAACAATGAACTCTCATGTTTATGATGCTGCCAGTTTGTATTGATGGTGCAGTGTTGGTTGCTATGTTCGAGGAGTGGGAGGTCACAATAATAACGTTGCTTAACCATTAATGAGAGTGGCTAGACAGTGTTATCCTATGTAAATATCCTACAGATGCACTTCAGTAATTATTGACTTGACACGGACTGGCAAGGATGTAAGGCGATCTAAGCAAAGCCGTCTCCTTCTCTCTGCTTCGCGATGGGGCATAAATCATGAGTCAGCAGTGTTGTAGACCTGATATAGTATGGAAAATGGATCCAACACCCCCATTAACATTCTTTACAAACAACCACGTTTCTATAACATTGTGGTCGTAATAAATCAATCATCATACTGTAGCTGAGGGTGTTTCTTTTCTTTTTTTTTCTCATACATGGAGCATTTTAGCATGAAGAACTGAAGGGCAATTGGAACAGACAACGTGGTCTGCCAGGGTGCATAAGGAGATTTCAGAGGATTACTTTTGCAATTTTAGAGTCAATGCATTATTCATAATCCTTTGGATAGCTGAGGCCAAATCAGGGAAGGACCTCAGGTCATTAGCAGAGATATAGCTTGCTTTGAGAAGAGGAGGAGGAGAAAGAAGACACTGAGGCAAAGGAGATTCACGCTCAACCATCTGAATACATCCATGTGTCACATCGCCTCTCTGTCGACCCGTCTCTCGTCTCGCTCTCGCTCTCTGTGTAGCTGACTTCCAACAATAATAAGTCAGTGAAGAGCTTTCCTTGATTCCCTTTGTGCGAATTACCATTTAGCTGCTTTACATGCCTTACATGACTGCATAAGAAATTGTATGCGCTTAGAGGAGACTTCCTGCAGATGTGATTACCTTTTCAGTAGTGTAAGATTGGTATTTCTGACTGTGAAATAGTACGATCCCGTGTGAATAAGCCTTGAACAAATTCTTTTTATCTGTGGAACCGCTTCTGACAAACAACTTACGCTAAAATCAAAGTGCATACTAAGCTCTGTTTCAGAACAAATATCAGCCCCCAATAAAATTCAGCTATTCCAAATTCCAAAACAACTGCGTGTGAATTCATGACACAGCACACCATATTGTTTCTGTATAATGAGATTGAGTTGCTTGTTTTTTGTGCTTTTTTTTTTTTTTTTTTTTTTTTTTGTTTCTCATCTGGCACTGAATGCATCACGGTGACTGAAGTGACACTGGAAGCTGTTGGCATGAAGTTTTATTTTTCCAGCTTTAATAGCGAGCAAGATGAAACACAGTTGCCTCTAAATATGTGCCATTTCATCAACAGTTTGAGCTGAGGTTACAGTGGACAGTCTGCAAGGTGAAATACATGGCAGGACTCCCAAGATATACAATATTATGCTTTTTATTATCAGGTGTCTCTGTGAAAAGGTGACATGGCCCTCACACATTAATACACACACAAATGCACACACAGAGACACACACTTAAACATTTATATATACAAGGGATGACCACATGACTGTTTTGGCACCATTAAAAAGTGTGTATTCGTTTCACACTGAGTTACTCATTACGTCACCAGAGCTCTACATGCACTGCAGATGAAGATCAACTGCAGATCAGAAGTTAACATTAATCCAATCTACTCTGCATTTCCTTCTACAGATTTCATGGGAGTAGTGAACCTGACAGTAAGGAAATGTCTGTTCAGTACAAATTTCCCCAGTAGAACAATCACATTGATGGATTTGCAATGTCTCCAAATGATAAAACATGATTACTTTCAGAGGCTGCGGCACCATGAATAGCTTGCTTTTGTGTGGTAATAAATGATTCATTGGAGTTTATTTATCGCATGGTGTCTTGTCATATGAAAATAATTAACCAGCTCTTTCTGATGTTTCCTTTCAACCATATCAGACATCATTTCATTTCCTTGTGTGGCTTGATATATTTCATGCTCTAGTCATGAAATGTGTTTCATCACAGATGAGACAGAAAATGCAATATTTCTCATTTGATCATATAGACCTTAATTTGAAACTCTGCATGGGGAGTGTCAATACACACACACAGTACTTTGTTGTACCATGAAAGTAAGTTCCAGCTCTTTTGTGTAATGAAAGCAGGTTGTGATTTATTACGTAACCAATTTCAATCAAGCTCAGACCGTGGAAAAAGACTTCCTAATAATGACATTAAAAGTGCTTTAAACTATTTGATAACGATGGATTAGACATAGAAAAGTTGTTATTAATCACATCAGAAATATATGTTATTGATTGGTGTATCATTAGTCTGACAGTATTTAAATTAGATACATCTTCTAAATGAAGCACATCATTTATTGCTCATCATAGAGCTACATTTACAAGCACAAAAAGTTATAATTTATTGAGGATCTATGAATGATTTACTTAATGATAAACAACTATGGTTTGAATGCCCCAAAGCAATTCTTTTAATTTCTATCATTAAACTGTGGTACAAGATGATGTATTATAAACATTATGCGAAAACAGTTGTTAGAAAATAAGATTTAACACTTTTTGGAGACTTTAACACTCCTACTCTAAAGTGAAAACTGTTTCATTTCCAAATATGTTCAAGTGATTTCAAGTCAGGCGAAGACGTATTCGATTATTTATGGTTGACTTGCAAAGTTGTCATGAGCTGTTTGTTTTCCAAACTATTTGCAGCCTTTAATATAAAGTTGTAACAAACAGTAATCTGTAAATATTGAAAGTTTAAGGTCAGTTCACTCAGCCAACTCACGTGGAACAGATTTAAGATGTGGGTATGTACAGAGTTTATATTTGGTGTCCAGGCTCTGACCTCGTCACTCCACTCAGCACAGCAGAGATTGGAGAGTGATGATAATAAATTTCTCTCAAGGGACTCAGAGCCTACAGGTGGATACGGGTGGAGGAGCCCAACACCAGCTATTATGCAGAGTCTGGTATGTGTGGGCCACAGCTGCTGTGTGGTCATTTCCTTCACTAGGGACGTCAGACAACCAGGGGAATACATTATGTAGTAAACACCTTCCACTAGTGGGCAAAGCACTGACCCACAGCTATTCCTTAAGAAAACAACTCCAACTATTGTGGGGAAAATACTGTCAAGAAATGTAAATGCAGGGGCGCCCCGGTAGCTCCAACCATGCATCGAGGATGGGTCGTTGTTGCAGCGGCCTGGGTGCGATTTCAGCCCGAGGACATTTGCTGCATGTCATTCTCTCTCCTTCTCCCTGTCTTTCCTGTCTGTCTCCTGCTGTCACAATTGCAAATAAAACAGAAATGCCAAAAAAAAAAAAAACAGAAACTTACAAAAATATATCCAAGGAAATGTTGTGTAGCATTGATAATAAAATGACTATAAGTGGGTGGACATACAGCAAGCTTAAGGCTGGCAATGAGTGGCTCAGTGCAGAACAGAGAACAGGTGCTCAGCAGTTCAGATGTAATTATGATATGAAGACCAGTAAACCGAGCTGTCACATAAACCCATTTGTTTGAGTTGAAATGCTTCCCTAATGTATAGCTGGATATGATCTGTGTGGACAAAATATAAATGTGACCTGCCTATGAGCGTCAAAAGAGACTTTCCCATTAAGCCAAGTGAATGGGCTGTGTGCAAGGCAGCAGTTGTGTTTAAATTACTGAAGCTAATGCCCACTATTACCCTCCGAGAGAGACCCAAGTTTGCAGCGATTCAATAGGAAACCCCAAAAATGACATCAGCTAAGTGGAAATAAGCTACAAAACTAATTTAGCCGAAAAGGCTGAAACATGATTGCAGTTCTTTCACCACTACATAAATCAATAACTGCGATAAATGCATCATAATGTATTTGTTAAACAAAAGCCAAAAGATGAATAAAATCCTCTACCCAAAGTTATCGTTCACAAGCACATCTCAGGGAGAGCAATAACAGCTTTGGCAATCCTATAGTTTAATGATATTGTCAAGCACACAAACATCTCCTGAACAGAGGAATGACATTAAATCACCTTTGCATCAGTAGCAATTACTTAGCTTGATGAGGTAAAGCAGTGATCTGGCATCTAAGTTACAAACAAGACTGTGCCTCTAGCTTGAGGTGTGTATTTGAGGCTGACAAATGATATAAGGAACAGTCAATGAACAGTTTCTGAATGGTGAAAGCAGCAGCAAGTAGTGCAGCGCAAACACAATTACTATTGCAAGTTTTGGCAGATTGTTGGCAATGAACTGCAAAGCAGAAGTGCTAGTAGCACATAAAAGCGGCCAGGATGTAGAGTTGCAACGTGGGAGGAGCTGTTTCAGGCTCACCTGGCTCTGGAAGGAAGGATGTTCCATTCATTTTCTCCAAAGATAATGTTGGGTGAGTCACGGTTGGAGCACCTTTCAAGCTTGAACTGACATGAAACACTCCAGGTAGAATCATCACTGCAAAAATAAAAACTGTGCAGACATCTGGTTCTTTAGAAAAAAACTCAAAGGTACAAGTTTGTGTTGACAAAAAATGTAAGGTGAGAAATTACCTAGTTATATTTTCATAGGAAGCATCCAATCACAGTGCTTAAAACTCTGGTAAAGATTGTTTTTGCTGCTTAAATGAATTCAGGTTCTGATTCTGGGTCAGTTTTAGATGAATTCAGTGACTATGGTGTGTCGTTCACAACTGCAATGATGAACAGTTTTGAATTCGCAGCCCTTACTCTGACTGGCTGCTTCTCTATAGCAATGATGAGGATGGCATTCATGGGCCATGCCAAACTGAAGGGAAATGGGAGAAAACACTTCCAGAACATCCAAATCAATAATTTGTTTGATTAGATACAAGTGTTGATACACATGTTCACATGCATAATTGGAGAGTTTGACTTGCAGATGAGCCATGAGTATTTTTCCTTATTTATCCTTATCATGCTTTCAATGTTTTTCTTTTGTCACATTTCTCCATGTGTATTGATACATACCGTGCTTTCAATTTTGGATTTTGGATGACAGATTGTGCCTTTGATAAAGGCGCATGATTCGTTATCAAAATGTAAAGTTATGGTCTCAGACGGAGAAAAGAACCAGGTTATCTGCTGCAGTATCATACTCGAGTGATTCCTTCCCACTAGATAACATATTAACACAGAGAATTTTTTTTCTCTCTTACCTTTTTCAGGAAATATGGTGAGCAAAGAGGACACCAAATGCGTTGTTCTCTCAAATTCAGATGAATCAGATTCAGAGACAGGCCCATCACACAGCCTTGATGCACAGTCTGGAACAGAATCAGGCAAGCAGCAGGTGAAGAAGAGAAACAAGGCCTTACAGGTGCGTTTTAAGGATATCTGTGAAGCTCAGAATGAGCATCGAGGAAGACGCTCCAGATCCATTTCTTGTAAAGTGACACACAGAAAATACATGACCATGCCTGCCAGACGCTCAATTCCAAATGTGACTAAGAGCACTGGTGTCCAGACCTCGCCGGACCTCACTAAGCGATACAAGACTTTCCCTTTTGAGAGGAAAAAAGGACATACGTTTAAACATACTGCTTTGGTGGAAGATTACAGAGGACAAAACAATGGTTTTTTGAGTGATATAAAGGCAGGAGATGATGGACAATCTATCGGGGAGTCCTCTAAGTACAAGGGTAAGATTGTGGGCCAGACAAAAGCATTGCTTCACCACACTGATGACAGCAGTGATACAGAGGATTTGCTTTCCAGTGCCAATTGCGTGGATGGACCCTCTTGTCCAGACTCTTCACATTTCTCGGAGGAGTGCCATCAGCGCAGCTCTCCTTCCAAAAGAGAACAAGAATACCAGGTTTGTGCAACAAGGACCAAACACAAAGGATTACCCAAAGAAGACATGGATGCTGGCGCTTCCTCAAAGCGCCAGCTGGCTAACTCAGAGTTTTCACAGGACAAGTCAAAGGGCAGTGGCCCTGTTGCGTGGAACTCTTTGACACAGGTGGAGTCTTTAGGAAGCCCGTCTGTGAGCTGTAAACGGAAAAAGGGTACGCAGCTAAACGAACAGCAGTCACAAACACTTCCTCATAGTGCCAAATGTTCTGTACAGTCACAAGGGCAGTGTCGGACAAGGCATGTGTCAGCCTCCTCTAAACTCCAGCAAACAGTTGGGGGGGATGAGGGCTTTCCTCCACGAGACACAGGAGCCCCAGGCATGGGGAGCAGCCAGCAGATAATGCCCTTATCTGGAGACAAGGATATCAAAGCACAGCTGCAGGCCATGGAGAGCCTCATCAGCTCAAGCCAGGAGACCATCAAGGTCCTACTTGGAGTTATTCAGGAGCTGGAGAAAGGTGAAGCACAGAGAGAGGGGTGAGTAGAGTAAGCTTTACTGTGCATGCAACCAAACATACATTATACACTGAGCATGCATGCACATTTCACACTGTGCTGTCAGGAAAAGGCTATGATAAAGGGTAATTCCAATTTATTACAGCTTGGTTCTTATTTTCATAGCTCTGGCCATCATTTCTATCAGTTTTGATAATATTGTCACCAAGGTAATTGCTAAGATCTGGGAGCACAGCAACATCAGTACAACAGAGCTCGATGCCAAGAAATACAAGCAGAAAGCAGCTGAAGTGGTCATAAACAAGATAACTGTTTAGCCAAAATTTTTTAACTGCTTTATTTGGAGTTACAACAAAAAGACAGAGCCAGAAATGTTGGCAATCCTTCGTCTCACAGGGAAACACTGCATAAATACAGTGTAGTAGGTAAAATTTGAACCAGGAAGTTGTTCGGTGAACTGGATGTTTAAGACGTTTAAGCAGTTTTTAGTAATAATTTTAGCCTTATTTTCTCTTCCAGATAAGTTTGGCTATAACCTGAAGGTTTGTTAAAAACCTGTTTGATTGCCTGGATGATTGTGTTTCTTGCCTTTGTCAAATTAGTTTTAAGCCATATCACTGTATTCCAATATTTTTCCAATTAGCTTGCTGAAGTTCAAAGTAGAAAAATAAGACCCTAGTTATAAAAGACAGGAATTATCCCCTAACAAGGCTAAGTCCAGGCCAGTGAGTATGTAGTTAACTAAATGATCACATCAGCATGCAAGCATTTCATTCATCCTCTGTTTACCATGAAAGTTTGTACCAGCAATCCATCCAATGGTTGTTTAGATATTTCAATAAAACCCAAAAAAAGAAGCTCGCGGTGGAGCTACATGACACTTCAGGGGATCACAAAAGTCAGTAGGCTTCATCCTCTGGGAACCATGAAATCTGTACAAAACAAGTGAAAGATGTTAACCTAATTGTGGTCATATGTCATATGATATTCAACTATAAAGGTCTAATAGGCCATTTCAGAAACACAGCACAACACATGTAAGTACTCTTCTAATGTGTGATTTTAATGCAAGAGCAAATGTGCCTCCAGTGATTCTTAATACGTCATATTTCATTAGAGACATACCTGTAAAGGAGAAAATGTATTAACAAGCTCCATAAAGTCCTGCAGCTATGTCCACAGCTTGACTCTTACAGCAGTGTAATTGTAAGAATCAACGTACTCTATCTCTAAAACCCATATCAACACAAAGCAAATTGTATTTAAGCCTTATCCATATTCACTGGAGAACAAGGCACCCTAGTGTGGCTCTGTGGAACTTGGTTTTAAAGGCCCAATTAGTGCAGCCTCATAACACTTTGCCTTTCATCTCCACAAAACTCCACTGTGTTGTGTTCCATCAGCATTATTAGAGATGTGCAGTTACAGGATGCAAAGCCTTACATAGTATGTTCCCAAATACTGCCTTTTTTTGCATTGCTGGACAGTCAGATAGCCTTTTTAAAGCTACACCTTGAGACGAACCACAAAGCAACTAAAAGCCTGTTCTCAGAGGGAATAAATGCATGATGTCCAGAGACTTTTAAGCAACTGCTATGAGCGCACATGCAGTGACAAAAGGATAACGTAATCTCTTGGTCCACAAGGCTGCAGGCACAGTGTTTGCAGGGAGGCAGTTTATTCATAGGAGTTGTCTCCATGTCACAGTTTACATTAGAATAACATCATTGCAAAATACCACACGTCTACATATTTTGTTTTTTGTTTTTTTTGCTGTCCCCCACGTGTTGTATGAGTCAGTGACACACATGACAAAGATTTTCTGCAAAAGTCCAGCAGGAACTCAAAACAATACATGTGCTTGTCATTTGTTTCACATCCTCTTTTGAAGAAGTTACTTTATTTTGAATCAATGACGTCCTGCAAAAGGAACTAAAAACAATATGTGGCATGTTAGGCACTGATGAATCGCATTCCTTGTAGTAAGATAAGATATTATAATTGTTGAAGTTTCTTACTCAGTTATGGCAGAACTGAATATATCTTAAAACCCTGACCTGCTTTTATACGTTATACTGTACATTAGTCTTTTGCATGACCTCATATATGACAACAGGCCATAGTGTGCTGCATGTCAACTCTAGCTCATACTGTGCTGGTAAAATTGCCATAATACTGTTATACATACACAGTTATATACAAATATGTGTTTATAGACTATATACACAACATGTACATTACAAAGGATAATGTCCAGTATTTACCACACATACAGGGCACAGTCAGATAATGTGGCCTGAACTGACTATAGCTTTTGTTCACAGGTTATCAATAAAACACAAAATACTACGCAGTGTTCAGGCAGAGCAGCAGGCACGTAGGCAGGGGGTGTGGACAGTGAAACGGGAATGACGAGGGCAGGACATATCCCAGGACAGCTGACGTGGGCAAACAACACAGCAGTGAATCTGTTCCAACAAACAGTTAGCTTAGAGAACGGCTTGCAGAGGTGCAGTTTTTCCCCCGACATGAAGCATCTATGACATCATTCTCTGTGACTCTGTGTGACTCTGTGATATGTAGATAGATATATAGATAGATATAGATATATATAGATATAGATATATATTAGGTCATGAACATTTTACCCTGAATGGGAGAAGAAAGAAGCTTTTTTTGAGCTGAGTACATGCAGTGATTATGAATTTAGGTTAATACGCTTTGATTATTAGAGCGAAGCTCTTTAAATGACAAGGATGTACATGAAAATCCAGGCAGCAGCACAGCACTTGTGTAGTGAGTTACCGTCCTTGCGCACAGCTGTTCAAAGAGACTTCATTTGAGAACAGGGCAGGATGGATGAACTTGCTGACCTTGAGCTCCCATCAGCATTTTCGATCCGCACAGAGGCTGTTCTGTCTCCCCCAATGAGGTCACCTCTCATGTCATGGTGAACAGTTGAGGTCCAACCCCTCCACATGTCATCCGACAGGGCGAATGGCTACCATGACAGCAAGCAATTACATATACAGCTCTAACACAGCCCCTCCCATCATCCCCATACCCCTGCAGCCTGCCACTGAATGCAGCAACATATAGCACAAGTAACAATAAACATACCTGTGTGCACAAAATGAGGAAACATGCAAAACATATGAGACAGGGAATGTTACAACCCAGAAAAGCTATTGCATATATTTGTCCTCTTTGACATAGGTACATGTAAGCCTCTGTCAACCCAGAAAAGATGATTTAAATTGGTCCTTTCTGAAGGTCTTTTGAGTTAAAAAATGACAGCTCTTATACAATAAAGACAACAGACCCTTGGGGCTGTGTACCTATGCCATAAACAGAGCAGATACAATTTGTCCTCTTGATTGCTTTTTTGAATCCATGATGCTCATTGTGTCTGCAGCAAACTCTGCGTGATGAGAAATAAAAAAAAGATGTACAGTATAGCGCAGCATGTAAAGGCATTGATTTTTCATTGTGCATGATTCATGCAGCATTAGTTGCTACTTACTTTTTATTGCCTATAGAGATACAGAACATATCTTAAAACTATGTCATGGCAAAGCAAGGTAATCCTGTTATGTAAAATCTGCAAGTCTACACACTTTATTAACCAAATCTGAGTGAACTCCTGCTGCATTTTCAACTGTTCGGAATAAACAACACAGAGTGAAAACCAAGCTGAACAAATCTGGCCGATAGCTGGTGCCCACAGGTGTTGAAATATGAAGCAAAGCCAGCCACTGGAGATCATACATATCTTTTCATCTCTCCGTTCACAGGCTCTCCTACCGAACAGGACAAGACACAGCAAATTGTGATACTTGTCGAAACAGCGCATGCATCATTTACAGGTGGGTCCTTTTTACTGCCAGCTTGTCATTAATGCTGCATTAAATGCTGCTTTCTGTATGATAATTCGGTTAGGTGTGAAAGGGATGCTTACAAGAGGTGTTTGGTGCAGTGATGCTTTGCTGCACAGGAAATGTAAAAGTATATGGAGGATATTGCATTTACAGGGATCTGACTAAGGCAAGAAAGCTAAATAACAATAATAATAATAATAATAGAAATGTTGAATAAATTGAACATGAATGCTTTTGTGTGTAACGGTAAATGGAATCCAAGGGAGGAGAATCATTATTAAGCACCAGAGAATAAGTCAAAGAAATAAAAATGCAGCAACTGGCAGCACTGACTACATTACATTGTGCCATAGCATGTTTTTCTACAGTGCATGATGAAATAAATAACACCTCCGATATCCTTTGCAAGGTTTTCCGGGGAATGTATGGTCTCACTGTAATGAATAAGTAATCATACATAGCAGTGGGAAGTGAATTAGATAGGATAGGATAGGAAATACACTTTAGCCTTTCACAGAATATATGAGGACCTAGAATTTTCCCATAAATTATCACAAATGTTTTACAAACAAGGATTGGATTAACTCTAGACTTTATGTCTATCAAAATACGCAACGGTTTTATGGTGTTCTGATAGACTATGAGCTAAAAACTGGCTGGGAAGCAGGTGGGAAATCCACTCAAGCTGTAACCTTGTGCCATTTGTCATTTCAATCCAAAAGCCTCTGCTGCTCAATCCACTTGTTACCTTGTTGTCTAAAACAGGAAGCAGACAGCTGTTGTACAGTGGGACTTCTCAGTGGTTTTCACATGGGCCTGAGGGAAAGAACTTTAAAAACAGCAAAATCCCACAAATTATAGATATAAACTTTCCATCCTTTCTGAATGTGAGAGTCTGCTGCAGTACTTCTGCTTTATACTTCTCTTTTTAAACAATAGCTGCACTACAATAGAGAATGTTTTTGTTAGTAAGACAATAACGGCCTGCCACTCTTCCTCTGCTGTCCTTTTAGATGATTTTCAGTTTTAATATTCCTAAATTCATTAGGAGACATACCTGTGGGTATATTTTTACTGCAGAGAAAAGCCATGTTTTTCAGGATTTTCACTTTATGTAACAGTTTCAAGATGCCTCCTCTCTCCTCTCCCTCGACAAGTGCATTATGTCAAGCTGACCCACATTGTGGTGTAAGACCACTGTGGAAGATGAAAGCAGGATCTACATTTCATATCAGATATCAGGGGGATGAGAAGTCATTGGGCCTCACGCAAGGATCTGGAGTTGCATGCAAAAGTGTCGTGTTTCACCAATTTTCACATATTTAGACCTTTCTCTGGGGCTCAAACAAAATTCAAACAAAAGCGGTTCGGGTCTGTCGTACATATGAGTCATACACAGACAGTACAGTCTGCCTTTCTCCAAGGGGAAAAAAATTGTTTGACTTGAATGAATTTTGAGTTTAAACATATCAACAAACAATATAATAAAACCTAATGTGATATGGAAAAAAGGAAAATTCTCACGCTCCCAACAGCCGCCTCAGGGTCTTATGAAAGTTGCTGCCTCCACTGCACTCGACAGTATAACATCACCTATAATGAAATGTCTTCTCCCGTCCATCTGTCACGTACCCTTGACCGCCTCCTTCTAAATCATGACATGCTTTGCTCTAGCAAGACTTTTTCTTGGCATCTAAATTCATGACAAACGACTCTTCATTTCTGTCAGTGCCACTCTGCTCAGATGACACAGTGATGGCGGTTGTGCTAATATTTTCTCATTTTTTAGGTCTCTTAATACCATTACTGACATAGCAAAATTTGTTATTTATTCGCCTTCTGATGTCTGACAGCAGGACTCAAAGCTCCTTGACTGTGCTAATTATCAAATGATGATCAAGCAGGTGGTATGCATTGCTTAAACTTGGAACACTTGGAGCAAGCCTTAGGAAAAAAATAAGAGATTTAATAAGAAATGTTCTTGCATGAGGCCCACTGACTTTATGTTCACTGCATCATGTGCTGTGGATGGAAATGGAAAGTGGAAGTGGACGTGGACAAACTTAGCATCACAATGCGTCTCTCTTTGGAGAATTTGATGACACATTCCTCAATCTGGGCAGCACACTAATCAAGACCTGCTGAAGATCACAGCTGACCCAGACATGAGCCACTTGCCTGAGGAGTGAGACTAAAGACAGTTTCAAGTTCTGTTGCCGGTGCATCACAAACAGGAGCTTTGGTCTGATGTCAGTCTAGGTAGAAGCAAAAAATAGAAACAAAAGGCTTTCCTCCATCGATATCTCTCCAAAACAAGCTAACACAGACAGAGTGCTGCAGAGCGGCAGCCTCTCTCACTCCTCCACACCATTGCAAAACAGAAGAGTAGTGGTGGACTGTAGTCAATAAAACTGGAAAACAGAATTAAGCCTCTACAGAATGAGCCTCACTTGCCATCAAAGAATAACGTTCAATAGCCATCAACAATAAGATAAAACCAGTCCTCAGCAAGAAGTGAAAGACTGACTCAACACCCCTTGATAAGGCAAAACAAACAGGTCTCAGCAACACCGAATTATTAGGTCTGATTCTGCTATCAGAGAGTCTGGCAGGTGTCAGCAGTAAGAATTTCAAGACTGTTGCTTTCCTCATGACCTGGTGTCTGACCTAACGAAAGAGATTCTTCAAATCTTGCCTGCCTAACAATCTGTGAAGGCTCTGGTTGTGCATGTGGGACTCCATGACGTTGTTAAAGCAGATGGACTTCACTTAAATAGAATGAAGCTGTTCACCTTTAACCTGCAATATCCCTGCAACCAGCTGTTCATACCACTCCTTAAGGTGTTGAAGTAAACAAGGTGAGGGTTGATGATGAGAGAAGAATGGCACTGTTCTCCCGGACAAATTGTCGGCTTCTTCCTTTTTCTTTGCTCCAACTTGGTCAAATCTCATCATGCTTTCCAGATCAAAAACAATTATTATCTCTGCGGTCGTGGTCCCCTCTGCATCAGTTTTCCAAATGCTGTATTTTCTACTTATTTTCCATCTTAGCCTCCAAGGACTTCACTGAGCCAGAAAATTGGAGATGAGGACAAGAGGAACAAAGACAGCTCTTTTTTCAAGTAGAAAAGTCAAAGTAGTAAACGACATCCTGAAAAACATCCATTTTGGTCTCATTGCTGCATTCAGTACAGTGAGGGCGTGATCTCCTTGGTACAGTTCTTAAGTCATTATGTCTAGAAGATATTACTTTTCTTCTCTCAATGAGGGTGAATGTTTCTTGTGGTGTTCCTCAAGGTTCAGACCTGGGCACCATTCTTTTCTGTCAGTACATGCTGCCATTGTAGACATCAGTTTCCACTGCTTCAAATGTAATGTAATGTGATTGAATGGTGCAACATTTTATTCATCTATATAAGAATAAAACATTGATTTTGAGGTACAAATTCAGAATCACTGTGGTGACCATTTACTGCATCATGAACAACACCGTGGTCACCATTTCTCTCATAGTACAACTGTGAAAAACATTCACTTTTGTTTACACTTGTTTCGACAACTGTAATGCAGTTTCACAGGCCCTTTTAAGTTTCATGGTTTAATTAATCTGATTTAAATGTCATGTCTTGCCCTTAAAGAAAACAGCAATGTAGAAAGTGGCATAGCAAAGATTAGGTTGCACTGTGGACAACGTAATGAGCATGTCCTCCTCCTCCAGTTAGAGAAGCAATTTCCATAGTAACCAAAGTCTTCAACAGGGTAATGAACTTAATAAGCCCGACCTGGTGCAGTGTATCACAGGCAACAATATTGAATGGTAAATAATTCAGGATCCCCTGGCTTTGTGGAGCTTAAAATTAGAACATTTGACCCACAATAGACCTACAATAATTTATAACAATGTAGTGAGGCAAATTTCAGCAGTTCCCACCATCAGGAAATAGTTGGTATTTCTTAAGGTACATAATTATGAGTCTGCGTGATTGTAATTTCCATGAATCATGCAGGGATCACAAATAATGAATGTAGCAGAGAATCCAGGGTGAAACTTTATCAAGATGTGGATTTTTATTTTTTTTTTATTTTTTTTAAATTCCATTTTATCCTGTGTAAAGTCTCTTTTTGTGCACAGCTCTGTAGGTGCTCCCTTGTGTAACACCAAGAGTACTGCAGTGCGTCGGTGTGTGTGTGTGTGTCAATTTGTGTCCCTATTGATCAAACAGGCCTTTTCATTGATTTGTTTTCATGGGTTCAGTTATTACTGTAAGTAAGTGTGGCTTTCAATCTGGGGGTTTAAGCAGAGTGGGTATGTAAGAATATTTAGAACTGTATGAGCCTGTGAAGGGTACTATCTGCGTCATGTGATTTGATGGGATCTATTGTTTAATTATGCTTTACTGCAGATAATTGGGACAACGGAGTACATTTGACTTTCATCTAACATTATAGATGTAAAAGCAATATAGGCCTACATTAATTTGTGAGACTTAAGTAAGAAGCCCACAGCATAGAGCAGCAAAGAGAAGTCCTAAAGCATATATCTGAGTTTCTCTTTTTTCAAGTCACTGATCTTATCCTAAGAAGACAAAGTGTGCCAACTCTGTATGTCGCTGAAGTAAGTTGGCTTAATTAACAAACTCAGAACAACTTCTGATGGCAAAAAAAGTGCCTTCAGTCTTTTGTCGCTAAAGCAAAAAGCCTGTGGTATGATAATAAAATCACAGTGAGGATGCACTCTGCAGAGCACTAATAAAGTGGAAGATTATCATTTCATCTGTGATCTGTATCATTAGTTGTTTATTTCAGTTCACCCAACTGGTTTCTAACACTCTTTGAATAGAGCAGAGCTGCATTTGGCAAGCAGGATAGTAATCTATCACGGTCCTATCTATCTCTGCCAAAGCAATTGTCATAAATATCTTAAATCCTGCGAATAGCACTGTTTAATATTCTTCAGTAAAAGCCAGATTCCCAAACCTTCTAAGACTGAATGATGTTTATTTGAAATAAAAAAAAAAAAAAAACTACCTCACTAATCAAACTGCTGTGTGATCCCATCACCAGTATCCCTTATATTGTGATACTCTATCAGTCCGGTGAGTTAAGGCTAGCTGTAGTCCCTTTGCTGGACACACCACTCCGTGTGTCTTGAGGAGGAGGCTTGAGTACAGTGAGGCAAATCAAAATGAGCCCAGAGAAGCAAGTTGGGACCATAAGAGCAATTACCCCTCAAAGTTAGACGGCAACTGCATGTTGCAACTGTAGCCAAGATTAGCAGCCCCAGAGATGTAGCCTTTAATTTCAGAGCCGTCCAGCATCTCCAGTATGTCCGATAAATTCAGGACTCTAGCAGCTGCTGAGCTCAGGTACTCAATCTATGGGTCTTATCCAGACTTCAGCTCTCCCCTGACAGTCTCCACCCACCCTCGGTATACTGCAGCATCTCATACATCACTGCAACAAATAGGGCACACATGTGGCAAGTAAGAGAGCGGGAGAGAGAGGCTGAATGTATGGACAATAAATTTGGAGAATATATATGATGATACTGTCCATCACATCAAGAGATGACAGGATTCCTTAGAGGGTTGCTTCACCCATATTATGAAAAAGTCTCTAAACTCAAATAGTTTTATCTACCAACATTATGAGAGATGCATCTCTGAGAATTCTTCCACTACTAGAATGCAATGGAGGTCAAAGCAGTTGCAAAGATGGAGGTGTTGCTGGTTTTTCCCCTATGCCATGTTGCCATTTCACATTTTTCTTTGAACAAAGGCCTCAACATTACTTAAAATGGCAGTGGACAAGCTTTTTGCTTTAACCTATCATTATGAAGTAAATGTAAATTGGACTTTGCAATGACCACAGAATAATGACACCATCTGTGTTTAGATTAGTTCCCTATAAGCCTCACTTTCACTATGCAATTTTGTCTGCCACCGGGTACGATCTCCTGGGAAAATGACGGCTGACTGCTGATCCAGTCTGGCTGGCACCGTTTTTATCTGCTTTCCTGTCTCCATTAAGGACTAAATAAATGAATGAGCTCACTTTTTCTTCTAGTGTTTTCTTCTACTCCCAACTCCACCCCGACGCTGACCTCTTCAAGGAAATTACAAATACATGTGAGGAGAGCAGAAAGCTATCCGGTCATCTTTGCAACAGCGGCACCAACAATGATACCTCTTGGAAACACTGGGAGAGAAAACATGAAAGCTTTTCTGTTTCCACTTCAACACAGAAACACTGGTCTCTCGAGGAAGATGTAACAATCCAATAGGTTTATGTTAAAGCCACCAGTTCTTGTCATGTCTTGTCTTGTCAATACTACAATACCCATGAGCCTCAGTCACCATTGGCATGAAGATGAGGCTATCCACAATCAGAGTGGTAGAGGATTAAAAACACTTTATCTTTACTGATAAGAGCAAAATAAGACAGTATAGTTGCTGAATTAATCTGTAACTGACCCAGAAGTTAAAAGTGAATCGATCTAAGCTGTATGTGTACTTCATGCGCACAGGCTTGTAACTTCAACTTCTTAGCAATGAGCCAGATATTTCAGAGCTCTTTCAGTCTTTTGTACAGTTTACTGATGAGCGTTTCCTGCCCATACAAGCGGTAGAAGTGCTCCAACTGCGAGTCACAAAACATGCTCTATGCATTTTCTATGCTATTTTCTGGTGGGAATGGGCCTCAACTGAGACACAGTTTCAGGAAAGACACATTACTTTTTATTTTTCAGTGCTGTGAACAAATTCTATCCCCCTCCCTTGTACTCGGAAAAAAAAAGCGCATGGCTAGATACCACAAAAGGAAGGTCTGTTTTTCCCAAGTTGACTCCGTATCCACTTCCTGCTCTTCATATTTCCTTGCTGTACTTACCTACATATGTACTTCAAGCACGACTTACAATAGCATCAGTTGCAAATTATATGTGGCCTACCACTGAGTCAGCCTGGAGTACAGCAGGAAGCCCGGTTTAAGAAACAAGATCAGATCAAAGCATTAAAGGATTTTATTCCTGTCATGCTGAGTTGAATAAGAACCAGCATTTGAATCAAAGTATACAATGCAGTGTTTCCAATCTGGAACTAACAATGACTTTGAAAAACAGTTAAGTTCAGGGAAAGACGACTGCGATGCAATATGATGAGACGCAAGGAGCTAATTAGCACTTGTGTCCCACGCTGAGATGGCGGAGCTGTGGTTGTTTTGGTGAACAATTGTCAAGATTGCCTTTTCTGTTTTGTTCTCATTAATGAGTCTTTCTCTGTGTGTCTGTGAAGCAGAAAGCCATGTAATAGACAGTGGCAATGGCTTTTATACCTGATATACATGGCAGGGGAAGGATTTCTGCATCTGATTTGCATAACCTGTGGAGACTTTCTGCTTCAAGTGTTGCCAGTCAGTGGAGGAAATACCTGTCACTCTCTGGCGATTTAATCTACTATGCCCCGTCATGTAGTTCTGAAGATGTTACACTATACTGGGCCTCAACCACTCATCTTGTCAAGTTGAGAGTTTGAACTGTGAATGGCCAAAGGGGAAATCACAGGAGGAGAAATGACTTTACGCTGAAAGGTGGCAGTAGCAGAAAGAACATAGAATAGTAGCGAGCAGGTATACACTGTGGAATGAATAGAGCTTGCCGTGCTAAAAAGACATCTCACAGCAGCAAAATCCCTCCCAGGAGCAACAATCATTGAACGGTGCTCAGCACACCACGACCGTAGACAAACAAACGGCTCGCCACTGATCACAGCTACTGCTACTCACACTGCATAGCTAAAGAGATGATTAATCTGCTTTGCCGAATGCCCCAGAAAAGCCTCCGTGTCTCCAGCCGCTTCAATCTGTTTGTGTACAGAGATGATCTTAGATATAGGGCTTTTGTTTGCTGAAGCACCTGCTCCCCAGTGCCACCCGCATCGTACAGTGCTGCCTCTGGCTTCCCACTGAGGCATTTGTCCACAGCATACAGTAATTGCAGTGATCTGCCAAGTGATTAATTGCTTAATAATTGCTGAGGCTATTCTGTGTTGCACTGTGCTGCTGTGGTGCTGCTCTACTTTCTGTCCAGTCAACATTATGTAAACAGCAGTTAAAAAAGACACGTTTTTCCACATAAAACAAAAGATAATAGAGATAAAAGCAGGAGGAAATGAAACAATGATGAGGATGAGGTGAACGAGAGATGTTGTAAAGCAAGTTCATCACAGCAAGAAATAAAAGACTTTGGTCTGTCATTAAATCTCAGTTTCTCATTGTCACGGATTCAGCGTGTGGAGTAACTATGTACAATTTCTCAAGTACAGTACTTACGTACAATTTTGTGGTACCTTTACTATACTACGCTCCACTAAATGTATTAGACAACTGTAGCTAGCAGTTACTTATAATACAAAATGTAATCAACAAATAAATTATGATGTTATTGATTCAGATAAAACAATTGTTTCACAAGCTATCAAGCAGATAAACTATATAATGTAGTTCAACCGTCCTCACCAGCTCCTACATTAAAGTGATGAGTTTACACTCATGATTTGTATTTTTACGTTGGTAAAAATTTAAATGCATAACTTTTACTTGCAACAGAGTATTTCTACACTGTAGTATTGATACTTTTACTTCAGTGCAGTATGTGCCACATCAAGTATCAGCTTTCATTTGAAGTAAAAATGCACATAAGAAAATGAGGAAAGAGCAAAGCATTGTGCAAAAAGAGGTTTTGTTTGCTTAAAAACATGCTTAAAAATTAAAAATTATGGTATATCAGTACCAATGGTGAGTTTCAGGCAGCCGCAAACCCAGAGCGAACTACATTTTTGACTTGCTTTTCTTTTAATCTAACATATTGATTCATTGTAAGTCCCAGCCTGACAAACTGCTTTGCAGCCCTCTGTCGGTTTCTCCACTGAAGGCTTTAATAGAGCTCTGTTCTTAACTGACACTTATCTTAAGGGTGAGGACAGTTCCCAGGATTCATTATGTCACTTTGAGTATAGCATATCCTTCAGCAGACTAATTACACTGCCCATCAAAGCGGTTACTCCATCAGACCAAGCTTTGTACCTTAAGTCTGTGTGTGTGCCTGCAGACAAGGAGAGGGCTACATGTTTGACCTTGACATGTCAGATGTCGTCTCTTTTGGCAGCATCAGTTCTCCCTTGCAGCTTTAATCCTCTAGACTTTGAATGACAGGAAAGAGCTTTGTAAGTCATAGTATTCACTGCGCTTTTTAAATGTGTTCAGTAATGTTGGTGATTAAAAAAAAAAAAAAGAGGATGAATGAAAAAAATGCCTCAAACCAAAAAGCAAAAGAACATTTCATTATCAGGTACGGTTTGTTGAGGAGTGTCATTTTGGCAGGCAAATAGCAGATGATTCATTGTCTTTTATTTCCACTGTGATGCTTTCAAAATTTATTGCACATCCCTGGAATAAATACATTAACAGAGCACTACAAATCAATAGTAATAAAGTGAAAGGAGATGGTGTATAATAATGCATTTATCCCTTGCTTGAATACAGGCAGTTAATCAGGGTCTGCTTGGCCTCTCGATGGTTTCATTTGGATGGGATTAAGCCCCACATTTCTCCCAGGCCTGAGAGATTTAATCGGAGAGAGGGTTCAACTACGGTGCCGGAACAAAATCAGACGATGACCAGCCTGGGATTATACTGGCGGATGTGGAAGTCTGATGTCAGGAGCAACCCACATTCTGGCTCGTTTTTGATACAAATATAATCTATGCAGGAAAAGCCCTTTGACTGCATGCATAAAAAAATACAGAGATGATGCAAAGGAACTCTATTACTCGGAGGAGTCTCTGAAATGTGGATATGTGCCGGAAGAGATATGTGCTGCCAGGGTGCCTGTCAGTGCATTTGAACTGTTTGCCTCCCTCCCAGCCTCCATCTGGACATTGGTGGATTACTAACATCACAAAAAACACTAAAACTGAGTCATAAATGCACCCAAAAGACAACGTTTAAAACGTTCAGATTTATGCACCTGAATCTACAATCAAATCCTTGTAAGTATGATACTGAACAATTCTAAAATTCTACCTCTTCTACTTGCGTTACAGTGTCGAGCTGGACTTCAAGCTGCAGGAGGACAAGCTGCAGCCGCTGATGAAGAGACTTTGCCCCCTGGACAGCCAACAATGCCCTGCTCTGCCTTACTCCAATGAAGTGTTCACATCCACCCCGAAACGCAAGTCCAAGACTGAGTCCAAAAAGCATGCTCGTTGGAAACTCTGGTTCCTTTGAATAAAACATGAAGGCTTTGGAAACAGCCTCTTCATTGGGCACATTAATACCCCTGTTACTCGCAGAATGGATGAAGGAGTATTCAGAGGGAGCAATCAACATATGAGGATGGATAACGACAGAATCCAGTTCATTTGGGGCTCTGAGTTGAGACTGCACATTAAGTCAGCCGGTGGGACAGCAGAAACAAAAAACATTTAAAATTCTGTCAAACCTTTTTCTGGCATGTTTGCTGAAGAGGATCCACACACACCTGCAAAAACTAGGTGAGCTTTGGGATACATTTTTGTACATGTATTTTTTAAGATGTGTAAAGATGGATGTTATTTATATATCGAGTAACTGCACCTCTCACTTTATATTTATGTCTTTTTATTGCATCCTCCAATGGAATGCACTTTTGGTCTTTTTCCCCTTAGAGCATATTGCTTGGCAACAAGAGGAGGCGCCATGTGGAGGGCCTTTTATGAGTGAAGCTATAATCTTTGAATGGACAGCAGCCCCACCTCCGGCAAAGCACAAACATTTGACTATTGAGAGGAACATGCGTAAAAGACTGAAACACAGTCGAGTACATGGCCGCGTGTCAGCACTGTTCTAATAAACCCTGTCTATTCTCTCCTCTTCCTCCTTATCTGTTAACGTCCTGCTCAGTTTGTCTGTCTGACTGAACGTCTGCTCGCCTCGGTTAATAATCCCTGTCTCCTCCCTCTCTCTGTAACTCTGTCCCTTTATCTCCCTCTGTCTTTCTGTCTGTCTCTCCATTTAGCTCACTGTGCACCACCCGACTAGCCAGCCAACTTTGCCTCAGTCATCCTGTCCTCTTCTGTTGGCTACGCTGACACATAATGCTCAGAATCTATATTTTAAAATATCTGCATCTTTTTAGCAAAGTACTGTGAAATGACATTTTAAAACATATACGTTTGGGCCCCTCCTCTTGAAGGAGGTATAATTGTTGAAAATATAGAACAAGTCTTCTGGTTGGGTCAGATTTTTTTAACAACATATATAATGTTTGGACTACTTCTAATGCAGAATATTTTCTATGGTAACTTAAACAGTGTTTTGTTTTTTTTGTTTTTTTTTTCCAACAAAAAGTAAAGGCTATTTTGACCTTTCTCTTTGAGTCCATTAAGAGTTTGCCTTGCCTCTCAGTCACTCATTGTGTCACAGCAAAGCTCTGATGTGAAGTCTTGAACCTGATCTGTTCTTAAGCCATTTGTTCCATGTCCGGTTAGGTAACACTTGCAGTGTTGAAATATTGATTCATCTTGCCACTGCATCTTGTAAAATGAAGCTTTTGTCACAGACAATTACAGAACACCAAACATCTGTCTACCAACCCACACAAACAACTGTGCACTGAACTTGCAAGAGTAGAAGGGCTATATACAGTGCTAAAGGAGTATGGTAGCAATTTTACAGGTGAGAAGACTTGTAGCCACCAGCTTTGGTTAAGTATATTAAACATAAAAAAAAAACAAAAAAAAAACGATGATGTAGCAATGATACTGACCTTGCACGTTGTGACAAAGCAGGTATTTACTGAGTTCTTAAAGTCATTTTATAACAGCAGCTCTTATGTAGATTCTGGTACTGTTAAATGTCCAAGAAACGTCAGGAAGACACATACTGGCCTCCCCTCGCTAGACTACATACTAGATTACATTATTCAGGTCACCAATGTCCATGCAAAGATCTGTACCTTGAGAAAGTGCAATTTAGTGATTATGTGCAATATTATGCATTTTTCTACTGTTTCTACATCACAATTAAAACATTTTCAACTGAAGGTGATTCAGTGTGCTGCTATGTGTACTGAATGCTCGAGGCAATAGAGCTGCTAAGAGCGAGGAGCTGCAACAATTCCAAAACAGTTGAGATACCGTGTAAAACAAAACAGAATGTGACAGTTTGCCATTTCTTTTTGACATGAACTCGAATGTTTGACCTCATCAGCTTTATTGATTTTTGCAAATATATCCCAAATTTGCTGCAGCAACACATTTCAAACAAGTTGGGAGCAACTAAAGACTGGGAAAGATGTGGAATGCTCCAAGAACACCCGTTTGGAACATTCTGCAGGTAAACAGGTTGATTGGTAACAGGTGATAGTATCATGATTGGGTATGAAAGGGGCATCCTGGAAAGGCTCAGTCATTCACAAGCAAGGATGGAGCGAGGTTCACCACTTTGTGAACACATGATTGTATGAAGGATATTACTACATGGACTCAGGAACACTTTGTAAAACAGTTTGCAAATGATTGCATTCTGTTTTTATTTATGTTTTACGGAGCGTCCAAACTTTTTTGGAATTGGTGCTGTATTTGGGGCCCTTCTGGTTCCAAAAGTAAAAGTCCCATTCATTTTTCCAATCAACAATGTTACTGAAATCACAGTTGGAAAACTTTTACTGCTTCAATTGGCATAAAGCTCTCCAGGTTCAATCATCTGTACAAAAGACAAAACAGCCACGTCAGAAAATGTCTGCTTCCTTGGGAAATCTATTGAAGGTACATGCGTGCGTGCATAAAAAGTTCAGGAGAGAAGTTAGTTATGACTCCCAAGAAGAACCATCAAACTGTCATGTGTGCCGCTAACAGCTGGCAATAGTTTACGCTGATGAGAATTTTACAATCTCCATTTGTAATCAGTTCATTTTTAATTCTTGTGTCACTTTTGGTTGAATAGAGCAACTACAGCTGCAACAACAAATCCTCCACCATTCTGGTTCACATGCCTGGCATATAATATAGCTGAGGCTCATGGATGTTGTAGTATTCAGAGCTGTCCCAGAAAATGATGGACAAAACATTAGCTCTCAGAAACTGATAGCTATAACATAAACCTCCATGATTGTTCCATTATCCAGGAGAGTACAGAATGGGTTAAAACACTTCCGGAGCCAGCGGTCCCGTCCACTTCCCAGCTCTATGTGACAGCAGGCAACTACAACACTACTGGGTGTAGTTACAGCTAGTGCTGCATTCACCCGGTGTCAAACAGTCCACATCTGACATCTTTTGTGCTTCAGTGAAGCAGAGTTGGATCATGACCAGAGATCAGCAGCAGTGCAGTTGAGCCCCTTCTTCTCTTTTCTAATGTGATCAGTCCTCAATCGCAAGGAGAGAGGCAACTTTCAAGTCAAGACCAGGAGGCGAGTGGGGGTTCAAGTCCATCAAACTGAGCGACCTGATCCCACACATCCATCGCTCTGCCCCGATAACCCCCACTGTGTCTGTCTCTTTCATTCTCCTCAGCTGATTCTCTTTTTCTTTTATTCCACCAGCGTCCTTTATCATTTGATTCCCACCACATTTCCTTCCTCTATTTTTTCCACAGCTCATGGTTCCCTCTGCAGTTATCTCCCTCCTCAGCCATCTACTTCATGCTCTCAGGCCTGTAGGAGTTCTCAGTTTCAGTTTCTGTTTACAAAGTCAGTTTATTGATCAAATACAGTTTACAAAAATGTTTCCTATCCATTTTTGGCGCCATTTGCATCATTATGTCTAAATGCACATTTCTCCATAAAATGAAAGTTTAGTAAAACAGGTCAAAAAGAACATGATCAGGCATCGTGGCAACTGAATATATATATATAAACATTACTTCAGATATTTTCAAAATGTAATTGAAGTCATTTCTCTCAAAAATAATACCAAGATTCAAGGGTGTGCAGATAAATTTGCATTTTACAAATTACACATTATTGCACAGGTGCAAATAATAATAATAATACAATCAAATCACATGAATGTAGATGGTCAAAGTGCAGTTTAATTAGTTTTATCAAAGACTGTGTGATATGGAAGTCCATTTCTGACAAGAAGAATAAAATACATAAACGTCTTACTTGTTTAAGATAGCAAGCCAAAACTTTTGTTTGTTATAATTTTGATTTAGTGTGTCATCATTTTATTATTTATGCTGTCTCTTATTTTTGTCATGCATAGCTTATCATCTGTGTTTTCTTCTAACAGAAATGGTCTTCCAAAGCGTGTCAGTAGTTATTGTCAATAAAGTAAATTAAGTACAGTTTTTCTAATTTAATCCCAGGCTGAAAAGCGGTGTTTCACTGCCACACCTAACAGTGATATCGTGGTGCGCTGACTACACCCTCCAACCCGGTATCCCACCAAAGCATGTCACAAACCCACCGGTCCACCATGGCTGTGTCACATTCGAGTTAGCAATAATAAATATGCAACATCCGGATACACTTTCAAAATAAAGCTTGCTGAAAAACAGTTCAGGTGACAGTTGCAGTTTGGTTAGACTAAGGCATTCCATTAATCACTCCACCTCCTTGACACTTGAAATCTAATATAATTGTCTGGAATAATGGTAGTCATTTTTAAATACTTATTTTTCTATAAATCTTTCATAAATACAACATCGCGAGTGTAGTGTAGTGAAAGGATAAAAAAAATATTATTTTTCAGTTTCCCTCTCTGAAATAATTTTTTCTTGGGTGTTTTTACGAACACTCTTGAGGAAGACCATTATGCTGGATCCACCTGTCCCTGAGGTGTTCAGCGCTGTGCCCACACCTCTGAGTGGGCAGCACACGGCGCGGGCAAGATTACCAGGCACGATGATGTACTTGGTCACAGTATTGAGATGATAGCTCCGCAAATCCACCAGTGCTGAGACACAGGAGTTGTAGGCCTGGCAGAGATCAGAGCTGGGGTGGGACAGGATGAAGTCTCGCAGAGATGGACAGACAGATAGTGTTTCTATCAGCTGACGGTGAGAAGGAGGCATATAATCCCTCATGCGTGTCAAGAAGGCTCCTAGATAGGGTGAATCGATGATGAGAACAGAAAAGAAACTTTGAATGAAAGAAAATAACAACCTTTCCTGGAGACATTTTCTGCTTGAGCAATCAACTGACTGCACAAACAGTGTGATTCATTCATGAGAAGCATCTGAGGGGGTCAAAGGTTGAAGGAAATGCAACTTTACCTGTCTCTTCCTCGTGCTGGATGCACAGCAAAGCATCAAAGCACTGAATGGTTGAACTCTGGGCTGCACTACTGCCTGATAACGAAACTGGCTCATTGCTCACGCCTTCATACAACAGCCCCCTTGGAAGCATGGGGTTGTCTCGCCACCTGGAACAGTTCAGACCACATACATGTACTAACCTCCTTTTTACAGATGCACATGCAATGAGAAGCACATGGTACCATTTTAGATGTTGTTCAGTTAAACATACAGTAGAGAGATAGAGAAAAGTGCAATATGTAATTGCAGAAGCAGGAGGGAACTTTAACGTGAGATAAATCTGCATCATGAGATAAATATCATAAAATAAAACTCACCCTGAGAGAAAAATTCTCAATGTTCCATGAAACGCAGTTGGATCCACATGACCTGGAAAGAGCGCACATTCAGTTAATCTAATTACCTTGAATTTCCCTGCCTTCATAAAAGGCTCAGCATGTAAATTGATTAAATTCAGATTGGGTTGGGTTTAATTCAAACTTACTATGCATGAGTTTGAAAGTTTCCTTCATCTTCTTCAAAGACTGAGTTACTTTGACGAGACCGTTCTGTATGCCGGTGAGGTCCGAGTTTTTCATAGCATGCATCACCTCCAGAGCTCCCTGGTTAGAGTTGAACATTTAAAGTCACTAAGGGACACGAGACTAAGACAACACACACTATGTGGATGGGATGTCAAACAGGAAGTGGGACAGATGGACAGACAGAATCTGGCTGATGTTCAGAAAGAGTTAACATGAAAAAGAGGAAGAGCATAGCAGCCAGTATTCACCATTATGCCTGAACTGGCAGCCATCTCCACCAACAACGACACTATGAAAAATCCCCTGCAACTCTCGCCACCAGGAAAGGAAAATATCACGTCCAGGTTCCTGTTTTTGAAAGTGATGTTTTGAAAAGTCACTGGATGATTATCACATCTGTGTCAGATTGTAAAAATCACATGAACATGCCAAAGAGAAGTTCAAAACAGAGTGCATGACTTTTCCTCTACTCACTCTATTTCCATATCCCTGGAGTGACAATGAAAGAAAAGAAGAGCACATGTTTTCAGTAGAGGAAGAAATATCAAGTTATTTTTCTATGTGAGTGATTGAAGTTTAGACATGCAGTTTTATTGTAATGTTACTATTAGAATAATAGCTTTTGGACATTATATGAAGACATTAAATAAGGCAAAAAAAAAAAAAAACATTACTCACTTTGTGCGATCCTTTAATTTCCAGTTTGCTAAAACTGAATCTGCATAACTCACGATGGGTGGAAGGCCGAGCCTGCAAGACACCAGCCAGTAAGGCGAGGCCAGGGCTTTTGGAAGAATCTGTCAAACAACCATAACAGTATAGTTTCAGTCCAGTAGTGCAGCCTCACTGAGATGTTGGAAGTTTTTAGCCAAGCTAGCATGTCTCAAGGGTTTGTTGATCGATCCTCCACAGTGCTCCAGAAATATCTCCTCAACTATTAGGTAGATTGTCATGAAATTCTGGTGACTTTACCACCAGCACCACCATGAGACACTATCAACATCAGCGTAATAGCAGGGCGCTCAAGTTATGAACTGGGTTCAGAGTGAGATTTTGGCGGCAGCAGGGGTGGGGGTTGGGGTGGGGGTTGGGGTGGGGACAGGGTCTGATCTGATAAATGACACATAAATTCGTACAAATAAAATTATCTATTTAATTCAGCATTTCTTAGTGCAGTCCACTAGCATACATATATACATACATCTGTCCTACATCTTTACAATCCCTCTTTCCACTGTACTGTTGTGTTTTACCTGAGCAGGTGCATGTTGTCCTTCTTGCCATACATATGCCATGCTGATGAATCCCAGCGCCAGGTGAGCCAACCTGAGCTCCCGATGGTTGCTCAAGAGATGGGGACTCAAGACCGGCATCTGGATTGTGATCAGATTTTATGCTTTTACATCTCCATTTTCAGGAAAAGTGGCTTCCACAACTGAAACTGTATGTTCACATTTACATGCATGGGTTCTCAACCCTGATTGCACTTAGTATTTGCATTAGATTTGCATTAGGTTTTGCATTAGGATTGCTCATTCTCACCTTGTGAACCAGATCCCGTAGTTTACGTGATTCCGTCAGATGTGTGAGATTATTTGCCAGGTCCAACCACACCCGATAATAGTCTGGAAGGTTAGTCTAAATGAGAATAAGAATAAAATGACATTTGATTGTTTACTTTGTTTGGTTTTCTTTTGTTTTGTTTTTTGCAGTTTTTTTTTTTTTTTTGCAGTTTTTTTTTTTTTTTTTTTTGCAGTTTTTTTTTTGCAGTTTTTTTTTTTTTTTTTTACTACTTCGACGTAGAGTGTAATCACACGTCATCAGCTCATGTTTGCCATGGTGCCTGACCTGCATGTCGGGGAATAAGTGAAGAGATCAATCAGACAAAGAAAGCAATTTGAATGACATGAATGGCATTTGAAACTGACATGTAGGCTGTGCTAAAAACCACAAGGTTAACTGATATTTAAGTTTTGCAACATTTGCACATCTATCATTCTCACAGGTTGTTGACAGATTTTTCCATTGTATAAACTGTCACATCTCATCCATGTGCTGTTTCATTTGTACCAAATGTCTCCGTAGATGTAAAAGACTTTGCATGACAAGAATATCCATATTTTTCATTTGAAGTGTAATGAACTGTATGATGTAGTTTGCTGGACAGTGAGCGGGCCCAGTCATGTGAATGGCTCAATAAAAACCTGAAGAGACAGACTTTCACCGGATCAATAAACCTCCAGAATCAGCAATCCAGCAACTACTTAAAGAAAGGCAAGATTCAGAGTCCTCAATATTAAACATAAAAGTCTCCACCTGCAGTACGTACAGTATTGTAATGACATCTTAAAAGCTTGTTTCAGATCTGTTTTGATTGAAAATGTACTACACAGATGTGTATATGTATGATAAAAAAGGATGACAATGAAACCTACCAGTGGGTCCTCAAGGAGAAATCCCAACTCCTCAGAAATATCAAATGCATCAAAGTCTGCCTGCAGTGCTTCTCTGCCATTGGTCTCCATTTCCTCTGCCCAGTACGCTGCTTCAGTAGGGTGACTGTGAGAAGTAGAACTGCTCTGTCTATTTGACACAAACATATCAGTTATTAATCTTGCTCTAAGCCTGTTTAACTACTTTGGCCACATCCCTTTTTTTGCACACTCTCAATGAAGAGCCAATCAAGTTCCTTGCACTGTAATGTCAGGGGTTCACAGAGCAAAGCTGAAGTTCCCCATTCTGTACAGCACGCAATATAAAGAATCTGATCCCGTTTTGGGCAGTTGATGAAAGAAACTGAAAACAATAGCTGCTGTCAAATAACAAAATATCAAGATTGTACTTGCACAACATTCTGCTAAATGAATCAGTGAAATACCAAGTTTATCTCACTCAACGTTTGGAATGTGTTTATTTTTGAGTCGATTACTGAGACAAACACCAAAAGATTTAGTAATATACACAATTGCTGTATGTTCCAAACTTGTTGTGGTGATTGGAGAAAAATCATTGGAGAAAAAACTGCTCATGCTGATTCCTCACCAGTGAAAAACATTTTGACTCTCAAATGTGTAGCATCACCCCACCATCAACACATGCATGGGTCATTACATGTGTATATTGTTGCTCTGCGGAAAAAAATATTTCAGCCCAATCGCCAGAATAAATGTTGGCATCATACATTTCTGTAAACCAAAGATATGTTGAAGCAGTTCTTTACGTTGAAACGTTTCAGTACAAAAACATTAGGTCGGGCTTGGAAAAAGATCAAATTTTGCAAAATACCTGGTTTTGTAGCCACAAACAGGGTTCGGACAGCGGCCTATGCTTCCTCTGGTGAGAAAAACTCAGCTCATGCTACATAGTACCAACAATCTGATCTACTGAAGTCATTTTCATAACTTTTTTAGAAATGTTCATTTATCATTTTGAAGGTACAAATTTAACAAATCCATGGTTTGCAGAAACATACAATATCAGCATCTTATTCTGAAGACTGGGTTGAATATTTGGCACACCATGTTTGCTCCCACAAAGTAAAATGGGGAGCTGCAGTTAAATCAGACTAAATTGTGCAAATTTAACACTCAAATAGCTCAGAGTCAAACCTGCCTTTCCAGACCATTACCTGTGGATAGAGTGCTGCCAAAACAAACACAACTCTCTTGTATTCTGTTTTTTCTGCCTGTTGCTCTGGTGGTGGACAGCTGACGTGACAGAGGGTGTTCATTTGAGAACAGTGCAGAGTCCAGTTTCTGTTTTCCTGTGTGACACCAGCCGGCACGGTGCACAGATTAGCACGTCTCACTGTTAATTCAAATTCTGCCAAGTTATCTCTGATGTTTGTCCAGCCATACAAGGCACAAATGTAATCTTTCAATATTGATTGTATTGACTGCAAAGACAAACACTGTATGTCTGTTTTTCTTCCCACGTTTAAAGTACAGCTGATGTTTAAAAAAAACACATTTTGCCAGCATTCCTCTGAAAATAATTTGTCCATCTATGTTTAGTGTTGTGGTAGATAAATTACTGCATTGCCTTTTGAACGTCTCAGATAAGTCCCCTCTGAGTTACTGTCCAGGTAGAAAGATTATAAGACACTGGATTTCTCAGTTTCTTGAGATTTGCTTGTTTTGGCTTCTGACATGATTCTGTTGTTTAGATTACAGAGCTCAGAAGGTACGGAAACAACTTAAATTGTTAAGTTATTGGTAGCAAATTGAAGGTCTATAAATATATTATATATACACTTTTGTGTACTTGGAAGACTCTTCCACAATGTAGTACAGTTTTTAGAACGCTTTACTTACTCAAAGTGTGCCTGGCTGAAGAATTTTAACATTTTACTGAATTCTAAAGTGTGTTTTTGGAACTGTAATGTATATTATTAATGTATTTTGAAAAAAACAGAAACACACACATTTTAACCTTAGTTTACCTTTCAAGGTCAAGGTAAAACTAAAATGTATTTTTGCATTTATTTTTGCGTGTGGATTAAACAAAGATACAACGTGGTAATTACTGAGCTTGAGAGGTGCTGGGAGACAGTTTTGCAAACTTTGATTGAACAAGGCTAACTAATCACCTGCTGGCTCTACCCTTGTATTCAGAGAGAGTGCTATTGATATTCTCATCTACAGTCGGCAAGCTAGCAAATAAGCGCCTCTTAAAAATAAAACCGTATAAGAAGCATTTTATTACTTTTGATCAGCAGAGGTTTGATCCCAAGTTTACATGAAGAGAGGCACTTAATAAACTTGTTCTGATATGTTGGAAGCAGTGCTGGAAACACCATTAGCACTATAAAAGAATATGCAGAATTGCTTCCAAGTAGTTTGGCTTCCCACTGCAACATCTTATTCCTTTGCACTGCTGCTCATATGAAAAACTAAACTAACTTTTTATGTACTGTCACAAATTTACTACAGCATGAAATTAAACAAATGAGCATTTTGATCACCAGTAGCATTTGTTTGGGATTTTCTAATCAACACAACGGCCCCATTCCACCTCCTCCCTGGCACATTTCATGCTTGTTCTGTTTGAAGTGCACATGTTATATGGACTCAAATGCATCTGCAATAGCTCCACAATCAAGGCCCAGTGGGGTTCATTGAGATGCCAAGAGAAATTTGCAATGTTGACCAAGGCCGTGTACCAAATGTGGGCCTATGAGAAGGGTTGTGCCAGTTTCCTTGCATTACATATTAGTGCGAGCCCAGTCCAAACAATGTGAAATGTGCCATCAAGAAAAGAATTCCCGCTTCATCAATTCATCATTTGATTCCATTTGGACAGAAAAAGAGCAGATAACTATGCTAAAATATTCTGTTCTGGGCCACTGTAGTGTTCTATGTATGTGTGTGTATTTTTATACCTTATGGCATAGATTAGTGTTTGTGTGTGTTTGATCATACAGATGATGATGTTTCTAAATCAGAACATACTGTATCAAGATGCTACAGGGAATATCTGGGGTGTTGGGTTATTTCACTGGGATTTGATCAGGTTGGGAGTTTAGACCCATATCTGAGCTGCTTTGTCAAGCGGCTGCACCACAGCAACATTAGCAGAGCAGTCGTCTGCCCCCACCTATGTATCATGCGAGCCCTCATGCCTCCCGTTGTCAGCGTGCTTTACTGCCGCTGCCAGCAATCTTTCAAACCATTTAACCCTCCAAAGCGGCAGGAGAAACAGACAGGAGAGGAGAGAGGAGCAGGAGGGATGAAAGCTGTGGAGCTCAAATTAATTTCAAGACCACTTACCAAGTTATCAGACTCAGGGGGCGCAAAGGGACAGTAGATTTACTCAGCAAGGGGGGAAGTGGATAAATTGGTGATAGGGACTTGAAATCGGGACAGCATCTGTGCAGTGTTATACTAAAAGGATGGAAAGGAGGAGTGGTTGAAGTACAGGTTCATCTTGTACATTTGCACACTGTTTTAGTCATGAATCCATCAATTCTTTCCATTTTATCGCTCACTGTCTGCTACTCCCTGACTTGTTTTCTTTCCTCTCCCACATCCATGTTGTCTGCAGGCAACAGAATGATGTCCAACTGGCACATCACCTGATGGAGAGAGAAACGCTCAGAGAAATGCTTTCCTTCTTTGTGCTCCTCTGAGCATTAGTAGTGTGACAATATGCACAAGAATGAGATTAACAGGTAGTGGAAAGTGTGGTGGAAATTCTTGTGAGCTGAAGGAAGAGTTCACCAAGAGACTTTAGATGTGTTATGCAGAAGTATTTACTGCAGGCTTGATGCATCAAGGAGACGTTGATGAGCAACACATTGTCCACAAGTGAACCAAGGTAGTGCCACACCAAATTCTGAAGATGTCCTTTCTAATGGGGTGCTTTTATACCCTCAGTGTCACATGTTTTTCCTTTCTACTCCTTGAAATATTCCCTATTACCGATATTCTATACCCACCTTCTACATTTGTGGTACTCTATTGGGAAGTCAAAACCAAGCAATAGCTCCTATTGTACTTACGCATGCTCTGACATGCAACCCTCTAACTGAGGATACTTTGACCTAAGTCCTTATCAAAATGTGAACTCGAGCAATTTTCCTAGAAATGGTCCAGTCTATGTCTGTACAGTTTATCTATAAGACCTTGGCTATCTCTGCAGTAAAACAGGGAGAGACTTCCTATCTGTTGTTGCTAGAATGGTCTCTAAATATTATGTCAACGTGTCTCTGTCTGAGGTCTCTGTGTTGTCCAACCTTGAGACCTTTGGGCTCATTATAGTACAAAAGGCCTGTGATCACAGAAAGTATTTAGTATCTTCTGTAGTGAACATGTTTTAGAAGAAATGTAAGTAATGCATATTATTACTGGTCTAAGGCTACATGTACAATATATGGGGATCTAATCCATCCTGTCATGTTATGTATGCAATATGTTCATGTAATGGAGTTAAGAGATAATGTGATCCCACTTGCCATATAAAACACACTACAAAACACGGGAACTGGGGTCTCCGATGGTAATTAAAGGCAGCACCCCCTTGGTTTAGGGTCGTGCAACCCGGGGGGTAGCAACAGTCGGACCTCGTTGCCTCCGGGGTAGGTGCATGAGAATGAGCTCCATCTTTGCTTTATATTAATTACTTCATTTTAATATTAAGGAGTGGTTTAAGTTGTATTTTGAATCATAAGCTCCCGTACGGTCGAGCCCTTTTTTTAAAAAGTTGACAATATTTGTCTTTTATTTCTGCTCACAAATGGCTAAAGTTACGCATGTTAGCTAACTTGCACTTTCTTTTCATTTTACTTCTTGCAGCCGTGTATGTGTGTGTGTAAAAGGCGAGCTGGACTGAATGTGTGTTAAATCTCCATGCCAGGTACGCTTTGTGTTATTTTATGTTCATTTGTGGACTGGTTGAACAGTCGGACCTCGTTGCCTCCGGGCCGTGTATGTGTGTGTGTAAAAGGCGAGCTGGACTGAATGTGTGTTAAATCTCCATGCCAGGTCAGTCCAGATGAGAAATAAACGGCGAACGTGCCAACGGTGAAAAAGTCTGCTTTGTCAAATAAATACACAACGCAAGAGGGGTACAAGAACCGCTACATTCACAATATATTTTTGGAAAATCAGGTTTCTAATGGACACTTTTGTATTTAGTAAAATTCATCAAGCATTGTGCCAAAAGTCTAAAAATGTCCTCAACAAGATAATCCAAGTGTTCCTCTGACTAAAACGTATTCCATTTGAAATGGTGTCATGTTTTTAAACACAGGCCACCGTTTTTAATTAACAAGCAAGTCTAAAAGGTCTTCAGCTTTGTCAACTCATGTGGTGAGTTTTTCATATTATTATATTTGTAATTCATTGAAAATAATTCCCCATGCACAGTCATCCTGGCTGCTGGCAAGCTGCGCAATGAAACTAAGGTTAAGGACGTGTCTAAATGTTCTCCGTGAAATGTGTCAAATGATGCACCATCCAAGTGTCAAGCATAAGCCTGTTTAAGTCTGACAGTCCTATCCTCGGGGAAACATTCTCAAATGTTGCCTAATTCCAGTTTTTATTTACCCACAGTTGGACTAATAACAAAGTCAATTTCACAGAAACTCACTCCTACACACTGCATCACTTGGCTTTAACCGTGTTATGTGAAAGTGTGTTGTGCTGAAGAAAGTGCCACACCATACGTACTGCACTGGGGCTCATTAACAAAAAACCTGGCGGATGCTTTTTGGACATTAATAAGTTTTCATGTAACCCATCAAACTCCAAAGCTGTTGTAATAATTGGCTAAGTTTTCAAGATCTTTGTATTTTGAGAAAGCCTGTGAGAACTATCACAAGCAGAGATTTAGAGCTCAACCTTTTCATCATGCAGAAGAACTCTTAATTGGGGTTAAACTGGGTCAAATTAGGGTTTTGTTCAGACAAAGTATCATAGTTAAGATGTCAAAACTCTCACTGCACATGGAGTATATTGTAATAACTATAATCAACCAAGTCAATCATATGACTTTGTTCAAGGGGGTATTTTATATAATTGCATGCATTTTTTTCTGATTGAGTTTCCACATAAATATCAATAATGTGAGTTTTTTACAACTGTGTGAAATAATGTGAAACACATAGGCACAGTTCAAAAGAGTCAATTGATTATAAACACCACCTCAAATTAGCATAAAAACTTTTAGGGGGATTCCCATAAAAATACGTTGAACAACTCGCCTACCAGGTCCTTGATTTCAGACGAGTAAGTTAGACAAAAGCAGGCTCTTCATTTCCAGTCAGCCACCAACAATTTCACCAGCTGTGATGAGGACTGAGATTACATCAGCTGTAGCTCACTGACTAATTTAGCTTACATTAAGCCCATACACTGGTTAACAACACCGTCTGCCTCACCTTTTAATGTTTGCAACTGACTCATTTGAACACAAGAATTGTTTTAAAAGAACTGCACAAGGTATGCACTTGATAGCAACTTGCTGCATGTCCCAGGCAAAAAGCTGGTTAGGTTAGTATTTCAAATATGAAAGGACAAATGTAAGATCAGACTTTAATTGCAACAAAACACTGTATGGTTTCTTAGCTTAAATAATAGTGACTCATCTGTGTTTTAACTTTACAGAGAAAAGGCTTTTAGGGGGAGGACTAATGAACGTAAAGCTGCAACAATCTTCAAATTTGATAAAGAGCAGGACAGAGCTGCTAACATTAGCCTAAACTCTGATGGGGTTCAACTGAGAGCAGAAATGCTTCACAGTGGATTTGTCAGTTAGAAGACTTTTTTTTTTTTACATAACCTGTAGCTCCACCAATGCAAAAGAGGTAGTTCATGCTGTGCTTAACCAGTGCTTTTAGAGTAAGAGCAAACATTCTTTCGTGTGTTCTTTCGTGTCATGTTAAATATGCAGCCTTTAAAATGGCATATTATGCAGCTGGAAAACTTTGACTCTATTGACAGATGAGGGGTATGACAAATTATGACAGCCAATTTATCAGTCTCCCTTGTAATCCGCTATACCTAGTATATCTCCTGAAGATGTCACATAAGACAAGTGCAAAATCCATTCTGCTCCTGGTCATGCCTCTAACATATAGGGTGTGTCAACAGACAAAGAAAGCAAAGACTAAACGTTCTGGATAAAGAACACGACCATTTGAAGTTCTTGTCATCTGTCTTTGTAATTTCAGTTCCCACATTTCACCACACAAAAATGTACACACGCACACACAGGCATGCGTACACACACACAAGCCTCACTAAACTATCCACTCCATTATTTTCAACACCCACTCTCTGCAGCCGTCCAAATGGACACAGCCAAGGGTGGGTCATTAGTCAAAGCTAGAGGATGAGCTGGTAGCGGTGTGTGGTATCTATTCTGCACTAGAGGAGGATGCCCTTCTGTGTTAGTACAGAACTGATGCTGGGACAGACAGAGAGGGCTTCCCCTTTCTGTCCTTCTGGAACTATATCCATATTTCAACTAAGCTGTCAGAGAGCCCAGAACTGAGGGCACTACTGCAAGCAGCCAGTCCATCGCAGTATAAACTGTGAGACTTCTGCTGCTTCTATGACAAGAAAGGGTGGAGTTACCACACAGCAGGTTCTATAAATGTGGTGCAATTTCAATATTTGGAGATGAAGAGTAAACAGTTGGGATGTCACTTATCAGTACTGATGTTTGATCAAAGTAAATACTTAATTATTCAAGACAAGGTAAAAATAGGCCAGATAAGTTCCAGGGTGTTTAAGGTTCACGGTTTTGTAGGTTGCTGTATATCTCAGGGCCTCTTTTATCAGTATATTCAAAATGTATGTTTGCTCTAACTATTCTATAACTTAGCTAAAAGTTTTAGTCTACAGGCATATTCAACGAATTGGCAAACATCTCTAACTTTTCTCATAGTACATTTCTGATAAAAGGAAAAACATGTTTTACAAATTGATACACAAATAAAAAAAATTGTAAACCAGATTGAAAAGTGAAATTAAATCAATAAAAAGTCAGAATGCAATGAAGAAAGACGTTTAAAACCAGATTACGAACTGGATTGCGCTCTGCTCACTAGGTTGGTCTGTGGATCTCAGGCTGCAGTCATGTTCATTTCAGGTAAAGACGTCAGTAATACAGTACAATCAGCAATTACTTCCATAAATGCCTCAAAATTATTACATAAAGCACATAGGTAACCAATGCACAGAGGTTGAATTCAGTGTTATGCACTCTCTTGTTAGGTCTTAGATGGGTCACACCACTGTGTTTAATCCCAGATGTCCCGAACCACCACACATGCCTAAACGGATAATCAGCATAACATTGCTCAAGGGGCCACTGAGGCAACTGCTGGTGAAAAGGTTAAGTGTGCTTGTTTATATACTCCTCTTGACACTGCCATTAGCAGTGTCTGTGCATTTTTTTCCCTGAACGCTTTTGCTGCATAAAGCCATTTGTTGACCTTTACATTATCACTGTAAAACATTTCTCTTAGTACCACTTCAGTCTGATACCGTGGATGGGTGGGATGTTCCACCCTGGATCATTGTTACCTCAGGGCTGGTTTTTGATAAAAATAAGAAGAAGAAACTTTATTTGTAGGGCACCTTTCATACAAGAAATTACAAGCAGTTCAGCAGTGTATATGTGCGAGGCAAAGTGCAAAAGAGTTAGACCTGTATGAAGAAAGTCATAGCTAGTTAAAGGCTAAAGTGAAGAGATAAGTTTTTAGCTTTCTTTTAAAAACATTTAGCAAGGTGGCTTCCCTGATATCTATAGGTTGTGTGTTCCAGAGCTTTGGGGCATCCCAGCTTTTCTTTGGACTGTTGCTGTAAAATAAACCAGCAGCAAAGGATCGCAGTGTTCTTGAAGGCAAAATGAAGAAGGAGTTAGCACTGTAGCTTGGTCCTAGCCCAATGAGGGCTTTGTATACAAGGAGGAGGACTTTAAAATCAGTGTTACAGCTTAAGATTTATGAAGTAACTGCTGTCTTAGGCTGAAAGTAAGCCTGCATCCTTAATTGCCACACAGAGATGTAAGGTTTCATGTTGATCAGTGGGTCTGAATGTATGTAACAGTAAGTTATGGTCATGGTAGCTGCTGAGTGATAAAATATCTGTGTATTTTTCTGTGGCGTTTGCACCATGCAAAGCATCACACATCATATGTGCATACTGAAATAGAGCATTTTAAAGATGATTAGAACAATACACATCACACATTCAAATCATCTACGGCTGTGCATCGCATGAACATCTTGCGCCGCATCATCCTTAATCTCCATAACATTAATATTTATAGTCATTTACATGTCCCACATTCCAGCCTAACTGCAAATTGGACAAATCCAAATAAATCCAGCCGAGCTTTTATACTCTAGCAGGAAAAGCTACTCTGCCTTAATAAAAGAAAATATAATCCCATACCATATGTTGTGGACTTGCGTTTCTGTCAATTTAATACACATGAATATCTTTGTGATAAAGATGGCGTGTTGCTGTTAGCATGAAGAAAGCATCCAACCAACATATTGTAAATCCAACACGTCCTCAACAACTGAATAAGTCGATTGCCAATGACATATATTGGAGAGTACCAGCGACAGCCGTGAAAGGCCTTCGCACGTGGTTAACATCATGAAACAGTCGTAGTGTGCGTAAGTTTAGGCAGCAAAACCACTTTTACCATTCTTAAGATCACACTTTGGGTTAAAACATTAGTGTTATGAACTCTACGTGACTTAAGTATGTAATGAAAGTTGAAATGAGTAAACTTTTGGTTTCACACGGCACACAAACAGCCCACCTTACTCCAGATGCGTACTTTCATGTTTTTTCATACTACCTCATCTGACTTCCTCCTTTGCTTGCATCATAATTTCCACCAGAGGTCACAGCTTAACAATAAACATAAACATGGGTCATGATAACCTACTTGCACGGATGACCTATTCGGCCGGTCACGCTGTGTAAATCATGTGTAAATGATTGTGAGAATAACTGCACAATGTTTCTTTAAAGGTTGTATGTGTAAAAGTCATGAACTTGTATATATGATAAATGAATCTGAAAAGAAAGAGATGCTGTAACAGCTGATAAATGCAGACTTAATAGTTGCCCTTGAACAAACTCCCTGATGTGTTAACAATATTTGATTAATGCATCCAGAAGTGAATCCACAGTGTAGCCCTGATTGTAATCCACTTTGTGAGAAATACGTTTCTTTCTCTGTGTGCTTCAGAAGTATTCTATCTAATGGCTGCTGGCTGTGATAAAGCAAACATCACACAAGATTTTTGGCTGACCTTCAAAAATGCGCATAGCTGCTGCAGCATAAACAGAAGTTAATGCAAAAGCACAGCAAAAGTTTCTATATAGAGAGCCATTAGAGTGAAATATCTCTGAATGACCTTGAAGGGAAATGTAACATAAATAGACATTTATGGTTATCATTAGTCTCACCTTGAGCATTATCTGTGCACCTAGATCATTTTAATTGTATTTTCTTAAATTTGGAGATACAAATCTCCTCATTACAATGCACTCAGTGTCATCTGGTCTGCGGTGTTCAACATGAAAGATTACATCTGACGACAGCGGTGCATCTTTCCAAATTTAGTGACACCGTCACACATGATAATCCCCAGATTTGTTAACAGGTTTTGGTTTTTTAAATAGTGCTGTTTGTCTATCTCCAGAAAAGAAAAAGACTGCAACTAAGGTTAAGCATTAAAGTGAGCTTTTAGGTGAACTGGTCCCTTTAGTTTTAAGCACCTCTGATGGAGGGAAGCAAGAGAAAACAATAATTAAGAAAAGGAGAAGGATAATTGAGATGAAGGATGGAGGACAAATTGAATATTCGTTTTTCTGTGACTCAGTCAGTGTCATATTTACTGACCTGTAGGTATCATTTAATGGGCAGGATGATCTTTAGTTTGTCTTTGGAGAAAACAACAGCCCTGAGCTGTTGAATGATGAGGGCTTCTGAGTTCACTGTTAACCTATCATTGGTTGCTGGAAGCCAGTTTTGACAACTCTGACATAAAGCCTCCCAGAGACACACCAGGCCAGACAGTGCAGTCTGTCGTTTCAGCATCAGGCTTGCAGTGCTGCCACACAGGTAACATTAATCAGCACTAATGCATAATGAAGCTGATCAAGGGAGGTGTAATAAAAGATTTGTAAATGATAAAAGCTGCAGGGTGAATAAACAGATAATAAGATAGAAACAGACAAAAAGAATCAATAGAGTCAAATGAAAAATAAAGACAAGGCAAAATGCTAAACAGCACAAGTTGTATGTTTTCACTTGTAATTGGGTCAGTGGCAGATGAGAACACAGAACTTGATTCTCATCTGTGAATCAATAACTCAAATTCATGCATGGAAAGCGTGCAAGCTGAATCTTGCGCCTCACGCAATCCAAAGCACTCACATGAATTTATTCATACGTTCTGTGCTGACAGCAGGCTGTAAATAATCATTTGGCTCATACAACTGGTGGAAGCATATTGTCTGAGGAATAGATTGCTGTCTGAGATTCCTGAGCTGTCCTCCTGTTTTAATTCCCAGACAAATGAGACGTACGCAAGTTTTGACAGATTGGCTGTCATTCAGTTTGTGATATGTGTACGTGCATATGCCCGTTTGTCTGGGTGTGTTTGTTTCTGGATATTTTGGAACCACGTTGTCATTTCGCAATGTGACGTCGGAGAATATTCCCTCAAAAACGAACGAGCAGTGTTTGAAAAATGTCAACCAGTAAATTGACCACTTGCATCCAGAAAAATCACCTTGAACAAGATGCAAGTTCATTTCAACATGTCGTGGGTAATCAGTCATTTATCTTTATGGGCTGTTACTCTAACTCACACAATAAACATGCAAAACCATTGTACGTGGCACTTGTGTTGACTCAACAGTCCTGCTACAGTAGTGCTCCCTCGTTTCTTTTTACATATTGACTTTTGTCATTACCTCACATGAGTGATGTTAAATGGAAGCAAATGGTGCAGTGAAATGTGTAAGAATGATGGCCCCCCTCAGGCCATGAATAACTCTGAGACCTTCACAGTCAGTGAATCTATCTAAAGGCTGCTCCTGTACACTGAAGAATACATGCAGGATATGTACACGGGAATGTGCTCACATACCCTGCATTTATGGATGTGCACGCATGCACACAAATGTGTTTACCACTGTTTTGTCAGTCCAGCTCTTGCAAATTGATTTCAGCAGGTTTAGACCCCGGCTCCCGCTCCAGCCCTCCTCCCTCACCAATTATGTGCCACCATGTTGGCTGCTGCTCTCTGACATGTGGGCTGCAGATGGCCGTCCTGTGTAACACTGCCAGGACAGGGGCAACTGTTCCCGGTGCAAAACAATTGTCACGATTTGCCATATGACACTTTCAGTCTAATGAGTCTCATTCACTAAAATCACCATGCCTTCCGAGGGCGTGCGCACACAACAGGCCTTTCTGTACTTCTGCACAGACAACATTCAACTCTCAGCAGCATGAAGTTGTGTCAGGAATCAATGTTAGGTGTTCCGAAGGAGGCCAGGGATTGGCATGTAGTTTGTCACAAAAAGAGACACAGTTTTTAGGGGAGAGGAAAGCTCTACCTACAGTGGATCACCCTGTAGAAACATATTGACCACATGGGACATCTACCTGTCATGCACGGTGTATCTATTGCTCCTTCTCACTCAATCACTATTATAGTGCTGGAGCTCTAATGTAATTGCCAACCATATGGGCAGATGGTCCCTTTACTGCATGTTTATCATGTCACACTGCACATTCAGCTGTCTTTTAATTTGTGAAACCTCTGTCAGCGTGCCCTACATTATGGGGTTTAAGCGATCATGATTAGCAGATTGCCATCACAGCCGCAATATACAATGTGTGTTTTTTTTAATCCTTTAAGTAATAAAGGGTAGTGGTGCTATTCAGAAAATCACAATGTCATCTGGCCCCTGATTTCAATCCCAACACTCCGAGCCTGCCTTTTATCTCACTGAAGTCAGGGCTTAATGTTTTACGGTCTGTGTTGCGTGAATATGGATGTTATTGAGTAACCAGACAGAAAATGATTTTGACATTGAATTTGGAAGAAAAGCATATAAACACTGTCACTTCTGAGTAACCTTCACAAGTAGGATGTTAAAGTGCAGTGTAATAGCCCAGTGATATATATTATTTAATACAAATCTTTTTCAGTCAATTTAGAATTGCGAGTTATTTTTGATTTAGGTTCAAAAGAGACAGAGTTGTTACAGAGCTCACTGTGAGTGATTTCATTTCATCACCACTTGTCAGAACCTCATTTACTATGTAATATCCTCACTTACTTAACTGCCAGAATTATGACAGACAGATTCTGTACTGTAACCTGTGTGATCACCATAATAACACTGGGATAATGTACTGTATAATGTGATGGATTCACTGGCTTGGTGGTTTATTTGGAGGTTCATCAGTCAAATCACTTTCCAGTAGATTACTTCATCTCAGCAGGAGCAAGGTCTTATTAAGGCTGACAAAGTGATTATGAGCTCTCCTGCCTCCCTTATACAATACCTTCAGTGTAATTACTTTTGCCACTGAGGTTATGTTTGCAGTCGCGTTTGTTTGTCACTTTGCTAGTTAGCAGAATCTCAGAAATGTCGAAAGAGATTTCAATGCAATTTGGTGAAAAGTTCAGCCGAGGACCATGAAAATACAAGCGATTAGTTTTTGCATGGAGTTTTTGGAGGATGGTTTTCCTTTTTTAATAATTTTTAACATAATACAAGACACAGGCATTTTTGGCCATTTTCTGCTGTTTTTCTTACATTGCACTTCCTGCACATTTTCTATTATTACAACAACAAATCTAGAGGGCTGTGCATCCTTGGCAGGGCTATGCACTCACTTGCTCACTGCTTTCTAACACTGAGATGGTTTTGGAAGAGCTGCTTGCCTGGCTGCACATAATGTAAGAATATCAGCAATGAGCATAGCAACAATATTGTGCTTCCAACATTACATGTATTTCACATTTCATGACTGTTCCAAGTTTGTTAGAGTGAATAAAAATCAGGGAGCTTTCCATTTATGATACTGGCAATTACTATTCTTCTTTTTTTTCATGAGAAAGTTAAACTTTACGATACAAATAATACTGTATATGCTGTATAAGAACATGCAAAGGAGAAGAACAGATGGTACATCTCAAAATTGTTCTCAAATGCATTACAATGCAAACCAACCTTTGCTAAAAACAACTATTGACAAAAGCGGAGCATCGCTGTATTACTGGAACACTAATGAACCAGAGAACTGCCAGGTTCGAGTGAGGTGTTTGTCAATGCATGTGCAGTAAGAGTCTCCCTCCGACATGCTGTAGGCATGACTGTCACAGGTGAGGAGTGTAACAAGCAGCCTCCATCTAGCCAAATCAAACACATGTATATGCCCTGTGATCTGAGCTGGCATGACAGCCAATCCTGTCAGCCTCTCACACAGTCACGCTTCTTATCTGTGTTAACAACAGCCGCTCAATCTCACGGCAACGATGAGAAGGTGTACCGTGTCTCATCTGCTGAGTTAAAGCAATTACTGTAGCACTAGTTAATGAGCAAATAGAATGGAATAGATATAGTGCATACAATTGTAAAGGTCTTTTGCTAAGCATGAGCTTTGTCTCTGACTCCACAGTGCTGTTGTATATAAACAACTGTACCATCATAAGAGATGCAAAATTATGCAAACAATACAGGGTCATTAGAACTGTGGATGGACTGTACAGATAACAGATGATTGTGCAAAAAAGGATGATACAGTCAGTTACTTTGGCTAAACTGTAACTGTGAAATCAATGAGCCATCCAAAATATAGCTGTGCTTTCATGCTCAGGGGCCAAGGCTGGAGAGTAATCACATCAACATTAGCTTTCCTCTGATGTAAAAGCTGTATACAAGTGTATGTTTTTTAATTGGCATGTGTGTTTCCCTCCGTGTTTGCTTCTCTCTGTGAAAGTTCATAAGCTTGTCTCTGCAAGGGTTGTCAGGTCAGTGAAGCCTCGTGTCTTATCTTCTCCCTGCCCGTCAGTCAAACAAAAAAAACATCCATTCCCCGCTCTAGAGTGTGCCTGCTGTTTTGTCGACAATGAATGACATTTACACAAATGTACCCCCACATCGAGTTCTATATTAAAGTTGGAAAAGTGTAGACATGTATAAAACCAGCAAAGCAAATCTTCCTGATAGCAGGTATCCAAGTATTTATCTTGCAAACCATTCTCAGATGCCATAGAATCACTGCAGGAGAAATCATTTCTGTTTTTTCTCTTCTCCTGCAGCCAGTGACGGCACCAGCACTTCCATGCTTTACTTGATTTGCATGATTTACAGGTTGCCTACAGATTCCATGTTTCACAGCAGCAATCTCAGCACCTTTCTGCGATATTTGCCTTGTTGACTGAAACTCATGGCACCTGTGTGATTCGTGTAGATCTGAAGATCCACCTTGGTACATCATAGTCACACCTGCACTTGATGTCAAACTCAGCCACATGTTTGTGTAAAGACTTTTCAGTTGCTTGAAATCTTAACATTGCAAACTGAGCTACCTTTAACTTCTCAAGGCATCCTTGCTAACAGCATATGATGCACGTCAAAACAGCTATTTGATGTGTAAAATCCAACACACAGGCGACATCTTGATTCATGTTTAAGCTCAGCATGTTCTGACTGCTGTACCCGCACAACTAGTCCCGTCTTTATGGTGAATCCGATGTGTGCTAGAGGCATCAGTAAATGGCATAACACCACACAGTGTGGTCAGTGAAGTTTTATTGTAAGCCATCCTCAAGTGCAGCACAGAGAAGGAGAGATGTGGATAAGAAAGAGAAAAAAGGTTAGAAAGGGCCACATAGCTAAGCAGCGACAGCCAGAACGCATAAATCTTGGTGCAGATGAAAAGACAGAACAATCAGGGCTACAGCTATATATGTATTTCTTTTATTAGCTTTATTAATTGTTTGGTCTATAAAATGTCAGATAATAGTGAAAAATGCCTTCCATAATTTCCCAAAATTCCTTTAAGGTAATGTCTTCAAATTCCATGTTTCATCAGCTGGTCTAAAACCCAAGGATTTAATTCACAATTCCAAAATACAGAGAAATGCAGCAAACAAACACATTTGAGACACCTCAAAATTGCTGGCCTTGCACAGAGACCGTTTACGGACTGTCACCTTTTTCATCCCACACGAGTTTGAAGGCCTAATTGTAATGCATTCAAAATGTGCTTGTATCCTGTCAGATCACAGTGTAGCATATGCACCAAGACAGTTACAGTATGAATGAAGTGACAGCTTAAATCATTGTTTCATCTTGTTGATTCATCCTGTTGTAATGCGATCAGCCACATTACTACAGCAGCGCAGTGAGCAGGAGATGAGCCTCTGCTGCCAGCAATCACACAGTTGCTACACTGTCAAATAAACTCACAGGGTCAAGTAAGCGAAGTAGAAAGAAAAAGACTGAAAAGCAATCTTTTTTGTCGGTCAGCGTTGACCGCCCACATGCACATGCGTGCACACATACACACACATCCCGGGGGAGAGACACAGTTGCTCTAATCAATATTTTGCTGGAAGGAGAGAGAGAGCCAAACAAAATGTTGATTTCAGGAAAGCAACTGTTTCTCCATTGGGTTTCCTGTTGACACTCATTATCTCTTGGGTGAAAATAATCAATCCATACACAGATGGCTTCTCAAGTACTACAGGATTCCTGCAGTATGTCGTGCAGAAAGGCCACTCCAGCAATGTCCTGTCGCTCATTATTAATAAACTTAGAGGAAAGTCCTAATGCCATCGACCAGAATCATAGGCCATATAGTGTAAGGAGGTGGATAAGATTTTTGTGTGTGTGTGTGTGTGTGTGTGTGTGTGTGTGTGTGTGTGTGTGTGTGTGTGTGTGTGTGTGACAACTAATTTGTATGTAATAATGGTGACAATATCTCTTCAATAGAAAATGTTGTAATATAACTCACAGTAGCTGTCTAACCCTCTCTACTCTGTCCCAAAGTGTGAATCTTGCTGTTTTCAGAGAACAGGAGATTGAAGTAAGATGTGTTTCTCGACTAAGTCATGTCTTAAATTCAAGTGTCAACAGTGCAATGGCTCTGTGTGTCTGTAGCTTCACTGTTACCAAGGAGCATCACCAGTGTTTTCAGCCCTTTTTGTTTGTTTCATAGTCAATTAAACATTGTGGAAAGACAGCCACGGATCATTTATTGCTGATCTGGAGCCAGAATGTCTAATCATAGCCGTACACCTACACATACAGTGAGGGTACAACAATGTGCAAATGCTTCATTTATTGGTATGAGCATGTGTGTATGTCCTGTGTTTCCTACAGTGTGTTTGTGTGAACAGCCAAGTTTAAATGACATCCAATATTTTGCCAGTACACAAAGAATCAGATGAACAGAATTTACAAACTGTTTCTCATGCATGTGCAAACTCAAAAACACAAACAGTAAGTTATGTCCACTGATCGGTGCTCGTAGGGTAATGTTTGTACTTCTGGTCGGCTCTGTCAAACACTAGTCATCTGAGGGGATTCTCATTCAGAGATGACAGTGTAATTACAGAGTTCCTGGGATACTGCAGGTTTTCATTGCCATGTGTGACAGCCAGGCATTTAAGATCACTCAAATTCCTCTTGTTTGGCAATAACTTGTTAAATCCTGTCGTCTTACTGTAAGATTTTGCAAGATCAATCGAGCGATGACAGCATCTTGATGTGGTGCGAGCATTTCACAGAGAAATGAAAAGTGAAGATGCAAAGAACTTAAAGGCTCAGACACTTTTGTTTCAATTCCTGGTCCTGATAACACTAAATTTTAATAATAGAAAGTGGGTAAAAACAAAAAGTTTTAATGTATATCATTTCAGTCATTCTCTATGATGCTTCATTGAGCAATAGCTACACTTTATTATACCCCAAATCACATTTATCAGACCAAATGTTCACTGCAGATCTACAATATATGTATTAAAGCATCAAATTTGTATTAATTCAGCAAAACAAATGGCTTTGCAAATTTTCCTCTGATCACAAAGTGAGAGTTGTGGATCCAATCATTCAACGTCTGGCTGTTGGACACTTCATTTGAGCAGGTGTTACCAACATCGATCCAGACCCTCCACATGACACACAGTCATGGCTCTCTGCTGCCTCTGTTTTTGCTCCAGTGTAATTGTGAAATCAGGCAAACTATTGTGAAATCAAGCTCATCAATATCCAGCTGCCTCCTCCTCATATGTCATCAGAAAATTAGTGCAAAAGTGCTGATAGAGACGTTTAACTTTCTCACCTTTTCTACTACTTTGTCAGAATATGGAGCTTTGATGGTGTGGACTAACCTGAAAATTCTCTGTTTAAGTATATGAAACTTTTATGTCCTCCTCATGCCTCAATCCTGTCCCCTAGAAATAAAGAGAATTAAGATTTTGGAGTTGATACAGAAATTGGAGAAACCTACATCTATTCAGCCCTCTGCCTTAGGAAAATACTTTGAGAACCACTGACGGAGAACATCGAGGGTGCACCTCATTCTGCCATAATGATGATGGAACTGAATGTAAAATCAACTTAGGATTTGCATCCATTTTCATATTAGCACAAAATGTTCTACTTAAACTTGAAAATGAAAATATAACTGAGACATTCTGCATAGGAATTTAATGTAGGCTATGTAGGTCTACCTTTTAGATGGAGAAATTGCCCTCTGACTGGTGCATTTAAGCCAATTGCTTATTTTTGTCGAATGACCTCAACTTGGCACAAAAACAAGCCTGGGAGAATCCTGTTATCAGTCAAATGAAAATGCAAAATGGCTCTTTGGACTTTATTTGTGTGTGTTTTTAAAACCACAAATGTTAAACCTACGGTGGCCGATAAGGACAAATGTGCTGCCAAAGTCCAAAACATTTCCATTCGGAGAAACGTGCAGCAGCTTCACAAACGATGCCAATTCAAAAATACATGAAAATCCAGATCAAATACAACAACGGAAATGTGCTGCAAATGAAAAAACGTGCTGCACAAAGCCAAAACAAATACATTAAAAGCAACAATGTTGCAAATACAGAAATGATGCAAACACACAAACTCCAAAAACAAATGCAAGAGACAAACACTGAATTTCCAGACAACACAACAGAAGTGCACCCGGCCTCTAGAGGGAGCTCCAAGTGGAACGGCTTGATTTTTTTTGTTGTTTTGTTTTTTTTTTTGTTTTTTGGCTATATTCAGGCAATTCAAAGCACTAATTACTCGTTCACTTGTTTTTACATGTGTTATGCTGACTGTCTCGTTCTATACGTTTATGTTTATGTTATGTTAAAGTCTTTTAAAAGCCATGGACTCAGTGTATGTGTCATGTCATCATGTGGGCACATTGATTGCAGATGACACATCTATAAATTTCCCCTTTGCCATCTGTGTCATGATCTGTCATGTCTCTGTTCATCAAGTTCATCAGAAATTTCAGCACCATTGCAGCCCCCTTGCATGCTCTAACCTCCTCGAAAACTCAGTTCTTTTGGAGCCCACAGGCGGAGAAATCCTTCCAGAGACTTAAGCAAAGTTTCACCATGGCACCTGTTCTCACTCTGCCCAACCTGACCTTTCTGTCCAGGAAATTATCCCCCGCGGAGAGGAATTATGATGTCAGTAACTGAGAACTGCTAGCCATCAAGGTGGCCCTGAAGGAATGGATGCACTGGCTGGAGGGGGCGGAGCAACCCTTTCTTCTGTGGACTGATCATAAGAACTTGGAATGCCTGAGAACAACCAAGAGATTGAACGCAAGACAGGCAGGGTGGAAACTGTTTTTCACTGTCGCCTCACAGCAAGAAGGTCTCTGGTTCGAATCCCGCTGTGGGCACTGGTGCCGTGTCCTCCACCATGCCTTCGGTGCCTGCTGCTTGAGAAAAAAAAAAGCCGCGGAGGATCGACAGACCGAGGATGGGTCAAATGAGGAGAATTCATTTCACAAAAAGCATGGCGTGTGCATGTAATGTGTGTGGTGCATGTATATGTAATGTAATGTGATAATAAAAAGTACGTTCTTCTTCTTCAATCTGTCCTATCGTCCTGGTTCTAAGAATGTAAAACACGATGCTCTGTCAAGACTATTCTCCCCAGATTCGGAACCCAAGGCTAACGTCCCCATTCTGCCTCCCTCATGCTTCATTTGGGCGGTTACCTGGGAGATCGAACGCAGAGTGATGGAGGCTAATCAAGGCCGTTCAGCCCCTGAAGGGGTTCCCCCTAATCGTCTGTTTGTTTCCCTCGCTCCTGTCCTGCCATCCTGGCATCAGCCGGACCATCTTTATGATTCGGCAGATGTTTTGTTGGCCGGCCATGAGGAGGGAGGTAACTGAATATGTGGCTGCATGTCCTGTTTGCGCAAGGAACAAGTCCTCCTGAAGACCTGTCTCAGGGCTCCTGCATCCACTGCCTGTGCCTCGCCGCCCCTGGTCTGACATCTCTTTGGATTTTGTCACAGGATTACCACTTTCTGAAGGTAATACCACCAAACTCACTGTTGTGGATCGTTTTTCCAAAAGGTCCACTTCATTCCGCTGCCCAAACTCCCCTCTGCCAGAGAGATGGCAGAGGTGGTTTTGCACCATGTTTTCCAGCTCCATGGTTTCCCTAGGGATGTCCTTTCAAACCGGCAGCCGCAGTTCATGGCATTCTGCAATCTCCTTGTTGCCTCTGTCAGCCTCTCCTCCAGCCATCACCCACAGACCAATGGACAGACAGAGAGACTCAACCAGGAGCTGGAGACCGGACTACGGTATCTCACCTCTCAAAACCCCATCACATGGAGTAAGAATCTTATTTGGATTAAATACGCGCATAACACCTTACCTTGTTCTTCCTCTTGCATGTCTCCCTTCCAGTGTGCTTATGGCTATCAGTCTCCTCTGTTCCCTGCCTTGGAACGTGAAGTCAGTGTCCCGGGGCTGCTGATTGGCTCAGGATTCCTGCCCTGTCCTATCAGGCAGGCGAGAGGGTGTGGTTATCCACCTGGGATCTTCCACTCTGAGTGGAATCTCGTAAGTTGGCTCCTCGCTTCATTGGTCCTTTCCCTGTGTCCAAAGTTATTAACCCTGTGGCTGTAAAGTTAAAACTGCCTAGTTCCATGAGAGTGCACTCCACGTTCTACGTCAGCCGCATAAAGCCAGGCAGAGAAAGTCTCTTGGTCCCTGCTTCCAGACCCCCTCCCGGGTCATTGATGGGGGCCCAGCTTACACGGTCAAACGACTGCTGGCTGTGCGTCACCGGGGCTGTGGGCGCCAATATTAGGTCGACTGGGAGGGCTACGGCCCTGAAGAACGGTGTTGGGTGTCCTCTAGTAACATTCTGGACCAGACACTCATTCAGGACTTCCTGAAGAACCTGGGCCATCCAGTGCCGGCCGTTGGGGGGGTGGGGTACTTTCATGATCTGTCATGTCTCTGTTTTCTTTTGTTTCCTGTTTTATTTTGATAGTCTCATTTTCCCCTGTGTTGTCTCTATGTTTACTTCCTCCCTTTGTTCTCGTTCCCGCCATTGTGATTGTCTGCCCCACCCTAACGTGCTTCACCTGTGCTACCTCCGTCCTAGTTTATTTAGTCTGTGTCTTCCCTTCCTCCTGTGCCAGATCTTCTTTGCCTTGGTGTGAGAGTTCCAGCATCCTTAGTATCTGTATTCCTAGTGTGTGTTTCAACCCTCTCTTTGTTCTTTGACCACTCTTTTGCCTGCCATTTTGGATAACTCTGTCTGTTTGTATTGCCTGCCCATGTACCGACCTTTGCCTGGATTAAACCTTATGAGCTGTATCAGTCTGTCGTCTGCTTTTGTGAGTCCATACTTCTGTGAGTCTGATAATCTGAACATATAGGCATGCTCAGGTTACAAAGGTAGATATAACTTATGTCCCCCTGGAAGAGAAATACTCGAGGTAAGTGTTACGGCTGCCACCGTTCTTGGGGGTGTTTGTGTGTGTGTTCTTGTGTCTTGCATGTGTGTGAATGGTTGCATGTGAAGGGGTGTGGAAACCGGACTCCTTCTCCGAGCCAGCCGCTGCCCAATCGCCCACAAGCTGTCATTTCCTGCCGGCTACAAGAGTCGTCTCAGCCTGGCAGTCTGCGGCTGGCATCTTTGGTGACCAGTCCTCGGCACAGGAGAGGTCCTCTTTGTTGTGTGACAGATTTGTCAGAGTTCTGCTCTTTGTATCATTTTGGCAACCAGAGTCCAACTGAGCTAGGTTTAGTTGGGGACTGATTTTCACATACACTTAGTTATATTGTTTGTTAGCTTCACTAGGATTAGGGGTGCTATTTCATTTTGTATTTTTATCGTTTTTCATCAGAAGTGTAGGCCTCATTTAGGAGGGTTTTATTTCCATTTTGTTTTGAGTTTGCTTTAGGTAAGCTCTTCCTTTTGAAGCGTTCTCTTTTGGTTAGTATTACCTAAGCGCTTCCTTTTGAAGAGTTCTCTTTTAGTTATAATTAGGTAAGCTCTCATTTTTGGAGAGTTCTCTTTTGGTTTTGATTATTTGATTAATTTGAAAAGCACCTAAACTGCTCTTTTTTCTTTGTCTTGGCCTTTTGCCTTTTGTGTATTAAAACAATTTAAAATACTTTGATTTAAATAAATAACTACTTTTCAACCACTTCCATCAGTTGTTTTTTGTTACTTCCCTACCCCTAGTGAGCTGGGTCGTAACAGTAAGAAAATAGGTCACATTCCAGTGATTAGACACTGACCTTCTGTGATTGGATGAAGCTGGACATTCTTTCTGTGTGGACCTTATAGTCAAGATTTGCATTCTTAAAATGGTTCTAAGCAGTGGCCAAAGCAGTTTAAAATGATTAATCCTACCATGCTAAATGTGACAAACTAACATAACAGCACTGACGAGAGCTATAATACAGTATACCCATGATGATTCTGATGTAGGCAAAGGATCCTTTAGAAGAGGGAAGAGAAATTGCGTAGATTTTGTCTAATGAAAAAGAGTGGCTTTCGAGCACTCTATTGATTGCACAAATCCCCAAGAAACTTGAAACAGTGGCAGTCAAATGAAAAGTGACATTGCTGGAAGAGGGTGGACATACTGTACAACATGAGAATTTTAATAGGATTAGCTCAGAATGAGCTCCCCTACACATATCTTGAGGCACAGTGAGAAAACCCCATTTCACAGTTTTTCTCAGGTACTTTCTCAGAGCTCTCAAACAAGAATATTTGAGTGAAACGGCAACTTTTTGTGCTCATTTCAAGAGATCTTGTCGGGGGCGTCCACCCATAGCAAAATTCCAAATGGGAATAAGAAAAGGTTTAAAAGGTTGAGGTGGGAAGAGGTAACACTTTTCAGCTCAGCTCAGCTTGATGCACCAAAGCTGAATACAACAGCCACAATGGTCATGTACAGTAATTTTTTTTTTTTTTTTCGAAGAACAAGCAGATGGATTATTAGAAGAACCGATGAGGCAAGAAAAGCTTTCATGCAATTTCCCACTGACAGAACTCTTGAGTAAGTCATTTTTTATTATACTGAAATATGTCTACACATCTATATGGGTCAACGCTGTACTAATGCCACAGTAATTGCACATGCAATGCATCAATGCCTCTGTGATAAATCGATAAGTCGAATGACAGAAAGTAAATCAGAGTAAAAAAAAAAAATTAAAGGAAATGAATTGTTCAGTGCATGTATCAGTGATTGATAAGTGAGGAAACTAGTGCTGATAATCTGATTTTACCTCATTCTTGTTTGAGGCTACTGCATGATGATGATAAACCGGCAGGGAGAGTGAGAAGCTTTACCACACAATGTTACAAAGATAAAAGGCACCACGAAAGAAAATCATTGTTTCATCTTCCATATTTATGACTATTTAGAAGTGTAACAGCACGTGCCTCAGATTAATAGCTGGAGATGTAAGTCACTGATCATCACCTTGCTTCATTCAGTATTCACATCAGCATAACCACTGGGTCATGAGTGGTGTCAAGAGTGAAATATACCTCAGTGTTTTTGCTGTTTTAGTTGAGTAACTGGGCAATTCATCATCAAAAAAGTGTAAACCAACTGTATTTTACTACGTTCTTTTAATGCTACCCGACTCTGGCTGGGTTTCATACAGAGGAGAAACAATAGCTTGAACATTCAGCACTTTCCATGCTGCACCATATGTAGACATTTATTTATAGTTTTGCCTTTCCTCTAACTATACTTTTGTCCACATCCTGGTCTATCTATTCCAAGAAGATGTATGTGTCTGTTCAAAGAAGCTTTGGGAAAACATCTTTGGAAAGTATGGTTTGAGGAAGCACTGGAAAGAGTCAACGCAAACAGCCTCATTTTTATTTTATCTATCTATATATATATTTCGTCTTTGCTGCGTCAGTAAGGCAACTGCAGGAGCTGTTGGGAGCCTCTAACTCCATTAATAACTTGTGCAGTTGGGACCTATTATGCAAGTCCTGAAACCTGAGAGCTAGTCACCTGTTCTGCTACCTGAGCCTGGGCTCTGGGGACAGAGGAGGGGAGAAAAATGGTAGACAGACACACTTCGCTGCCTTTCTGGAGGACTAAACTCACATGGATAAGGCTCAGGGACATGCTGGATGCTCCAGAGATCCCTGGTGGGTGTTTTTTAACCAGCATAACTAAACCAGAGGCAAGTTTATGGAATGAATTAACTGAAAAATAGAACAATCCACTGAAGTGTGTCCATCATTGTTAAACTTCTACCAAGGACACAGGCTCGGCTTCTCTTCTAAGTTGAAGAGCATAATTCAGCTTAACTCTCAGGCATTTAACATTAGATCACAGGGTAATGTGTATAAACATATTGACTGAGTTGTTGAGTTGTGTTTTCCTCCTTGATCCCCAGTCAGCTGAGAGGAGTTTCCACTGGGGCTTGAGAAAAGACCACAGAGTGCCCTTGACTGCTTGGTGACTGCACAGATGTGTTTTACTCCTGGCTGAGTGCAGGAGGGTTGACACTGTTGAAGGAGGGGGATATACCTGTTTAAAACAGAGGAGCAACAGAGCAACGCCTTGAAGTCGCTCTGCTTTATCAGGTAAGAAGGCTCCACAATATGTGTCGTAAGGGTTGGAGAGTAGATTTCAGAATTATGCTCCAACAGTTTTTAACAGTAACTTTGTGTAAAACTCAAATATACATCTTCATTTTGGAGCAGGGTGGATACACAAATAATTTTTTACTTTTGTTAACAAGATAGGACATTTGGCCCCGCCCGACTAAATGCCATACATCTTAAAATCCAGTATTTGCAGAAATACAATTATAGCATATTCACAATCCTCAGGCAAGACTAACTATAATCCTCTGGGGTAGCCAGCAGTTGTTATGGAGCGCTATTTAATTATTTTCTCAAACTAAGGTGTGGGTGTGGGAAAGGAAATCCACAGTAAACTCCACCAAAGATATTAAGGAAAAATGTTTGAACTTTATAAGCAATAATATTGACTGTGCAGATTTGCATATCAAAGAAGAGAACCCTACTTGGCAGAGGTCTGCGGTCTTTGAGGGCCCCTCTAGTTTTAGACACCATGTTCACAGACACTACCACCTACTACTATGTGTTGAACACTCATAGTTTGTTCTTGCTGTCTCAGGTGGGGATAAATGTGAAGCATCTTGAGGCCACTGGTATGTTTTCCTACTGTGAATCCAAACAGATTATGGCCCATGTGACCACATTCCACCGACCCACAGTCAGGACCATTACAGCACGCTTGACTCAGTCTGACTAATTTCTCAAATACAGAATCCCAGTCTGTAACTGCTGTAGAAAATAACAAGGAGTGTGTGGGTCATCATTGTAATCCACGATTCACTTGTAAACCTGTGTTCAGGAAGCAGTCATCCATCAAGAGCACATTTAAAACTGAAATATAGAGGTAAATGTTCCTCCTCATGGGGCAATTTCAAGTTTCTAGGTGGCTTTTATGGGTTTCCTTTCATTAAAAAGTATTTGAATTGGGGGTACAAAGGACAGCATGCAGAGAAATGAAAGACAGCCTGAACACAAAGCAAAAGGCCAGGATAATAAGACTAGCCCATGACAAAAATAACCTCAGCTAACACCAGCACATATGACACATCTGAATACCAGCATTTTGTCCCTGAGCTCCCTCAGTGAGCCTCATTTCAACACCGGCTGTGCTGATGGGTTTATCTCCCACATACCCACAGCTCTGCACAGCTTGTCTGCTTCCTAACCAGCTGTAGGTCCCATGGCTTCCCTCTCTGTTCCTGGCACTGTCAGGAGCACAAAGGTTTACTCAATCACTGGTTTCCATGCATGCAACAATAAGCATATGGCCACATCAGCCAAGTACAAACCCTGTTCGCTGTCGCTGTCGATCTCTCTCTCACACACACACACACACACACACAAACACATTTTTTCTCCCATGTACGTCTTACACATTTTGCTCTCACAGACCCACTGGTCGGTACATAAGATTTACTTGTATAAGGCTATCTATATTTTAGATTTTTATGTCACAAGATCCTATGAAGAGACCAAAAGCAACAATGCATATTTCTCAATATTTTCACAGTTCCCCAGCCTATCTGTGCCTCTCAGCTCCAAGGCCATTTATTCAAACCACTGATAAAAATCTTTGAAAAGCAGCCACAAATGCAAACTTTCCAAAAAAAAAAAAAAAAAGGGTTAAGTCATTTCCTTAAACAGCCGTGGGATTGACTCAACAAACTACAATGCCCACGCTCATCCTAATGAAGGAACATGTCACCCAGTGCAACAGTGCGGCTCAGAGATGTGTTTTAATGGTTTTTGACAGAGGAAAAAGATGTATCAGGCTTTGTCTTTGATTTTAGCCTCTTAATGGGACTTATTGACAATAAGAAAAATACATTATTTACATCACTCAATACATCATTTTCATATTCAGACAATACAGTGAGTCCTCATTTCCTATTCATACTCAGAAACGTCAGCATTCGTGATGTTTCCCTACTCATTTTATTCAGGTCTGTCCTTTGTTATCCATCTGTACATTTCATACGATCTGCTCATATACATACATACACCACATGCACAGTTACCCATATATACAAGAGTATTCATTTGCATTTTCTTTCCTACAGTGTACATACTATAGTTTATTCATTTATTTAGAACAGGGACAATAATAGAAGCTATTGTTACATGTAAATAAAATTTAACTGATGCAGTGTATATAGGATTCCTAACCATAGCTAATTTGCATAGTCTGGTAACCCTTGGTTGACTTAAAAGGAATGGAGGAACACATAATATAACATTCTCATAGAGGCATAGAGACTATCCATAAGTTAGACACAGACAGACAATCTCTACAAACACGACTAAGATAAAAAAAAAAAAAAAAAAAACAATGGTGATGGCAAAAGGGAAAGAAAATGCACATGTTGTTAGATGTAAAAAATATCCATCTTGAGGTGAGAGACTCTTGTCACCATCTGTGTGCATTGTTCTAGTGTTTGTCAGTGTAGATATTTTGTTAAACTCCATGTGTCCTTTGGCGCTCCTGCTTACAGTCCCTTTCTTTCACAGAAACTCTGATCCAACCCTCTTTTGTAGAGTCCAATAAGATTGCTGTTGTTCCTCCAATTACACTTGCTGGCTGGGCAAAAATAAATCAAAGGAAAAATGGGGTAAAACTGAATGTATAAACTTCTATTTCAGTGTTGTTGTTCAAGCCTGCATTCGCGTCCCATGTGACTCACCTCAAAGTGGAGCACACGGGGTAAACATAATTACTTTTCTTGTATTATATGCACTGTACCATTCATGCAAACATCTTAACAGGCCAACAACATGACTTCAATTTGCAAGGTCTCACTGTGACATTGTGAGACACAGTATGAATGCTCTGCATGCTTGACAAGTTTATTTTAAAGAGTAAATTGTGCCTCCATTTGTCATAATCTCAGTTTTATTGACTGTAATAGCGACATTGGGCTGTATACCAGCTGAATTGAGAGCAGGGCACTTGGTGTATCATGATTAAAAAAACGAATTATACTGAGTGGTGAATAAAATGAGTCGATAAGACCCTTCCAATGTCTTCAGAAACAATAGGCCTAAACATTTAAGCTATTGTTTGGTGTTAAGGAATTATCCGGAATGTGCCAGGCAAGCAAGGCAGATAACCATGTTAGGAGAGTCATCGTCAGCTGAGCTGAGGAGCAGAGAGGCTGAGAGAGAGATTTTTCTTTTGGCTGCTGATAGGTGGGAATGAACATGGCTCTAAGCATGGAATAAACGATGGAACGATAACGTGAAGTGAATAATGTGATATTGAAGCATTAGCAGAAAGGCTATTTTCAGTGACAAGATAGCTGTACTTTTGTGATGAGTAGGTAAGTCTGATAATTGTGTTTCAAGTTGAGGAGAGTGTCTTTGAAGTGCATTTTCTCTTTTATGTCATGTATGGCATGTGCAGCCTAGTTAAAATCACAAGCTGATAAGCTCGAATGGACAATATATTGCTTTTTCTGTTGTCATCTGCAAGATGACAAAATAGAAAACGGCTGGTCGAAGTCAGTGGGTTTCCGCAGTTGGAGTTTCCCAAGCAGATTGATTCCTGTTTACCAAAGGTTGTATGATCTAGGAAGTTACTATGCACTGTTTCTGCAAATACTTGGTGGATGACACTGCTGCAGGTTGTGATCAGTTACTATGTTGTTCTACTATTTCTTATTTGAAGATGCAAATGCTTTTGCCTTTACATTTTCTGAGGATGCTTGAACAAAATGCATTTTAAAAATGTTGTTATTATGGATGTTTGAGCCAGAAATCTATTTCACTGTCATCATTACTCAACTAAAAATACATAATCTGTAAAAACTCCATGTCTGTGACAAAATGCTGTAATTGTATGATGTTTGATCTCTGATCTAATTGGGTGATGTCTTCAGATTTCCATTAGTTTGCATTCTAGCAAGAGACAAAATTTCTCATTAAGCCAAATTATATTTGTGTAAAACTCTCCTGGTATTTGGGTTCTCGGGAATGTGAGACAACACAAGCACTGTTTGGGGAAGATGTTTAATTGTTTGCCCTTCAAACAAGCAAAAAGAAAAGTGTTAACCAGCAAGGTATCCTGTGTACAAAAGCAGCAGGAAAGTATGTATAATTCAAGCATCTACTGAGCGTTCAAGGTTTGTTTGATTTTTTTTTTTTCTGAATTGAAAAATAAAAATAGAGCAGAGACTGGTTGTGTTTTTCTCTTCAGAAGGCAAATCTGGATTGTTCATTTTGAATGTCATGGATAATTTGTCCCCAAGTGCTGCCCATCAAGTTACACATTGTCATGGCAACAGCAACAGATCAAGAGACAAGTTGAGCAGGAGAGCAGATAATAAGTCCCCCCAACCACATCACAGCCGCTAATAACTTTGTATTTGCAGTCTTTCTTGGTTTCAATGGAGTTACAGAATCTTTCAGTTTGCAGAGGAGTCAATAAGACACTTTGAGCACCACTCTGATATGGAGCTTTTTCTTTTGTCTGTCTGTTCATAGGCCTCAAGTAAGGATATCACTGCTTCACTGCACAGGAATGTCCTGTCGTGGGGTGTGTGGCGGGGACAAGAGGCGAAGGAGAGTGTGCCCCTTAGAGCAATAACACACTCTGCCTTCTCTGAGACTGCAGATAGTGGACCTTACTGTGGCATTTCCAACCTGCTCAGGACTGCGAGTGTCCCAGATGTGGTTGGAAGGAGTCCAAAGGCAACATTTTCCTCCATCACCATCGCAGCCTGGAAGGTTTTGCCATCACGCTCCACCTCACAGGACGCCGAGTATCCATCTACTCCAACACAGCATGTGAAGGCATCACCTTCAGCAACACTACAAGAAACCTTTTGGGAGAAGAGCATCATCCATACCCTCAAGCAGAATGAGAGTGTCAGACTCCCAACCAGACGTGTGCAGCCAGAATCCCACCATTGTGACAGCAAATGAGTTCAGACAGGCCTTCCCACCACCTGATGGATTGGCAGTGGGGGATCGAGGGAAGAGGAAAGCACAAGTTGTACAATGTAGACTGAGCTACACAGAGGGCGACAGACAGCAGGATGTGATAGCTGGCTCATTAATGAAACTGTCCTCAAAGCCTTCCTACCGGTCTTGTATCCATCTTGAGGTGCCTGTGAGGTCCTTTAGCTCGGCTGTGTTTTTGGACAAGTTACTTTCCATTTCCCTTGTGGAACTAGAGGAAAGAAGAGCAGGTCAGCCCACTTTGTATAGGTCCACCTTGTCTGTTCGCTTCGGTGTTTCATCCCGCTGCAGATCCTCAGCAGATAACGAACCAGCCAAAACTAATGAAGGATACAGAAGACCCCAAGCAGCCATGTTGGACCATAACATGCACAATGGTGGAAGGAGTGGTTTGGGTCACTGCAGAGGCCCTCTGTCAAAGTATCAGGGCCGCAAGGTCAGGCAAACAGCACCCACTCATGGTGTTAACAGCAAGGCTGATGATTCAGATACACAGCACCACAGCGATACTTTGGGATTATTGTCATTCAGAGGACCAAGCCCCTCAAATACAAAGGCTGGAAGGCAGAAGGGGAATGTAGATGAGGCAGCCTTCCTCACCCAGAGCAATTTCAGGCAGAGGCAGCACACTTCCAATATTGGCCCAGGTATGAATTTCATCACCTCGCTTCAGAAGTGAAAAGCCTAAGTACCCACGGCAATTGATCTGTATATTCCCCTCAGTGGCCCTCATGTTCCTAAACTATTGTAGATAAGATCACATTTCCGAGGCGTAACAGCAAACTGAATGCGGTGCCAAGGTGGTCTTAGAGGGTGGAAAGTTTCATTTGTTTCACTCTGCTTCTCACCTTTTGATGTAGACCTCATGCATTGTTAATAGAACCACACCCACCGAACACACATCTCCAAATGTATATTCACACTGTTTAACTAGTACACACAGACTCGGTCCAACTGCAGACTTAAACTTTCGTTTATCCTCTGCAGACTTCAAACACTCCTGTATAAAATCTTAAGTTAGTAACTGCTACATATTAACAGTGTGTTGCAAAATCTAAACATAGATGTTACACAATTACCAAGAGACCGTGAGAATGATTGTTCAAAATCACATACACACACAGTGCATAAGCTAGGATAAGACCATGTGAGGGCTCGGTGACATAATTTGCTTTTTGTCACTGAGGAGCTTAATGTTTAATTATTGGTGGCCATTAATATAAAGGTGTAGTAGCAAGGGTAAAGTGAATGAAGGCAGAAGACTCCATAGAGAATGTACAGTATATCTAGTATGCCTTACACGCAGTGAGTAGACTTGTACAGTATTGGCAGCTGATGTTGCAGCTAAGAGGACTGAAAAAAATGTGATGTCACTGCCCGAAGCGGCTTTGACTCTTACCTGCCTGCGTCCCCTCTTACATGGGCCGTCTCGCGAAAAACAACTGCAACAGAAGATTTTTTAATATTAAACCACTCTCTGCACTCATTGCAAATTTTATTTTCTGCACCATGCCACAGCTTTTTGTTTTCTATGTTCCATGTTTCTTCTTTAAACTTCTTTTTTCCACTGGGCACTTCATTTATTCTGATGCCTAAAGGGCAAGACATATCCTGTGGCCATATGTTCACCGGCAATATTACATTTTTGGGTGTGCTTCCCGGAGTATGTGATGATGCTCTGTCTACATGCCACATGGTCAAGGCAGGGTATTCAGAGGAGATATATGTCGCACAGAGGGTAGAGGAATGGGGTTACGGGTGCAGAATGGATGCACTGTCATCTTTTACATTATTCATAGGCCACACTCATGTTGCCTCTTGGTTTTTTCTCTCTATGAGTTGTGGGGGTAGTGTGTGTGTGCATGTATGAGTGTGTAAGGGTCGGTTTGAGGTCTTTTCATTTTCCTGCTTCTCCAGATCATAAAAAGCTTAGATGGAACTCAACATTGTGAAAATTGTGCTATAACTCAGTCTCAGAGGGGAAGAATACAGTTGTTTGCATTTCATCTCCTGTATGTCAATATCAAATAGTAACAAACTACACAAGTAACTGCAAAAACACATCTATTTTGAAATCTACTGACATGATTTTTTATCTTGGAATGATGTGAGTTGCCAAATTTCACTTCTCTCTGTGTCTCTCAAGTGGATTCCAGAACATGGAGCAAGCGAGCAGGGAGTGAGAAGACAGAAGGACGACAAGAACCTGACTGGTCCACAGAGCCTCAAAAAGCCTCCCCTTTGGAAAAGACCTGTTCCAGACTGAAGGCTGGTTCTCCGGAAGCCACATCCAAGAGTCTCAGTCTCAAAGTAGGAGCCATATTTCTGTTACTTCTGTCTTTTAGGAAATACACTACACAATAGGAACTCCAAAGCTCATGTAACCCACTGCCTGAAGTTTCGTTATCAACCTTTGAAAAAATTCTAAGCACAGGTTGCACTCACTGGGATTTTCTGATTTTCTCATGAGCGTCATCAACAGAGCTGTCATGGAGATGGATCAGTTGTTACCATGTGACCTGCGTGGAGAATACCAGAATAACATAAGATCGTATATTTGGGGGAAATAGTAACCTGTCACTTTGGAGGAATGGGCTTCCTGATAAATGAGCAACCTGAGTTGAACCTGATGAAGGTCAGAAGATATGACTGAAAGCTCCATAAAATTTCCATTAAAAGAGTTCTCTGCTGATTTATAGCATTGCACTTCTATTAAACTCTAATACTGTCAGACTTACAATAGATGGTTTAAAAAAAGGATTGAAAACGAATGCAGCAGAAACAGAGACATCTTTCTTATGTCGCAAAATCTTCTTCCTTTTCAAAACCTGCTGCCTACATTACCCACAATGCAACATGACCACCAACAGTTCAGTTCGAGATAGTGGTGTTTTATACTAATAGTAGTTAGTGCAGCCTCAAACTGCTTGCCTCAAGCACAAATGAGGAGTGGGCTATGGTGGTCTGGGAACCTCAATACTTTCTGACTCCACACCTCAAGTGACATCACTGGAGGCAATTTGTACACCTGCTGGCTAACCGCGAAAGTCTGTGTACAAGACTTGTAAGCAGACTTTGTAAAATTGCTGGAACTTTCCTGCTCAAAATTTACAGTTTTACAATATACACAATATGTATGTGCAGAGGGTCACAATATGATATTACAAATAGTTATCATTCCTATTAATAACACTTTTGGAGGCTGTCAGCAAAAAAATAACCTCCAACTGTTCTAGATTTCTGGTTGTCCCACTGCTTTTGGCCTATTAAAGTTAAGAGCTGTCAAAAAATCAGCAGTGTGACTGAGGATGCAAATACAACAAATAATGGTTCCACAAAGGTCAATTAGGGAATCAAGAAAATGCCTTGAAAAGCTGTTTAGTATTGTAGACAGCACAACTGCACAGGGCGTATGATAAGATAAGGTCAGTGTATGTGACCTTTAAAACATTTGGAATGATATATTAGACTGTTTCAATTAAGGATTCCCACACAGAGAATCTTGGTGTGTTTGCTCTTGGAATAAACATTATCACAACAGCAGCGGCGTCTCTGGAGGGGTGATTTTTACACTTGGAGACATTTTTGCTTTACATGGTATTTGTCACAGCCCCTGCCAACTAGAGCGGGAATGAAAGAAAATCTTTAATAATTACACGATTTTCATTTTTTCATTTCCTTCTCCCTCGTTTTATTTTATTTCCACCTTTCTTTCTACCCTGTTAATGTAACAAGTTTTATGTCAGACTGTGAGGGGTAAAGTTCCAGTATGGTTTGTGAGGCTTTCTAAAGGATTTATATTCCCCCTGTGAGTAAAGCTCTCTTACCTTTATCCCCAGTAAAGCTGAGCATAATATTACCATGTTGCCTACACCTCCTAGCTATTACAAGGCTGTGAGGAGGATTCTCCAAGGTTAAGGAATAGATTAAGGATATTTTCAGAACAGATTCTAACGCAATGAAGATTTTTTTTCTCTTTCCTCAGGATTAGTGTCTGTGTTGTACTGTATTCGTCCCACCAACAAGCAGCTTACTGTATACATACCTCTACCCACCCCAGGAGGCTTTGGAGCTCTTCAGGCCGGACTTCATCAGCCGGTCTCAGGATCGGGTGAGGAGATTGGAGCAGAGGGCAATGAGAAGGAGAGTGCTGCAGGACTCCAATCCAGACCTGGTGCAGGGCCTCAGGGAGGATCGATGTAAACAAAAGAGGAACTGCACCACACCGGATCCACTTAGTGGTGAGTGCAGCTAAATAACTCTGCCTGAAACATGGAAAAGCAGCAGTGACCCATTAAGTAAAATACAATTTCATCTCTCTGGCCAATAGCCAATCAGTCAGAAGGTCTCAGTTCTGCTGTCAAGCCACCCATGATGTGTACCAACAGCTGTAAGTCCTATGATAGAAGGGAGTTGTGGAAGGGAGGTATTCCCACTATAGTGACAACAGCAACCAATTCACAGTCTAGAACTTTAAGATAGTCTCCCAGGAGTCCACCCAAAGCAGGCCCTCATCTCCTAAAACAATCTTTTACCATCTATAATCTGTTGTTACATCACTTCTGCAGGGGCAAACACATTCATCAAGTCTTTGCACTGTAGGATGAAGGCTCCTTCAGTAGGTATAGTTTTCTGGTGAGAAGTAACCATTGGAGGCCCACCCATAGGCAGGAAAATACTTAAATAAGGAAGTTGAGGTGATGTCATATTGAAACATGTTGGCTTTTCCAAACTGTTTATCAAATGATTTGTGCTAACCTCAACAACCTCTGATAATCCGGAGGAAAAAAAGGGGAATTTTACATATTATTCTCCTGCTGGTATAGTGGCAATTATCCAACTTTGCTCTCTGGTGGCCAATATCTAGTACTGCATATCAGTTGGAGCATTTTCTCTTAAAGCTCTGTATGCAGGGGGTACACACAGGGAGAGACCAAACGTGTCTAGAATATAATGATCCCTTAGATGTTTTCTTTTCTGTTGGTTTCAACCTTTTTCTCCCACATTAAACTGGGTTGTAGCCAGGAATTGAACAAGGTTGAAATGTAACAAAACAAGCTTATGTCATATAGAGTAAAGAAAACTTATAAGTTCACAAATATAGATAAAATTAAATTGAACACAGCAAAGAGACACACCGAAATGAGGGATAGGGAGTCACACACAATACCAATGGCTGTATACTGATTGTGAAAAATACATTTGCGTAAAATGTCCAGTTTAAACCAGCATTTATCAAAATGTCATCCAGCAAGGTAGAAAAATTGCCTGTAATTCCTTGGCTGTCAGTAAAGATGAAGTAAACTTTTCAAAGAAAACAACCAAGTAACGTAATAATTGCTCCACATGTGTGCTTCTGCATCAGAGTGTATCCAACAAGGTATTTTTCTAAATAGTTTGACACACTTAAAGCTGTAGATCATGATTTCTGTGCAGGAAACACTGCTGTATATTCAGCGTAAACACTACCATGAGTCTTGCTTATTGTTCTCTCACACTGACGCTGTCAGACATATAAACTCTGACGAGGCTTTGTTCAGTTGAGGCGAACAACATTTCTCTCAGCAGCTTTCACTCAGCTGTTTGATTCTCTGTCTGCTTCATGGAAATATGGAATTTTAAAAGCGAGACAGGAAATTTGATTGAGTCACCACATAGGCTGGGCGATGTCAGAATTTCTTAAACGTTTTCTGATTACACCAGCGTGATCACTTTTTTTTTTTTTTTTTTTTGGACGTTCACTGCAGCAGATTGTTTACAGCCACTTTTCTTTGCAGCAAATCCAACTGCAGTCGACATCTGACTGATCAACCCTTTAGTAAGCATTAATAAAGTGAACTGAAGCCAACCTAGTTTTGGAAGGTCATAGAGGAGTCATGGAATTAGGCTCCTTGAATAGCTCAAACTGGCCTCTGACTCGAGTCTGAAGTCTAATTATGAACAAAGGGTCTTGGTGCTATTGACCTGAGCAGCCACACTCTGGCAGGTCACTTGAGTTCAATGGCAAAGACAGAGTGGTCCGACTTGACAGGACTGGATAAGGCTATGTATGGTGTGTGTGTTTGATATGTGCCTGTGTGTGCGTGCGTGCGTGCATGCGTCCGCGTGCGTGTGTTAATGCTCAAATGTCTAACTGTCTAAAAAAGAGAGATCACACACAGCCCTCAGTGTTCATTAACATATTCAAGATTCATTTCCATATTAATTCTTATTTGTTATTCCTATGTGTGTGTGTGTGCATGTTTGTGTGTGTGTGTGTGTGTGTTTGTGCGTGTGCGTCCTAGATAACCTTTTCAAGCCTAGAGAGAGGTCTATATCAGGCCGAGAGATGCAGCTGAGGTCCAGACGGTGAGTTCTCCAGACGATGTCACTCTGTCTCTCCTCCCCTTTTTTTATTATCCAGCACAATCCATCAAGCTTGTTTGTCATATCTGCCAGGTTTGCACACAAAGACGATGCACGTTCACACACTCACATACTCTATGGATACAATAGATGTTTAATGTCCAAATGTCTTGACAGGAGATACGCGCTACCCTCTGTATGCCTTATCTTTCGTTTTTTTTTTTTTTTCATGCCTTATCTGGAAAGGCACACCTGATCAGATGATGGCTGCCCATTGTAATTTTTTTCAAAAGCGACACTATCTGACTTGAAGGATCTCTTAACAAATTGGCTGTAGTTGTGGGAGTGAAAAAGGAGTCCGTGTGAGACCTGTTTATCAGTGGATCCAGGTTTTTGCCGGCTGTGGTCTATCTAGATAATACCACTTCTCTAGTATGCCAATCTGTTGGCATAGCTCAGCCCCCCTCAGACTTTTGATACCATATTCTCCTGCCCTGTATGAATTTTGCCTTTCTTGTGTCTGTAGGATTTACAACAAGCTGCCGGAGGTGACAAAGAAAAAGGAAGAGGAGAAAAAGAAAGCTGTATCACAAACCAACAGATTGCGAGCAGAGGTTTTTAAAAAGGTAGATTTGGGATTACTTTTGGTACAAAAATCAGTTCACAACATTGGTTGCTTATTCTTCTTTTCTTATATAGAATAAGAAACAATGCTGCAACAGAAGAAGCCTTAAATCCCAAACATGGGACTCAATTTATAACGCTGAGCTTTGAGTGTGTTCTGAAGGCATCTCGTGCTGTTTAACATTGCACCAGGGTCTCATTTTAAAATCTGAATGCTCTTTGCAAGAAATGATGTTGATGAGGAGCTTTTTTTAGATGTGTAGATGTTCATCAATGAGGTATCATCACATTCATTTGTCACCCTGGAAATGGGCTGTGGTTAGGTGCAGCATTTCATTACTCTTACTCTCTTTAAAGTCTTAAAAAACAATATTACAGATTATTCACCTTCCACTAAAGTATTTGAGGGTTTTGATTGGGCTTGAATTGATTTATTATGGATCTACAAAACACACCAATCCAAAGGATGCACAGACAATGGTTCCAAGATGTTCAAAGGTGATCACAAAGCATGTACCATAAAATTGAACAAGTGCAAACTAGACTAAAAATATCCACACTGATGCACCTAAATACAACAAAACTATAGAGTATATTTTTTATTTTTTGTGTTCTTGAAGTTTTCATATTTCATTATTTTTTTTAGTTAGAGTAATTAACTCTTGGTGACATGTACTCATGAGTAAATCAAGTGCATCATCCATGAGGATAAAATGAAACATGATTTGGTTTTCGTCCAGCAGAGGTCACTGTTTGACTGCTAAAGCCAGATCCTAAGTCATTTATCACACTGGACTAGCCCAAATAAATGTGCATTCAACATTTAGGTTATTCAGTTTCCTCTCATTTAATGTGAAATCTGTCACTGCTTAGTAAATGGTGCTTTCGAAATCAGATCAGGAAGGAATCATCTTATCACTCATGTCAAAATGAAATCCTTGCTGCATTTGCCCATTTCACTCTACACACCACAGAGTGAAGGTGGCTTTCAGCACTGTGGAAACCAAAGCTCACACTGTATTAACTCAGTATTACTTATTCTATGCCCCACTGACACAAGGCATAGGACCTGCTTTAACAGGCATTATCAACGTCCCCCATATATTTAAGACATGCATTGTCAGACAGATCCTTTCAGCTTCACTTGCTGTGAGCCTTCACTCATTCTCCCATTATAACGTAACCCTGACAATGAATTCACCGTCAGTCAGGTGAGAGGAGAGAAATGTGGGGAGCTGCGTACGATAATTACACAATCGTGACATCTTCAGAGCGTGTGTGTGTGTGTGTGTGTGTGTGTGTGTGTGTGTAAGTCATTACATTTCACAGTGAACACTTGGGCTAAGGTTAGGTAGAGGTTATGGTTAGTTTAAGTCTCCAGGAAATGAATGAAAGTCTATGTAATGTCCCCAAAAGTGATGGATGTGTGTGCGTGTCTGTGAGTGGGGCGGGGGAGACAGAGAGAGAGAGTATAATATGTGTGTTTGAGTGTTTTTACCAATAGGTAGTCCAAGATGATTGGCTTCTCTCCAGTTTGCCAGTGTTTAGGTAAACTGGGAGCTGTTTTTCCTCAAGCATCCAACAATTTTCATTTTTAAAGAAACAGTGAATCTACAGTAAACCACAGCGTTGTGCGTTTTATGGACAGAGCCAGCGACTACAGAGCGTATTTAGCGTGACGTCAAATGTCTCTGTAAGAGAATATTTTATTTCTTGGGGAAATGGAGCAGACGCGATGGTTACGATGCCAGAGTGACCTTGCCACCTTTCAAATAAGGCTATTAGCCAGGCTCAACTACAGTGAGATTGGGAGAAAAGGAGTGTGTTCTCCCCTGATAAACACTGAGTCATGTGTGCTTTAGAGGCCTCAGGAGGAAAGTCTCCAACACACACACACACACACACACACACACACACACACACACTGAGGTAGGGCCCAGAGAAGAATCACAGTGGGGTCTGATAAAGCAGGGTAGAGGGTGGGCAGTTTTGAATGCTGGCTGAAATTAGATTCCAGCTGTTGGGTAGCACTGTAAGAGGAGAGTGATTGCATAGCGGGGTGTTTTGTTAGATAGCAAGTTAGAATTATTTCCCCTACCTGGGCTTGGACATCTCAGGGGTGAGGCTGATGGAAGTGAAAGCCAATTTAGCAGCAGGAGTCGCTCCTGTGTGATGCAGAGCTGCTCTTAAGAGATTGAGGGAAGGAAGGCCTGAGTGCAGATATTGGAGATGTGTTTTTGATCTGTTTTTCAGGGGGAAGTTATCTGGAACAATGTTGTTTTTCTTGTTTTGCAGAGACTTCTGGACCAGATCCTGCAAAGATAAATGGGGTTAATTCACTGCCCATTCGGTTTTCTCACTGTATGTTAAACATGGCTTTGTATTTAAATCAGTTAATCATCTATGTAAACATTGTCATACATATGTATTGATTGTTATTAAGGTTCAGTTTCTCCTGTATCCTCCTACAACCTGTAAAGGACTGCAACAAGAAACAAAAATGACAAAATGACATTTTGCTGACAGTCAATGAGCTAGTGCAGTTATCAAGGTGAGAGGAAGACACGTTTTCTTTATTTGTCACCAGTATTTATCCATATAATTTGATGTGATATATAAGAAAGACACATTTAGATGTTTCTGCTTATGCCACAATGGCACATCACTGCAAAATAAGCAATTTCATTCAGCACAATTATACTGTATAAGTGTTGTACAGAAGAAGATTGTGCATGATTTTGAAGGCTTTTAAGTTAATTGTTGTGTACAGACACTGACAACCTTCTCACCCACCACCGACACAGTTGTAAATGATAAATGAGAAGGGTTTGACAGTTTAAGATAATAAAGCAATGAAACTGCAATGTTTTCCCTGCTCAAATGAACACTCGGTGATTACATGTGATGCAGATTAATCATATAATTTTACCCATTTCTTCTCTGATGATTTGATGATCTACGATATAATTTTCCTCTAATGTGTCTCAAAATGAAATTAAAGTATTCCAAGGACATTCTGTGTAGAAGTAGTGTCATTTTCCAGGAAATCGAGTCTCAATGCTTTGAGCAAAACACCTTCTCTCTGTCATTGGTACAGTACTTTAGGTGTTTATAAAGTGGGAGAGGGGAGGACCATGCTTCGTCATTGGTCTGCCTCGAGGCCTCTGGAGCCTCCCATCCGGAACAGTGGAATTCCAGGCTAATCGAACTCAGGAGACATGCAGCGGCTGTGAAAGGGGCCTTTGTCACAGAGCTCTAAACCAGAGATGACATTGTAATAAGAGAGGAGACTTCTGAGCACTGCCTGGAACCACAGTCCACATATAGCCCATAAAGGTGACTGACATCTCAGTGGCATTTAAACAGAGCCTGTTGGGATGAGGAGAGAAGAGGGGAAGGACATGTGCCACAGGTCTCAGACACACACAGTATAAATACATACTGTTGTGGCAGACTTTTGGTGGGCGGGTTGCTCTGGAGTAAATATTGAGAGGGTTTTGAATATATGTTGAATATATGTTGAATTTTATTCTGCTACTGTAGTTCATTCTCTTCCACTATAGAAATGATGGACCAGCTGCTGTGTACTGCAAGGTTCGTGCATCCAGAATGGAGGATTGGGGCCCAAAGCAAACAACATACTGTATGTAGTAAACATTCTTTAATCCACTGACATTACTGATGCCAGCGAAGCCATTTGAAAGAGTAATCCACATGGGAGAACTGCTCTGCTGCCATGTAGGCCGGTTCCAGACGATGAGCACAGACTGACAGGCAGTTGTATATGAGGAGAAGGGCTGCTGTCAGTCAGCCTCACTCTCTCTGAGGCATCATGTGTCTGCATGTCACATTGCTATATCCACATAATGTGGACTATGTGCTCTGAGGCCCCTCTACTGGCTTCCCAATGGCCCTGACTGATGCAGATGCCCCGAGGGTAGCGCTGATATGTCTGGCTTAGAAAGGAGAACACTAGCTGAGTTTACAGGGCTAATTGCGTACATTGAAGCAGAGCCACAGATTGTACGTGTTTACTCATTATCTGAACATCTAGCCTTGTGGACATGTCTTTCCAGCAACGGCTCTGTGTTCTAGGATTGTGACTGTAGCATCAATGCAAACAATCTTCCCAGCTTGTGTACAATATTTACTGCAGGGTCAGGTCATTTAAACAGTACAGAACCAATTCAAGTACGAGTAAACCACAAAAAATAAGGATGGTTTTTAGGGTTTACGGTTTAATGAAAGTGTTCAGAGAGGAGGTAAATGAAGGTACACAGTTGCACAAAGACATTGAGGGATTTTAGGGACATAACTCAATCAAAGTTAGCTCAGGCAAAGCAATGCAATTTTTCCTTTTCTTTGCAGTTTGTATCCTCAGTGGAGATGTGGAGTGAACTGATGCCTGCACAGAGACATCTGTGACTTTTCTGCCTGCAGCATACACACACTAAAAAAGATTAGACTAAACCAGACCAGGTAGTCTGTGCAAGACACAGATGGGGCCATGGTGATGACGGTTTGTCTGTGTGTGCATGTGTGTCTGTGGACAGTTTGGACAGACAGAGAGAAAGAGGAAACAATGTCATCCCAGGGGTATTGCAAAATGGGAGGTGACCCACCATTTTGATTGCAGAATACAACAGTAAAATATACAATATTCCCACTGAAATTGAATCACGAAGTGCTTTTATTTCATATCAACATTACAAACCTCAATCATGACTCATAGTGTGAACACTCTCAGCTTTATTTAACAACTTCATTCAAGTTTTCAAAAAGAAACTTTTAGTGGAAAGTTGGGGTTCAACAGGTTAAAAGCTTAACATTTTTTGAAATGTCAACTTGTAATCCCATCAGCGTATATGCACAGATTTCATTCTACACAGCTCATCATGGTGTTTCACACTACATTTTCCAGCAATTCCATTTCAAGCAGTGCCACAGTCAAACTAGGTAACCGCCTGGGGAAGTGTCCTTTTCAAAGCTTTTTTTTTTTGTATCTTGCTTGGTTGTGTCTCCGAGGTTGCATCCATCATGTCTTACAGAGACTAAGTTAGGAGGGGAGTCACCATTTTAATCCACTGTGGGCCCACTAGATCAAAAACAACACAACATTTTAGCACACCAGAGACAGAGCCAGAAAGACATGGGGGACTGAAGCAAGAGGACATAAATCAAAGTTCTTATTAACTGTAACTTTGCAATTTGTTATATCTACAATAAACAAATAAATGTTTTAATTTTAAGCCTCGTCCATTAATAAACCTCCAACCACTGTGGTTGGAGAAAAGACTGTTATACAGTTAGTTTGCACTTAGCCACATACAGTATATGTGCGCACGACATATTGTAAGAAATACAAAATTCCAATTGCATCCATCTTGTTTTCATTATTGAAATCTTGAATCTGTTTGTTGAATTTGTTGTTCAAGAAGAAGAAAAAGGAGGAGAAGAATTAGAAAAATGTTAATGAATAGTTCATTTGGTTCCCTCTCTTAGAAAGTAGTCTTCTTTTTGAATGTGGAGTCTGAAAACACTCAAATCTACTGTGCGGTAAGATGATAGTGTCTCTGGCAAATACAGCATCACACAAAGCCAGAATTTTCACTTTCTACCACTTTCTTTCTTTTAGCTATACTTTTCCTGAACAACCCGTTCTGTTATTTGTCATGTAGCGTTAGTGTTCGTTCAATAAAGTTATAAAAAAAAAAAAAGTTTAGCTAGCTAACCGTACTAAACAACTAACTGGCTAACTTACAGACATAAACAAATAGGCTCCAGACATAAAAATATATATAGATAAACGAGCTAGTACTTCCTTCGCAAACCTTAGAGGAAAACTCAAAACATTACCTTTTACCTGTTCCAGGAGTGGGTTCCATCCAGGTATTTTTTGTCATCTGGCACGGAGCGGTTGGCTAACATAGCTGCGCTCTTCCTTTTCTCTCCACACCGTTCTGCTAGCCGCCGTGGGTCGGCAGATAAATTATGTGCATTTAGACTTGGGCTTTTCAATATGAAATAGCTATTCTGTCTCCCTAACAAGCATTAAGTGGGTAAATGGGTGAGATAGCAAATGGGTAAAATCCTAAGATTGGATTTGGCAGCTAGTTAATTGGATTTGACTAAATATGACTGGCTTTAGGACCCAGCGGAGTTTGAGGCGCACATGGCAAAGTGTGGCTGCTCCGGTACGCGAGGGGATGTCAAGTCTGCTTCACTACTCTCCAACATCCTCTTATTATTCCTGCCGCTCCCTGCCATACCCCTGTCACATGAGCAACACCTCCACTCTAAAAACATTTAGCTAACACATGTGTTTTCACGGTGTCCCCCTGCCACTTGGCCGCCAAACGCCTGGTGTCGGAACGAAAAGTTTTTGACAGCTTCTTTCTTGAAATGACTGTCTGCCGCATCTCGTCGGACCCTTGGTGGTGAGGCTTTTTCTCCCCCTCCCCGTCTTTCCCCACAACACCACTGTGAACTGCTTTGACCTGTATCTCCATCCCGTCCCTTGTGTGAAGTATCTGGTCGTGCTGCATTAATAACGCGGTCTGACCGGAGCGCTTTCCCCCGGCTTCACCCCACCGAGCCCGGGCATCATGAGAACCTGGAGGCGGCGGAAGAACTTTGCCTTTCTGATCTTCGCTCTCCGTGTTTGGTGCCTGTCTACGGCAACAGAAAATGCTGACAGCACGTTTTACAATGTTCAAAAGGGTGAGTAGGCAACATAAATAACTCTTACATTTTTTTTTGTCATTAGCCACTTAGCTCATTTCAGGTAGTGCTGCAGATGTTGAGCCACAGTGTGGTCAGTTGTACATGTTTTTTGGGGTGTTTGGACTGGATTTCATGCAGGTTTCATCAGGATACATGCAGTCTAAGTTGCTCTGTGTTAACAGTAATGTTAGCCTGCATAGATGTAGCCTGCTTGATGAGACCTTAAAAAACCCATGTTACACACCATTTTTGACATCTCACAGAGCCCTTTTTCATTGTCTTACTGTGCATGCAACATTTGGGAAACACAGAAGGGGAAAGAGTTTGTTTTTTTAGATCCATCTTTCTGCTCAGATGGAACAATGAAGGGAAGTGTGTATGGATGAGTTAATATCCAGGAAGCTTACAGCGTCATCTTTAGGTTGTAAACATAAACCAAACAGGATGTTATTATTATTATTATGCAGCTAAACTTACTCTGCTAAATGAGTAACACAGTGATAGCCGGGAATTGTGTGTGTGGGACAGAGCACGTGTCAAGATACAAATGGTTTGTGAAAAAACATCCTTACAGCCCCTAATTCCCATTGTAAACCAGGCCAGGGTTGAGTTACTCTATATTTTAGGTTAAAATATTAATGGTTTTCTGAGGATCTTGGCAAGTTGGAAAGTCAGGATCGAGCATGCTCCAAGAATAGTTAAGACTCTGAATAACTTATCTCTTAACCTCAGGTGGCTGAAATGCATACAGTGCAAAGTGTAAAGTGTACTCCTGAAACAATACTGCATGTCATCATCACCGTTAGAGTGAGCACCATCCGTGCACACTGCTCACAAGTCCTGACAAGTGAAAACAAAAATGTCCACACTGTGGTAAAAATAGAACTTTTGGTGTTGTCATTAGAATTTAAATGCATTTCATCCTGCAAAATATAAATGTAACGCAGGACCGGACATTTCTTCTGAGAAAATGCACATACTGCTCAGTGATGCTGATTTTTTCCTAACAAACATGAAGCCTGAACGCGCATCATTAATAGTGCCTCACAAATTATAGCAAAAAATGAAAATTACCCATGTGGCAGAGAAATGCAGTTCAGGGGATGTTTACCGTAGACATCATCTCAATGCGGGGTCATTAGAGCTCTCACTCAGAGGGTTAGCTGACATATGAAAGCAGGGAGTAAAAATAGTTTTAAAGGCTTGTGTGAGTATTGAAATAGGGCAGTATGTAACACCTCTTTGATGTCAGCAGGATATTGACTTCAGCTTCTCTCTGAATGTTTGTCATGGCCTCCCCTCCACCTCGGTGGAAACTGCGCTACAGTGTCTTAATCATGCTGCAGTTTGTGAGCCAGAATGAGGATGGAGAGGTTTTCCTCGAGGCGTACTCTTCCTCAGTTGTCCTACAACATTGTTTGGATCAGTTTACTAATTGGGAATAGATATAGAAATAAACAAAGCATTTTTCACTTCAGAGATTCTACTGATTTTTTTTTTTTTTGTGTGTGTGTACTGATGGGACGGTGGGGATAACAGAGTTAGTAGGTTAGATAAAGTAGACTCATTCATGGTCTAGCTTGTATGATAAATGTATGTATGTATATATAGGTATATGCATATGAAGTGGCCAAAGATAAATTTACACATTAATGGAACAGATTATCTGGTATTGATCAACTGGGAAAACAAGATCCTTGGGAGTAAAAGGCAGCTCAGAATATATGGTAAGTGTAGAGTGGTTGGTCGGGTATACGTCTAGCCAAAATGGCTTGGCTCAACAGCGGCCTTAATCCGGCACAACTGTTTACCCGACTTTAACCAGATTTGTGAAGAGTGCCCTGCCAGAATCAGTCAAACTTGGGCTGATGCCATGAGTTGACACTTGCCCAACGCTAACCCGAGTGCTGCTAACTGAAACAGATTCTCAGCCAAAGTCTGCGCGCCAAAATTTGGCCAAACCTGTGCAGCTGTATGTGGACTAGAGCCGACTGACCTTCAGCCCTCCAGTGCCAGGACACCTGTCAATGTGCCAACACTCAGATGCAATTGGCTACCTGGATAGTGTTCAAAAACTGAGTTATGTTAGAAGTTTCTGGATGACACATCAAATAGCAAGGAATTTCTTAGGTCTGCCAGCATGGACGATGTACCTTCTTGTTTTTTGGGGATATTATAGGTTTTACCTTGATGCCACAAGTGAGCCTGAAAATATTGCCAGCCTACCTGCACGACATTACATGACATTTATGAAAGACTGTGACAATTGTATTTAAACTACTATTTAACCCCCCAAAAATATTTTTTTATTAGCAATGTCTATTAAAAGTGTGTCTGGGCTTGGTGCAACAATATCACAGCATCATGTTACCTGTAACATCATTATATCTTTAATACCTCAATCCAGATCATATCCATAATAGTGCTGTCGATCGATTAAAATATTTAATTGCAATTAATCTCATGAATGTCATAGTTAACTCGCGATTAATCGCAAATTAATCGCACATTTTTATCTATTCTAAATGTCCCTTGAATTATCATTTTAATACTCTTATCAACATGGAAAAGTGGATAGGCTTGCTTCATGCAAACAACAACGTGTAGTGTTTTATTTCACACTAACATTCTCACTTTGAGCAGTCATTCACATTTGAAGCAAAATCTCACACAATTTAACACTGTCAATAAACAGATGACAAAAAAATAAATACTTGGTTACAAAAAGCTCCTTCAACAACCCTTTGTAAGGGATCAAAACAGGGTGATACAAGATAAAGTTACAAAGTGCACATCATTGTAAACTAGGACTCAGCCTATAGTGCAGTTAAACCATGGCTTAAACTTTCCTTTCTTAAGTTTCCTTTGAACATACAAGCAGTCAGACTATACTGCTCTTCTGTTTATTCACCAGAGGCTTATCAACCCAGCCTCTTATTTCTCTCCAGAAAGAATGAACATTACTTGGCTATGGCTGCAGCAAGCTTGTTCTTAGTTGCGGTATCCATATGCCTCTGTCGAAAGCCATCCATTGTCACCTGGTTTTGACAAGGAGGTGGCGGAGAATTCGCATTAGCCGTGTGTTTGGCCATCAAGTGGTATTTCAGACTGGATGTGCTACGGTGATAACTCAGTTCACACCAACAATACACACAGATTTCGACCCATCTGGCAACTTTTTGAAACTAAACTTTCCATTCAGAATCTTGTTCGCGTCCATTTCGGCATTTCGCGCTTGACATCCACACAAACCGGTAGCCTACTCTTTGACAGCTAGCGAACAGGCAAGACCAAACACGCGCGTGGGGCGTGTCTATTGTTTTGTTCCCGGTTTACTATCGGATCCTGTAGTTTTTCTAACGTTACTAGCAGTGGCCACAGCTTATAAAAAACTACAAGTTCACTAGGTCACAAAGAACGTTAATCTCGCCATAAAAAAAAAATGACGCCTTTAAAATTGATTTGCGTTAACGCGTTAATAACGCGATATTTTTGACAGCACTAATCCATAACATTAACTATTCCTATGGAGCGCAGAGCAAAATCCATGAAAAAGAGACGATAAACTGGAGATTATTTTAATAACATAAGAGTTAAGTTAGTCAAAATCACCTTGACATTGGCATCCATTCAACCTTCAATCTGATTGTGATACGATAGGCAGAAGCCTAATTGTAACATCCAAGTATGCTTTGCAATGTTGTTGTCATATTGTTCATCTCACATTGCCTAAAAGTTGACTCCCTGACCCCTGTTATCCTAACATCAGAAAGAATACATAAAATGATCAAAAGGTTGACTAATGGCTGCTTGAGCGCTTCTCAGAATAGTAATGCATTTGTTGTTGAACGCTGGATTAAAAGAAGTGCTTCTGCATAAATGTTAGTGTGATTAAATTTAGGAAAAAAAACAGTCCATGAAAGAATCTACAAAGTTAAAATCAGGTGATCAGCGGTTGAATTGGCAGTCGGCTCATTAGCTTTCAAAAAAGCTGCAAGCAAAACTAAAAGAAGTCCCATAAGGGCAAGAATCAAGCAGGCAGTGTTTACAAATCTTTGATGAATCACACTCTCTCTGGCTCTCTGTCTGTCTGTCTTTGTCTCTCCTCTGCATATCAACTGGTTTTCTGGGGTCTGATCTTTTATTCTGGGCAGAGGAAACTCAATAAATAATTAGAGACAGAACCAAATGACCTGGATTAGATTTGAGGATATTATCTGGTCAAGCCGCAACGTCAGACAGAATTAATTAGAAAGATTAGAAAGGCTGTGTTGTCTAAACAGACTAGCAGAACAGAGACTAAACCTGCCCTGAACGCATAGAAATTAGACAAACTCCCTTTGGTCTCTCATGTGTGTAGCCCACCTTTCCACACAGTGTCCTGGGATGTAACCAACACCTGTCCTCCAGTCTGTGGAAGAGCGCTGACGCATGGCTGCCATCCAGGTGGAAACAGCTGCTTTCTGCTAAAGCCATTTAGGAAATAACCTCACCCTGGTCTGTCTTTCAAACCCTTGGGGTGGCTGTCACTTGACATTTTGAGGGCAGGCTGGCATTGATTTGTTGGCCACAAAGGAACGACAGACACAATTAGAAACGTCTCCCTCTATTAAGCATCAGTGGTCATTATAGCCATCAGCATGATTTTGCTTCCCCCTGCTCACCACGTGTAGCTCTGCCCGCGGATGAAGGGATCACAGATATAATAGATAAGCCGATGTTATGAGACGGCAACATAACACAAAACGCACAAACCAAGGACATGCACAGCTCAGAGATGCTTACTGCTGTGTGATAATCTGAGAAACTAACATGCACGCAAGGAGTAATGCCCCGAGCAATCCCAGATGTCATGACTGAGAAAGGGAAGATGAGAGAGACGGAAAAGATGTGAGAGGTATATCTGAAACTGAAACTGTGAGAAATCTGGGTGTTAGTCAACAATGGAGCTGCAGACCAGCACATGACAGACAGCAGTCAGTCATGGGTGTGATGAGATGAGGGTGGGTGCATTTCCCACCCCAATCTGCATCAGCTGTCAGGGAAGCAAAAGAGATGCAGAGACAGGTGTGAAGATATTTTTGTGGAATAGACAGTTTTCTCTGAAATTTTGTGGAGCAAAGAGGGTAGGAAAGGAATAATGAATGCAGGCAGAGTAGGAAGGAAACATGGAGTCGCTGATTTTACGACGTGTACCTGTGAATAGCAGGTGTAGCAGAGGACTGTTTCAGTGTGAACAAAAGAGCTGGTGAACAAATGAATTCTTCTGAACCGTGGTTACTTATTCCTTAATCTTTGACAGAGCACCTTTCTCAAGATATATTAGGTTTCGCTTGGATGAGTCAGCCAGGACAGAACAAGACAGTGGACTGATGCAACAATATAGTTCGTAGTTGCACAGCGGGCTGAACCACCACCAGGTCACCCGACATCAATGATTTCACAGCAGGAAGGTCATCACACCTCTGTGTCAGTGTATTTACTGTAAGACGTTCTTGATTGGAGTCCAGCCATGCTCTTAAACCATCAGCCTTTATATTGTGGAAGGTTTTGATGGAGGGAATAGAAGCTGCAGAGAGAGTATTGTATGTCTTTGTAAGGGAAGACCTGTGAGGCAGAGGTTGGTTGTGCTTTTCCCAAAGCACTTTGGGACCTGTTGATCCTTTTATGTGTTTGTGTGTGTATATGTGTGTTAGAGGGGTGCAGATATTTGAATGTCCTTCCTTACAGGCTTTTCAAAAGATGACAAAAACTGAATGTTTTGTGGTTTTTGCACGTATGTAGATGAATGAATGTATTATATATTTTGGATGAATATAATGACATAAATAAAAGACCAAGTGTCTATAGCCATGTTAGCGCTGCTGTAAAGTTGTACTTAGACATAGCAGTGCTATGAACTAAATGCTAATGCTAACAGGTTCTCAGTGACAATGTTAACATCCTGATGTTTAGCAGATATAATATTTGCTCTGCTCACCATCTTGGTTCACTGTATTAGCAGGCTAGTGTGCTAATTAGCACTAAACGCAAAGTACATTTGAAGCTAATGGGAACGCTATGAGTTTTGTTTTTGGTCATAAGCCAAAGTATAGGAACACTTGGTAACAGCTATTCAATTGAAATCAAATGCCGTTAGCATGGCTGAAAATCCAAATTCGTTGGAAGCCCATCTCTCACATGTGGCTGCTACAGTAGGTGACCCAGCATGTGTGATAAGTTTCTGTTTATCCCCAAATCCTTCAAGCTGAAATCCCCATGGCTCTGAGACATAATGCTCAAATCTGTGCAAGACAAGATGAGAATTGGGTTTTCCACCATTGCTCCCACAGGACAGGAATGGGTCACACAAGCAAAATCTCACAAACCCACCCTGAGAAATCTCCTGTTACCATTATTTCACTGTGAGCTGCTGACCTCGTAGCTTACTCCACCGGGCCATTAATGGGCTGCTCTGTTTGGAATGGATCTGGGGGGGTCCCACATCCAGGATTAACACCTTCTCAACTTCAGCGCTAATTGCTGCAGTGTGTCATCACAAGGGAAAGTGAGTGATGAGGGAGTTGATAGAGGGAGGGATTGTTGAAATGAGGCAATGAGGAAACACTCAAATTCTGCAAAAGGCCTTTAGAGTCTTTGTTTTCTCTGTGTGTCTCTCAGCCTCTTTTCCTCTCTGTCCGTTTCTCAGCGTGGTCTCTCCCACTGTCAGCAATCATGATGTTGTTCCTCATTGGAAGTCAAATTTTAAACCCCTTTCCTGCTGTCCATGTATAAAGACGCTGACGGTAGAGAAGTAAGGGTCGAAAAAGTACTCAACTTAATTTGCCAAAAACACAGGAAACGATTTACTCCCTCATAAAAACAGTAAAATTGCTCTATTTTTTTTTCTTGCCCACCTTCGCAGTGCAGCTCAATGGGTGGTCATGTCGGTTTGTCATTCTGTTTGTCTGTAGCTCAGCCCACCACTTTGGCCCAAACTCAAATATTTCAACAACTATGGGAATTATGAAATTGAATCCAATACTTTCATTTATGATTAAATACTTGCAAAACTAATGATATTCCCATTAGCCTCATCTGTGCTTTCAGTTTAGTGCTAATCAAGTTAGCATGATAGACATGAACGCCATGCTCCAAATCCATACTACATACTGATTCTAAGCAGTTTTTTAGTACGTAGTTATGAAATAAAGTATACTCAAAGCAGACAGCATGCATACTACATACGGTTGATTTTTGAGAACGCAACACATACTGCATCATTTCCTGTTTCCTGATGACTGAACATTAGCATGTTAGCATTGTCTGATGTTAGCATTTAGCTCAAAGCCACACTGCGCCACAGCCTCACAGAGCTGCAAGCATGGCTGTGGACATATTGTTAACAGGGTTGTTCATTTTTGTCACATGCCAAATAGCACGTTCTAATTTTTCTGTCATAAACATCGCACTCCCACCACTACTACTTAAGTCCACCCTCTTGAGTCCCACACTTTAAAGCATCTTGCAGTGAAATCAGATCTGAAAGTTGATCAAAAATGTACAACAGTAAAAAAAAAATAAAGAAAGCTAAAAGCATGCTTCTTCCAATCATAAACGGGCTGGCAGACATGGAGTTAGGCAGAAACATAATTTCATATTTTTGCCCCTCTTAATGTCATGTTTAAATACATCTTCTTGAAATGCAAAAACATTTTTGAAGGAGTCTCTCTTTGAACATTGCGTGTCCCTGGAAATCACAGCTCTGGCCTCTGTCTTGTTGAATGTACTGTCATTTCCATCTTATTGCTTAAGAACATGAACAAAAATAGTGTAAGCTAGCCAGTTCATTTCGCTGCTCAAGATGAAACACGGTGATGAAAAATGCATTTGTACATTTGCACTCTACAGAGGAAAAAAGCCCAAACATATGTTTCACTGGATGACTTATTTTATCAGGAGAAAAAGTTGCTTCTAGCATGAAACAAAGAAGCTGCACTTCAGAGAGCCGCAGCTGTACTCCTTTATTCAAACAATGGCGTCTGCCCTTGCATGTCTTTTATTAGTCTACGAACATCACGTTGAAGATGAGCTATGTCAGCAGCAGGGCCTTTTCACTGTTTATCAGAAAGGATTCATCAGGAGCCTTTCAACAGGACAAACTGTAAAATGCTCTCTTTGATGTGCTGGAAGGAAGGAGTGTTTGTTACTGCATGAAAGGCTTTATTTTAGTGCTGAGTTTCAGCCTATAACGTGGTAGACAGTCCTAAAGATTATGTTGATGTCTCTGTTTCTTTGAGTGGCTTCCCTGCTAATCAAATAAATGTCAGGACAACCTCACAGGTATCAAGGTCTAATTGATGTTCCAGGAGTAGCTAGATGCCATTTTTACTTCCAGGAATGACTGTTAACACAGTCATGAGCTGTACTGTGTTTCGTCGCAGCCTCATTTGCCATTCTCTTTGTTAAGAGCTCTTTATGTCCGAGGGCACATTGTAGGTGTAGCATCCGTTGCTGTATTTAGGTCAGTGGTGCTTTCATACAGAATTAGTAATTGGATGTATGTAGAAAGCTCCACTAATGTGTTTGCAGAGCTCCTTTGTTCCACTTTGACCTAAAAGATGAAGATATTTTAGCGTCTGTAAGAGAATGTGGAACCTGGAGCATTTGAGGCAGAAGTAAGAAAACACCAAAGACAGTAAGATCTTCAATGAATCAGAGCACGAAGCCCCACTTTTTGTGTACTTCCTTTCTTCTAATTCTCTTTCTCAGATTTTTATCTCATGTGCAACCCCTGTGACTGTGTACTGTGTAGGAAAGCCTGGTCTTTGTCTCACATGTTCATCAGTTGAACATGTGTTGTTGATATAGTGTGCCTCTTAATGACTGATAACCTTACAACAGAGTCCTCATTGTGTGAACTAGTAATCACTGTTCATTTAATTGAGAAAGCTTGAGTCAGTCAGATATTTAGTTAGTTCGTAATGAATTTTGTCTTTGAATTTGCTTGAATTGCTACTAAAGACTTTGATGTTTTGGGTGAAAGGTCTATGTAAATGGTAAATGGCTGTATTTCTATTGCACTTTTAGACAAAGCACTTTGCAGTCTGCCTCTTTTCACCCATTCTCACTCAAACACAGCCAGGCAGCATACTACCTTGCCAGGTACTGACTGACCATCATGAGCATTCTGGGGGTCTGTGTCTTGCCCAAGGACACTTCAGTATGTGGACAGGAGGAGGTGGAGATTGAAACACCAACCGTTATTAGTAGACAACCTGCATCCTGTGCCAAAACTGCTGCATCTTATTTACTTTCTTGCTGAGAGTTCGATTCAGAGATCAATACCACTCTCATATCTTAGTCTGGAAATTTGCCTGATTAACTTACATTAACGACAAGACTAAAGGAAGTCCACGTCCAGCCAAGAGACAGTATAATATAACTCTTTGTCAAGCCACAAAAAGTCACTTTGGTTTAGCCACTACAGTTGACCTTAAAACAGAGCCAAGCTTCCCCTTGTTTCCAGCCTTTATGCTAAGCTAAGCTAATTGGCCTCTCATGTTTAACAGACAGGTATGAGAGGGGTGTTATTCCTCTCTTCTGGTTTTAAACAAGAAAGCAAATAAGTGTTTTCCAAAATATTCTTTTTGTACTTTTATTCATGTAAAAACATCCAATCAAAATGTTGGCACATCATATAATGTTAGATAATCATTAGTCCTACAATAAGCAATACATTTGTGAAGCTTATAATGTCCAACCAGTATTTTATTTTATGTGTATTTCATGTATTTGTGAACAGGTCACTAAATGATAAAAGCATAAAAGAAGGAGTAAATCTCTCTGATAGGAACACCTGTCTCATGTCCATGCAGTGGTTTCAGCTTGGCTCAATACGTTACCGTTTTATGATCAATATGTGTCGTCAATACAATAGACACTCCCAGCAGATTAGTCGTTTAGAGCCAGATTCCCATCAAATCCAATTGCAACCGTTGAACTCACCTCCTCTGTGTGTTGCTTGTCAGTGTTTTGGCACCAGACCTTATTTTAAAGACACTCATCCTTGTAAACCTTCATCATCCTTTTCTTCACTTTAACAGGCTCCTGCTCTGAGTCACTGTTGGCTGAGATTCCTCTTTTGAGGACATTCACAGACGCATCACAGGGCTTTGATTAGAGGCTTGGAGGGCTGGTTTCGCAGCTGCTGTGCAGATATTGAACATTAAATCTTCGCCATTATCAAATCCATAATCAGAGTCCTTATCCTCTGATCCGCTGTTAACAAAGGTCTGTTCTCCGTGTCGAGAAATAACTGAAAGTTCACATCTCCGGGGCCAAGTTGTGTTTCCTCGCTTTTATATTTGACCTGTGTGATGGACATATCAAATCAAATCAAATCAAGCTTTATTTAAATGGCACTTTTCATACTTAAAAGCCTCACAGAAGCTAAAAACAACAAAGAAGAAAACCCAGCCCTCCCGCCCCCATAAAAACATACAGGGACATATAAAGACACACACTCACAGACACGCACGCACGAACACACACACCCGCGCACACACGCATACGGGTAAGGCAAGGAATAAGCCACTTTTGGGGGCCATCCACACTGAGAGGGCCCCCGGCCCTTGACTAGGGAGCGCCGCCTGAGACCACCCCGACCCAGGCAGACAGGAGGCCCCACACTAAGGTGCAGAGGCCTCCAGCCATCCAGGCCAGAGCCGTCCCCTCGGCAGCGCACCCGTCAATAGACCAAAAGCAGCTCCCAGTGTGGGGGGCCCCCATGAGGAAACGTTAAAAACCAAGGGCCCCCATGCGGAAAACAAAGGCCCCCATGAGGAAACACTAAAATAAAATAAAATAAAATGGATAAATGAAATAAATAATAATTAAACATGTCATTAAAACATGATGCAGCTAAAATAAGATACGAATAAAGATTAAATATAATAAGAAGCCTGATTAAAGGAATAAGATAAATCAAACAAATCAATTGAAAGCCTGATTAAAAAGGTGGGTCTTGAGCCTTTTTTTAAAAACATCAACAGTCTCTGCGGCCCTTTCTTTTTTTAAAATTATTTTATAGTCCAAATAATTAATTGAGAAAACAATCATCACTCACAAGGTCTATTTAGTAGCAGCTTTGGAGCTTTCTATCGCATGATTGTGAAATTTTAAGCTCAATTAAAAAGTAATGTTTTTATTCCAGTGCCAGAAGACCAAAACCTCCTGCGTGTAATACATTTTCTTTTCCTTGAAATAAACAATAAGTTGTACATAGTTTGTATGCAAATGTTACTTGAGGCTAATGGGATTGCAGGAGGTCTCTCAAGCCCCGCTGTGACATTCGCTCTCTTGTACTCCCTCAACACCTTTCCTATAGATTACCACATGTCCTTCATCCTCCTGTTTTGACCTTCCTCGCATTGTTTATTCTCTCGTTCAGCTCAGAGGGACTCCATGTTAACACTGCTGATTGAGCAGACACAGTATTAGCTGTGAATGAAAAGCAGTGTTTTCTGTTTCTGCTACAGACTAAAGGGAACACAGATAATGCTGCACATATTCATTTGTCCACATATTATTTATGCATGTATAGCTGCCTGGCTTTAATCACCCCCAAAATATATGCACCATTCTCCTCAAACAAGACGAATAAATGAATACACAAATACATCAGGAAATGCCTCTGATGCAGCAGGTAACTCAGTAAGTGTACCTTTTGTCCTGAGTCCAGCAGCACCGTCCTTTTGACTGAAGTAATTGTGGCCCATTTTGTTTGTTTATTTTGTTGGCTGTGTCACTTCCCTGCTGAGTAAAGTGGACACCAGCCGCTGTTTGAATTCACATTACCTAACAGTTAATTAGTAATATACTCAAGCTCGGGGTGGAATGCAAAAACGGCAGAAATCCTTGTTAGATCATCAAAATGGAGTCAGCTTTAAAAGAGATCTGGTGTTTGAGGCTATTTAAAGAGAGAGTGGGGGAAAGATGTTTTTGGCTGCCAAAAAGGCTTGTGTTTTTTCGATGTATGACCCGCAGCTGTTTTTCCCTTGTGTCCAATATGGGGATACAACTGTGGTTGGCTTAGCAATCAAGATACTCTCCAGAAAACATATGGGATTAACCCAGTTTTAGTTTGAATTTCAAAGGTTCCCAAAGAGGATAAAGCCCATGAGAATGATCAGAAATGTCACATTTCTTTGCTGTTTGGAGGGAATGCCTCTTTTTGGGGAGCAGTGATGGATGTGGCAATATAAACTTTAATCTCCATCCAGGCCTGGTACAAAAAACGCTTACATACAGCATTCAGCTCTCTTGCACACATACATACACATTAATTCACACATTAAAGGGGTCAGTATGCTTCAAACAAAGTGCTTGTCAGCCTGTTTAACACTGTTTGAAACCCGTTTTTTTGTAATGTTCGGAAAGCAGCAATCTAATAAGCATGCCGTCTTCACACTGCAAGTGTGCAAAAGTGGGAAAGAAGGCTGAAATTGAACTTCTCTCTCAAGCTCTCATTTTTATTCTTCGCACAGCCACTTCCATCACTTTCTGTGTGAACAAACAAGTACAAAACCATGTGCGTCTGCGAGAAAAGATTGTCCAAAATTGTGCAGCTCATTGTGTCTCACTCCCCTCCCTGTCACAGCAGGCTTTTTCTCCCACTTTCGAGTGTGACCAGTCAGAACAACTAGAAGCACTTTTGCCGTCAGATGCGGTCTGATGACATGTTGTACAGACTCGTTCGTTTCGAGCATTCCCTGCTTTGCTTCCCTCTCTACATTGTTAGTCAATTAACACAAACCCATTCAATATCTGTCTTTTATTAACAAGTCTTTTATTAACAAGGCGCCTGGTTGACTTTCCTTTTATAGCTCCTTTTTAATGGCACTCTAGCCACAGCCTGTGGTCTCAGTCATGCTGCTCCGTCTGTCTAACGTGGTTTTCATGCACCACTAAAACCAACAAACTACCATCGGCACATGTTCAAATACCCCATTAAATATAGGAGGTCCCTTTTATGCCCTTGTTAGCTTATTACGCACTGTAGATAAATGGAGCTGTGGCCACAGTGAGAGCGCAGGGCGACCGCCGTCACAGACTGTTTGATGTTGCAGGAAATGCAGTCGTGGTGGCGCTGGAGTTGTTGCCGAATTTCACATTCAAAGAAAAGAAACATCAGACTTATAAGGGCTGGAGTGCTTGAAAATGAAGACATCTCCAGCTGGGAAGAGGGCAAAAAAAAAAGTATGTCAGACGAGTTTCACAGCTCTGTGTTCTACTGAACTCTTATTGTACCCTGCATGACGCTACACATGCACATGCAGACAAACAAATGCTTTACGCACATATCTCTAGGGATTGGGAAACAGCCCTAGCCCTCAGACGTACAGTAAATAGATACGCAGCATGCTCTCTCGGTCTTCATTTGGTGATGCCAGGAGTGTGAAACCTCAAACAGCCTCTCCACTCCATCTCCACAGCTCCTCTCCGGGTTTGTAACATTTATTGGGCTTCACAGGAAGCCTGCTGGGCCTGCTGCAACACAGACATGCTCAGTAAGGCCGTGGGAGCATTAGGGACAGCCTCAGTTGTCTGTGGGAGAAAAGGGAGGAGAGCTGAGAGAGCGGGGGGAATTGTGACTGTGATTCCCACATTCTGCTTGAAGCCACTGATCTGGTGTATTATATTTCATCCTATGCTATATATACTGTACATCCCATTCTGTTTGCCTCCCCAATGAGCCATCTTTTAAGAGTTCATCAGCATAATTGGCTTCTAACTTTGCTAATTTCACTTCCGCGAGAGTTTTAAAGAGTAAAGTGATATGTTAAAGAGAGAAAGTGGGAAGGAAGAGGACGCAGAGAAAGGCAGCAGACAGCAGCGCCAGTTGCTGACCCACTATATGAAGTGAAAGAGGGAAGATACAAAAGTGGAAAGGACAATTTCATCCTGCCAGCTTTTTTTTTTTTTTTTTTTTTTTTTGTTGAACTCTGTTCCTGTCTGGAGATATCATAAAGACTGTGTTTCTCATAAACTGTGTGAGAGCATCTATTATTGATGCTCTGTCTGTGGCTGTGGTCCTGTTGCAGAGGCCCTTTGGGGGATGGCGCATCTCCTCTCAGGCTTCCGTGTCTTTGTTGCAGTCATTTTTTTTCCGTCTGAAGCACTTTTGGTGTGCTTGAATTATAGAGGATATTACAGAGTAGCTTTGACCTATATCACTGACCCCTTTGTCTGCATGCCAGTTTAAAAAAATCTACCATATGAGCGTCTGTGATATTTTTAGTGTGATGTTATTTGTATAAATGTAATCATTCAAGTGTTTAATCTGACCTGATGATCTTTTTCTCCCTTTTTTTTTTTAACAGGAAGTAGTCCAGAGGAACTTAAACAGTCAAGGGAAGCAACCAAACCAGAGCGCTATGGGACCACTGTACCTCTGCTGCTGAAGGGCAAGGAGCGCAGACCTCTCTGCCAGCTCACGGCCGGGGTAAATACTCACAAGGCCACTTAGCAGCACTAGCTTAGTCCTAATAAGCTGGCCTCCAAGTGTGCTCCACAAGCTCAGCCAAGTACAGATGTCTGGCTTTTTGTTTGACATAACCACAGTATATGATCCCCTCCTCTGTTGCCTGTTTCCCCCGCTTGCTTGATTTTCTTCAGCAGAAAGTCCCTCAGCCCTGTTTATCCTGTTGTGGTTTCTGTCCTCGCTAGCTCCCATTCCTTTGTTTTCAATATGTCCTCCTTTATTTGTTGAATACATGGTCGCCCTGTAGGCGATTCATACTGTGAAATGACTCCTGAAACTCAGCATTACACAAACCTGACACTGTGAAAGAGATTCCAGAGCATAAGACTGGCTTGTAACACCTTTCAAACTGTGTTCTTCGTTCTTGCTGAATAAGATACATGCTTGATTAAGGAGCACACATACTGTACATATGTGCAGTCAGATCAGTCCTCTCTGGGCTCTCTCGACTTGTGTTCTTGGGCAGGGAAAACCAATCTGTCCCACCTTCTACAGTTGGAAAAGAAAATGTTTGAAATTCGGCATCCCCCCACCACAACTTGAGGAAACTTTCCAGAGGAGGGAAATGCGTAGGTGTTGAGAAGTCCCCGAGCAATCAAACATTTTTTCCTGGTGCAGGGAAGTCGCCATCTGAGAGAGTTGTTTTTTTCTAACATATGCTTCTCTCACAGTCAGTCAGTAGGAGAGGAGGCAGTGATGTTAATTACAACGAGGCATTTTGAGGAGGAGATACAGTGGTTTTACGGTAGGCCATCTACACACTGACCCGTCCTAAATTAAACTGACCGCTAGGGCAGCCAGTGATTGTCTTATTGCACTAAGACTTAAACCTCCCCAGATAACAGATTTATGTAGCGGCTCCTTGTGCCAATACAGGGTTATCAAGCAGTCGTAAAGTATTGCAGAGTCATTACTTACAGTGACATCCACTCTCCGCACACATATACTCACAGCTGCACACACAAACATAGACACTCTCAGACAGAACCGGAGAGCGGCTGTCCTGAAGGCATCGGTCAGCAGACCCAAGAAATGTCACAGTACACAGTGTGTCTGAAATGTCAACTGATGATACATAAATCTATGTCTGTTCCTCACTTGCGGAAATGTCTTTCTGTCTCTTTTTCTTTTCTTTTTTTTTATGTTAATGTTGTATGAATGGTCTGATGACACCATGGGCCTCAGGCATGAATACACTTTGCGTCTGCCCTACTGCCAAGGGCACTTCCTCACTCTGATAACAACAATTTTCTGAAAGGCATCAAGTCGTCTGAGAGCTTTTTGAGGGAAATTGCCATTCTGAGATTTGATTTAGGCTTAAATCTTAAAATGACATTTTACATTGTGAGCAAAATCTCCAACATCACCCTTAATTTCCTGGGTTCTTGCAGCAATAAATCAGCGGCACCGAAAAAAAAAAACCCTCAGTTTTTCTGCCAAAGAATGTTGGATGTTCCATTTGCATTGGCAGTAACTTAATGTAGCTGTAATGCAGTGTAAAGATGAACAATACACAATGTGGCTCTATAATAGGGAGCCAATTTGAAGCCAGTGCAAGAATGGCGGACCCTGCCACTAACAATGAAAACTACTATACAGACAAGTAATAACTGAATGTGAATACTTTGAATGGCTAATGCAGAAAAAAATGATTTCATGAAAATGATGAGCTTTTAAGAGAGAGTTTGGATAGAAAACTTAAGTTGGTGTTTTTGTGAAACTAGTCCAATTTACCAACTTCTGAGTCAGGTACGGACGTGGGAAGGATGTGGATGCTTTCTCCCTCTTCCTCTAATACTATTGTACCTTGCCACATCCTGCCTTGTATATGGGCTGCGTGTCAAAGCAAAGGCAAAGCTTCACACAACTGCTGATCACAGGCAGGATGGGTGAGATCCGGGCACCACCTCAACGCTCCCATCGTCTTTTTGTGTTTCAGAGTTATCCTGCGTCACTCCAGCTGCTGGTACGTGCAGAAGGTGAACAGCTGATCCTGTTGCTGGAGAAAAACGAGTGAGTTTTCCTCTGATTCATTTTAATTCTCTTTACACTCACTTGGACAGAGGAAAGTTGATATTTATTGGGTTAATCACAGCCAATACATAAACCCACAGTGCCAGCTATGGCTGGCTGGAGTTATGTATGCAAGAAGGAGGAGAAGTTGTATTGGTCGGGGCTATGATATAGTGTATTCAAGGAGGGAGAAATAATATGTCCCCTAGTGATTGGACTCTCTTTTATGGTTCAGCCTCTCTGAAGGGCCGAGAGATGAAAGCAGATAAAGAATAAGGCAGACAAGAGCTCTGAGGACATGTTTGTCCTCCCCTCCTTTGCTTTCCCTCTCCTCTCATCACTCCACTCCCTTCCAGGCTGCGGAAAATAACACAGTGAACTGTGAAACGAGGGGTGGGGATCATTTGGAGTTCATAAATATGTAGAGACACGCACAAAGTGTTTCATATAGAGAGGAAAAATTGCAGTAAAGCCAGAAATAGAAGAGCGTAAAGGCCAGGTTACATGTCCGGGGAAATTTACAATCTCAATGATTGTATTGCTGTCTCAGGTCTTGTTTCTGCCAGTGTTTCTTATTCAAAGGGAGTGGAGGCATAATATTTTACCCTGCTGCTCTGGGATACAGATATTGACGCTGGAGTGATGGACTAGGTCCACAACTGGTCAGACCTCATCACTGGTAACTCTAGAACAAACACAAATCACACCGCTGAGATTCCCTGCCTGCTTCTCCTTTTCAAACTGCTAACCCTCAGTGGGACTTTGAAAATGACAAAACAACTACTGCTCCCGATGTTTACAGATGAAACTACTAACATTAATAAGTGTACATCTGACACATAACAGCCAGCAACTAAACCCACACTTAGAGAGATTTAAAGAGGCTATTTCAACAAACTGTCTCGTACGTGAGCAGATAAACACTTTATTAAACACCTCTCCCCCGTCTTATTTCCCCTCGCCCATAACTCAAGGTGCCCTGCCAACACAATTCTAATAACTTGCCAACAAACTCAAAAATTCCTGCACATATAATGTCCCCATCCAGAAATTACACTCTCCCTAGAAACACACTGTCCTGACTGACCCGTCCATTCGCCGCTCTCCATGCGACCTCCAGTGACCTCAGCATCAGCTGTGAGTCATCCGTCACCAGCCTGAGGCCCGGGAGCATGCTGCCATTCCCATCCGGCCTGTTCCCTGTCAGGCCAGATGTGTCCTCTGATATCGCTTCACCAGTTCAGCCAACTCAGAACAGGTGGTCTCTGACCTCTACGTGGGTCTGTTTTGTCGAGGCTGTAACCTTTCAGTCTGGGGCAGAAGGACGGATGAGGGCGCGTGACTAGAAAATGCTGAGGATACAGCAATGCCTTCAAGTTTTTTTAAGTAACTGTCTGATACATCTGTTTTCCTATAGTAAATACATGTAAACTGTGCACTTCAGGTACATTAATGTTCATGTTGGGGTTTGAATATCAGTTTTTGTTTATCTCTAGCAAGAAAAAAGTATAATAACAACTTTAGAGCTGGCCTGCTGGCTCCACTCGCTGATTATATGCCAGTTTTTTCATGACGATCTGTCCATAAAAATTGGATATTGAGCATGAGCATCAGTATGGTATGTTCATAGAGATACAACAAAATCATTGTATGTATAAGGAAGAATGTTTTGATTGAACCACAAACCCCTTAAACAGGTCATTAGGCATTTTGAACAGCCAAGCAGTGTTTTGACCCTCAAAACCTATTTTAATTCTTCGTGTCATGCTCCAAAATAGCAACTAATGTGTGTTTAACTCAGTGTAAACATGGCATTTCTTCAAAGAAACCCTTCAAGCTATACAGTGTGGAAGTTACTTAACTTTAGTGCTACTTAAGGAGAAATGTGGTGAAAACATTCAAGGTTTAGAGGTGAAAGATTGCAGAATAAAAGGGAAAAAGAACAAACATTTTGTGTTGGTGTGGTGGTGGAAGTGATAGATCTGAATGCAGAGAACTCAAGAGCTTAATAAGTGTTGCCTCTTTGTGCTGAGTTATGGCAGATTTTCTGTGAAGGCTCATCCTTTTTGGCTTGAATCTGCTGAGCCTGAGCAGTTTGCTCATTTGGCAACGCTGCGCAGCACACCTGTTCCAAGGCCAGTGTGAAATGATCTCAGTCCTCACCAATATAAACACGCTACCAGATCCAATTAATAAACTGCTGTTTGTTAGCTGCTTGGCCCTGTCCCAGAAAAACTTGGCCACAGGAAGACAAGTACAGATCTACTGTGGAGAGAAATGAGTGGGGTCCACTGTGTGTATGTGTATGTGTGTGTGTGTGTGTTGGTGGGGGGTAGATTGTTCCATAGGTGGGTATAGATGCATACAGCAAGACTGAATGTAGCTTTAGTGTGTGTGTGTGTGTGTGTCTGTGTCTGTGTGTTAAAGACAGTCAATCTCTTTGTTTTTGTACATCTTGTAAATTTTGCCTTCATTGCACGAACACCTAAGCTGGGCTGGGGTTTATCTCCAGGGGTGGTGGAGGCAACTTCTTTTTTGTCCTTGCCAGACGCTGAGATCACGCTGTCTGAATAAATGAAATATGGTACAGGCAGTGAGCGGACTGCCTCTGAATGTCACAGAATCTTAAATTTTGTGTCACCTTTACAGAATCACCAAATATCTTGTCAAGAGAAGAGTATTGTAAACAGTTGAAAATGTTCCTGTTTGTGAATGTCTGTGCCAAAAAAGTTCAGAGTAAATGTTCTTTTGCATTATTTATTAGTTTGGATTTTGGTTTTGGTACCCGAGCAGCGCATTGGGACACAGCGTAGACCAGCCTCTCTGCTTGATTTCATTTGTAACATACTTAAATGTCATTTCATATTAGCGTCTTTGTCCCACATGCCACTTCATTTAAAATAAGTGTTTAACATGGCTAAAAGGAGAAAAATGTTTTCCCATTACTCTGTCATGTTTTGTATTTTTATCCTAAAAGCCATATAAAATGTTAAAGGCTTGACGTGTTGTACAGTGCGAGCGGAGCTGGACAGACGTGCAGACTGAAGCCAGCAGCAGCTGCTTTGAGGCATACCATTGATCAATGGCACAGTTCTCCAGCTTCAAATGATTAATGGTGGCCGTATGGGACATTCCACATTAGTCTTGATTAAAGACTTCAATAGCACTGTCTGGGGGAGCAAGGTGAAAGGTGTGTGTGCATGTGTGTGTGTGTGTGTGTGCGTGTGTGGAGAGAGAGAGAGAGATGGCCCATTTACTGAAGTTTTGTGCATTTAGTATTATAGTGTTTGGTTTCTAAGGCCCTTTATTGTTTGATTTATCTGATTTAAAGAGATAGTATATAACTTTTAATGAACAGCAGCCACTATGACAACAAGTGACAATTATGGGATATAAGTAAGTACTGAACATCCTTTAGATAAGTAGAGAAGAGCCTTAAAGTCAGAAAACTTAACTCTTTGGATACCAGCTTTAGGTACTTGACACTTTTCAGTACTTGGTGCGATCGATAGACTTTGGTAACTGTTCAATAGAGGATACAATAACAAAAAAAAAATCAAACTTAGCTTTTGAGAAAATAGATACATGAAGAGAAATACTTGTTATACATACATACATATACATGTTATGGTGTAAGTATACTGACGACAAAAGATTTGAGAGAGCACAAAAACAATTTTCAGTGCTTCTCGGTCAGCAGCGCTCAGGTCTCTCCAGCGTTCTGGCAGCGCCTGAGCACTCGGGATTGCAAGAGGTCGCTTGCCAACCATTTTTGTCCAGCAACAGGACACACCCATATCTGCATGTGAGGGTCATGTCTTTTTCAAAGTTAAACTCCACACATGGAAAAAAAGTCATCTTTATAATATACTGTACAAATACTGTGTATGTGTATCGTCTAAAAGGAGCGATTAGTGACCCGTTACTGTTTAGGACAACATGATTTACTTACTTTACGCCTTATCGTTTAGCCTACAGTTTTTAATTTCAGCCAAATTCTGGGGATCCAGCTGATCCCCTGTTGCCTAATTTATTCATAGCGGTATGTTGGATTTGTGCAAGTTTTGTGGTAATGCTGATATTCTGAATTTAGCCACGGCCCATAATGATATTCGAACCACTCGTTTTTTTTAAATCCCATGTGGAGTCTGGTCAGGTCACGGTAAACACAACCACCTCATGTCAGGTTCACTAGATGTCTGAGTGCAGTATTCAGCTCAGAAGTGACTAATGAGCTTCATTCATGAGTGTTTAATGCTTTCAATATTTTTATCTGTTAAAATTGTTCATATTTTAGTCATCTGGTGTCAACGCATTGATTTTTAAAATGATGCAGACACCAATTACAACTCTTCGTCTCCATCTGGTAGTTAATTTGTCCTAGCTTTTATTTTGGATTTAACAGGATAACCCTTCACTTCACCAGGTGATTCAGGGATTCAGCTATGATTGTTATTATGATGATTCCTATTCTGAACCCGTGCCTTTGCACCCTCAAAGGTTAACATACAGACTGAGTAACAGTCAGATCTTCCATAAGTTTAAGGCATACAAGATGTATTGTCATTTTGGGTCACCTCAGTCCTTTTCAAGTATGGAGTCTTTATTAAAATACATCTTTCTTTCCAGCTTTTCTCCTTGACACACAATGGGTTGGATGTACTCAGAGTCTAAGTAGCTCTCTGCACAAGACCATGCGTTTCCCAGTGAGAACATTTCCTTTCATTCTTCTATGGCAGGAAAGAAAAGAGGAAAAGAGTCCTTTTTGGAACACATGGCCACATCTAAACAACATCATTATGTTTTTGACAAAAAAAAAAAATCCCCATGGCAACATCCTAAGTGTGTTTTCTGTGGGAAAGACGATGCGCTCTGTTTCAATAACACAGCTGACAATGCCAAGATCTCTCAGTGTGTGGCACCACAGAGGAGGTGTATCATTACCAAGTCAGGCCAGACAAAGAGAGATCCCAGGTTTCCCTTGCAGTTTAATTGGATCTGTCAAGACGTGAGATAAGTTGAACTGTATGTGGCTCTGTCTTTCAGCGTAACTATTTGTGTGGAAAATAATTGGCTGCTGGCTTGTTTGGCTGTCAATTCTGATACCCAGTTGGGGTTTATATGTGTAACGAGTCAGTAATGATGGGTTTCCATGTAGTTTGAATAAACCTATACTGACCTAATGACCTACATGATGTCAGGAAATAGATGGATGCTGGATGTTGAACACTTTGGCTGTCTCCTTCCTCTTCGTCTGCTGCCTCTCACACCAACTCTTCCATCACTCCCACTTCTTCTGTTCCCACACGCCTGTGATAAAGTTGTTGTGATGCTCTCTTCCTGTCTCGTCTTGCTGTTTCTCTGTCTATATCCAGGTTTTTCTACCCCCACCCCCAATTTCTCTTGCTGTCTCTTCCTATCCTTCCTCCCACGCTCTCCACATGCATGCTCGTGTTTTCAGTGAGCAGCTCTTCTGTCACCATGCAGCCTGAGACCCTGTCAAAGCCACCAGTGGGGAACATTGGACCTTAGGCTGCTGTTTGGTGCCAACACATGTGTACTTGGACTTTGGTGCCAAGTCTCTGTGTGACTTTACTTTGGATGCCAAGGCATTTTGTTCTGCCTGTCACAATCAATTCACGCATTATTAGAAGGTTAAACACCAGTCACCTACAAGCAAGGGGTTTCTATTTGCCTCGCTGTGTATGCTTATTATTCTCTGGTTTCCTGTTATGATACAGTGGAGCAGAGAAAACTGATGTCGAGGGGACACTGAATGCTGATCATGCAAGTTAAGCTCACTTACGTTCTTGTACATGATAAACCAATGTGATATAACAGGTTAATCAGCTTTAACAATGCTGGTAGTAGTAGGTGGATTTTGTGACCTTTGGACAGTGCTAGGCTAAGATAGCCATCTTAAGATGGCCTAAGAGGCACAGGGGGATGACCCCTTGTGCCAACATACTCATAGCCCTCCATCAAAAAAGAAAAACGCCGGCCCATCCGTCAAATGAGTTGATCATGGCCCAACTTTTTGCTGCACTGCAATACAACATCATCAGGCAACGCAGTGCACTGGCTGATCAAACACATTCCTGGTAGATTACTTTGTTACATGAATGGCAAATTTCCACTACCTGCCCTGGCCATTGTCGCGACAAGATAACATGATTGAAGCTGTAATTGCTTCCCACTGTTAGAAAATTGGTCTTTTCAGTGTCTGATAAGCCTTTAAAGTCATTGATCTATCACTCAAATTGTCCTCCATGGATTATATTTCATTGTCTCGCTGGTACCCAAAATCCCCACCAACGTAATACGAGACTTTCATACAGATTAACCGCAGTGGCTTTAAGTCCTTTACCTGCTGCGGGCTTTTTGTCAGGTTGAGAAACAAAATACTTCGGCAGTCAGTTCTACTCCAACTCAGAGACAAGTATGCAGAGGCAACTATGCCAAAACACACATCTTGTCTTTAAAGACGAGATCTGGCGCGTATGGTTATAGTTTGAGCTTTTACACATCTTGTCTGTTTGAGTATTGATCTGATTCTGAATTTCACCTCTTTTTTTCCCCTTGATGACATTGTGGTGCTAGTTTTTGTTAAGCTTGGAGTGCATAGTAATCACATTTTGCTTCCTGCCATCTTTAATTAGTTGGCTAAAGAGTTTGTGGATAATGCAGAGCGCCCTTGGGGAAAGTTGCCTGGTCTTGAAGGACAATAAGAAAGGAGAGAGAGCAGACTTAGGTGTTACTTGGCGAAAAGAAAAAAGTTTTTTGACCGTGTGGATCAGATCCAAGCATCAGCGCCAAGCTAGCTTAAAGTCTCTCATAGTCTTTCCTTCTCTTCAAGTTTCTCCCTATCTTAGATTCATTTTCTTTCTTTGCCTCCCTCGTTCCTGAAAAGTGTGATTAATTTTCCAGACCCCAGAGATCTCTCGGGAAGATCTGTATTAAGCCAGCTTTTTGGTTTTTTAGACCAAGCGAGTTTAAGGTGATTTGGCCGTAAAGAAAATCAATTACTTCTGACCTATAATAAAGTGCCTGTATGACGTTATTCACATATTTATATGATTATGGAGCTGGAATCAGCTTGTTTATTAAAATATGTCTGTTACGATAAAGCTGCCTAAAACTGTAGTTGGAGTGCAGCACTTAAAGTCAAGTTCCAGTTATTGCCCTGATTTGCTTTCGATGAAACAGTGAAATGCATTTCTGTGCTAATGCAGTAGTCAGTATGTGGCATTATCTCTTTGTTCACGGCTACAGTCCTATTTTTAGGCGCCTGCAGTATTAGAGAAGATGGTGTGTGTGGTGTGGGGTGTTGCCACATCACTTAGCCAGTATAGTCAGGTTAGTGCTTCTCTCCCTCTCACTCTCTCTGTATATGTTCATTTCTCGTTCATGCGAGGGAACATTGAGCGGAACATCTCCCAATTTTAGCTTTTAACCTAACATGTACTGTACAGAGTGTGGGTCACCTGTCAAGGGTGCTGGCTAGAGGAACAATTAGCATCCTGTGAGCATAAGCGATTTTCTGTTTAGTATCTGAGCACTTAACAGAGAATAAGAGCGTCCAAGTGAGAGCACAGAGGTGATGCATTTGCAGCCTTGTTCACAAACTCCTTAAAAAAATTGCTGCAACTCTTTTTTGTTTTGAATTGGACTCTGGTGTCAGTGGAGTGAACTACTGCCTTGGTGTAGAAAAAAACCTATTATCTGCATTGGAGTATCTGATATGTTGGGGTGGGGCTACAAATGTTGATGGTGCATAATATCCATATTTATCATGGGCATCATTTATCTGCATCAGCAGTAAACACATCCTGGAGAGCGTGGTACATGAGTAATTACATTACATAAATACATTTCTCAAGATAATAAAATGCATGCATGAACTTTACATTATAATCCACTTGCACCATGCATTTATCAATGACAGGATGCAGCCATTAGTGGACAATCCCGTTTCACACAAAACCTCCCAGAAGCCTTCGCCATAAAAGCTTGATATCAGAGCTTTAATGACAAGTCTTTTTCAAAGTAGAAATTGCTTTGTGTGTGATTCACATCCTCCTGTATATCTCAGCATGGTACAAAATGGGTCATTTGCAGTGGGCCCATGAGAAATAAGGACTGTTCTGCCTCAGACTGCACAGCTCAGCAGCTGTTACACTCTCTTACTGGTGTTTATTGGATGCAGTTGATGCCAGCAATATAGCTCACCGTGCTATCAGACTGCACAGGTGATGCAAGATGTAGATTATAGGGATTATTGAGATTGCCCCTGAACTAATGCCACTTTTAGATGAGCATTATTATGTATGTTCTAGATCCATTCAGATAACAGTCTGCCTCTCTAAAATTACATACGTATTTCAGCTGGACATAATAAACACATACTGTATCACCATGCACGTATAACTTACTGTATGCCCAGCAGCCTTTCAGAACTCTGGCAGGACACATGCTGTAGGTTTCAGCACCATATGACAAACAGCTTTATCGGCGATTGGAGATTGTAAGGCTTGCATTCATCAGTTTGAAAGGTCAGGAGTGTTTACATGCAGCACACATGCACACACGCACACACGCAGGATAGCTCTATACGCACATGCACATGGGAGGAAGTGTGTGTTCACAATAAATCCAGATGTGCCTTGGAAAACAAGGTGGAGAGGAAGTGCATCATGTCACATCACTGACAGAGGGGAAGTTTTTGCTGTACTGCTTCCATGTTGAACTTGACAACACAGGGTCAACAGCACAATGAATCCACAGGCTGTGTGTATAAACACAGGCCAGTGGGGATTTTTTTTTTTTTTTAAATGGACAAAAATACAGGAACATACTGTTGCTGATTTGGAGAAACAAAGCTGCAGAGAAGCAGATAAATGTATGCTGAAAAGTGATAAATATGTTATCGCTAATCCAGAGGAAAACTGTACATTTATAGTGCGTCTTTATAATTGTGGAATGTGCTTTATATGCTTACAGCAATAAAAACATGAGCAGGCAAATGTTCAGATAGCTGTAAACAAGCATGTAAACCACTTTACTTGGAGGTAAAACTGAAAGTAAGCACAGCTGAAATGTAATAATCCCTAATTGGACTGGAAAACTATGAAAGCAAACCAGGGCAAGTACAGGAGGTCAAAGCTGAAGCAGAATTCAGTCTGTAAACTATGATGCACTTCGACTTAATGTTTTCCTTGTCGTCTTTTATTTGATCTTGGGACTGCATCTGTTTCCTGCTTGTCTAACAATATTCCTGCTTTCCCAGATCGCTGAAATTAATTTGGCAAGTACAAGGTTATCATCACCAGTAAGAATGATGGCCGAACCCACGAAAATAAGAGTCAAGTTGCAATAAAACAGAATTATCCTTCAAGGCTTCCTTACATCTTGTGTAGCGCATGCTGTCTGAGCTTGAACTCTTGAAGATTTTTTGCCTTCAGATAGCTGAAATTGCAGAAATTTTGCACTTCATATATATAAGTATTCTTACAGGAATAATATAGCACCTTTAACAAGACGTCATGCTTCGCTGTGAACATTCATCACTTCACCCTCGTCTGCAGGCAGCTTCAGGCTTTTCAGTTTGGGATGCAAAAACATTGTAAGCTTATGCCAGAGATGCAGTTCAAATTTGAGGCTTTTTTCCTTCAGCGATGAAGCGATGACAGCGTCAAACAGTTGCAGCTGACGTCTGAGGTGCTCCAAACACACAACAGTCAGGCGAACGGTTGCGGTTTTGGATGCCTCCAAGGCCTCTGTCTTGTCCAAATGCAACAAAGTGTCTCAGAGTCTCTTTGCTGAGGTTTCTCAGGCAGTTTTCTTCTCTTCGCTTCTCCAGAAGAGCACAGATTTCCTCACACTGGCTGCTAATAGTCCAGCATTTTTTTTTTTTCAGACAATTCTGGAGGTTGGTCTGCTTAAAACAAGTCAAAAGTGACTTAGCAGAGTCAATAAGAACAGACACTTCTTCACCAAAGACATGATCTTCAGCAGGTTCTCTAAGTGTGGTATGCAGCACTGTGTTAGCAACATGTGCTACGCAACTAAGCCAAGTAACAGTGCAAAGGGCCACAATATATATATATATATGTATTCGTTCTCACCCGCTGATGTACTTTATTTTTACACATTCCTGTCTCCATGAATTTGTACAAATGTATTTTTTACCTGTCACGCAGCTTTATGCAGACTACCTGGCAGGTGCCCGTGGGTATCTGACTTGATACAGAAAGTCTGACTCACTGCATCAGCATCAGTGACAGATTGCACACCCTGATCCTCATGTTAAAATGATACATCACAACCAAGTGGAAGTTTCCATCTCCACCATGTTTGCAAGGTAATGGGGTGGAGAAAGACAGATTGTATGCTATTATCTTATTGGAGAATCAGCGCAGGATCCGTGAAAGTGTAAAGAGAGGGTTTAATGGCATGAGACGTTTTTTAAGAGGAGGGGAAGAAATGCTCCATGGGGTCTAGGACTGGAAAGCTGATGGTCTGGGATGTGTGCAGTCAGTGAAGCGACGACATGTTATATTAAAACAGTTGTCTTATGCAGCACAAGTGCTCCTTACAGCTTGAAGTTTGAAGTCTGTGTGTCAACTTTTAGGATTTGAACAAGGAAAAAAATGCGTGGATGACATGGCTGAGAGCAGGAGATGATTCATATTGATACGCGCCAGTTACTTCATGTTTTTTGCAGCAAGAATGAAATGATAGAGTAAGACAAAAATAAAAGGCAAGAGAAGAAAAATGAAAGACAAAAAACATCTTTAATATTTCTTCTGCTCAGCTCTTAATTGCGTATTTCCCCTGAAGACAAAAAAGTATGGCTGAACAATGAGGCTGCCCAGGGGAGCAACCATAGATTAATTGGACAGATAGGAACCCTCTGACATTAACATTTATGCATTTGTTTACTCTTTTTCAATGAATAATAATAGGCCACCTCCCTTGAAGATCCCTAGTCACTCATTAGTTCCGGTGTGTAGCTTGTTATGGATGGGAATATTGAAGCAGCAAAAGCAAAAAACAGTTCATCTCAGTACCGGGCAAGCATACGAAAACTATTTCCAGAGGTTGTTTAGAATACTTCTTTCTCACAAACTTTTAATGAAGATTTGATGCTGCTGCACACACTTGTTATCCATATATCAGCTTCAGTATGCAGAGGAACAATAGTGGAGGTAAAAAAGTTTTTTTTTTTTTTCAGTTTACGGTATGATATGTTTTCAGTATTCTGTTTGTAGAGATTAAGTGTAGAAGATGCAGGTATGCTAGGTTTTTTTATTCGCTTCACATCAACTTGAAAGGGGCTAACTGAAAACACTGATGTTACAGATGCTTCTTCTCATATCCCTCCAGTATTTGAATGATAATGCTCACTTGACATGTGTATTTCAGGTTCGACTCATACTGGCACTGTTAGCAGGCTGACAAATGAAATTATTGTTAATGTAATTATTTTTTAAGAAACAGAAGCAGATGACCCACATTAACTGTAGACGATCTTTCAGTTGCTCAAAGTATTTTGTCCAAAAAGAAGTTATGATGTAGTATGGAGGATGTATATTCAATGATACAGCAACAATGCACGCTCATCCAATCTCCTGCTGGACAATCACATTAAATCTTGGTGACTTCCCCCTCTCACAAGATACATAATGTAATAGTATTGAGAAAAAACAGATATCTATACAGAATAAGGAAGTTAAATAAGAGCCTGGAGGAGGTTAAGAGTGGACTTGAACTCTTCTTTAGTGATTAGTGATCAAGGTCAGCGAGTGCAAGATTCTCCTTTAACTGTTTGCATTTGTCATCACAGTAGATTGATCAAATATGTATTCATCACTCTATCAAGAGCATATTTTCTCACCACATATAGAGAGTTTCTGCGTGTTCGTCATGGTGATGTTGCCTGTTAGCACACCTTCATTATCTGGTGCCTAGAAATATTCTGCGCTGCTTTGTAATAAAGAATTCAAATACTCCTTTAGCAACACATTTTACATTCACAACGCTCTAATGTTTAGCTGCAAAAGCTTGGAGCATTAATTACAACAAACAGCCTCAGTGGTGCAATAAGTGGGGAGGACACAAATGCCGGCGGCTAATTTTAGACTAGATGGACAGGTTGAGCCTGCGTTATAGCAGCTGGCCGTACCCAAAGAGAAGTTAGGCAGTTGGCCTGGCTTCATGTGCGGGGTTCATTCTTACTGTACTGTAGATGAGAGCATTTTCCCTCCCGCTGATTCAACAAACTATTCCCTTTAAAGGGCGCAGAGGGAATATGACATCATGCTCTTTGTACAGTTATGAGGAAAAATATGTTTAGTGTGGGAATCGTTTTATGGTGTTAAATATTCCAGGCTTGTAGGCCAGCAGCTATGAAACAGTTCATTCTCTAACAGCTCTGCAGTACCTCACTGCTGTTAGCTGCGGTGATTGCTTTATTTCACAACGGAGGGAAATAATCACATTGATACAGCTTCAGCACAAATTGCAGTGTTTGACACCTTCATTAGAAGTATCTTGGGGCTTGACACCAACACCTTTTAAATCCTTGTTCTGCACCTGCAACCTGGCATTTTTACCCATATTCTGTTATCAATTCTGAAGATTTTTAAAGACTCTGCTGCAATGAAAAGCAGCGCCGGTAAAAAGAGATGGGTGGCAATATAAGAAATATCTTGAAGCATAAAAGAGAAGGTTACCATAGACGTGCTGTGAAAGAAAATATAACTCTTTGGAGATGTAAAGACGATATGTCAGAGGGACAAGGCTTACCCAGAGGACAGAAACTGACTCTGGTGATCTGAGTTCTTGAGATTGTCACATACCAGAAAAAACTCTTACAATTGATGCACAAGCCCACACTATACAGCATTTATCCTACATTTACAGTTAGATTTATCTTAAGGACTGTATCTTATACAGTTACACAGGCACCTTTCGCTTTGTGCTGTGAAGTGATCGGGAGAGTGGTGCAATCCAATACGGGTACCTGCAATACATCAGCATCATCAAAACGTCTCCTCTTAGAGAGATTCTGTTTATGTCTAACAGTCACTGACCATCAGAAGCCCCGAGGAGAAAAATCATGCGATCTCACTGTCACTTGCGATCATTTCCTCTTATTACTTATCATCAACACTCATATATCATGTTTCATGGGGCCTATAATCTTCATTGGTGACAAGTCAAGTAGTCATGAAGGAGATCATATGATCAGTGATGTTGCTCCAACAGGAAAATGCGTTTATATTTTCCCATGAATGCCTGTGATTTTGGTCATTTTAGAGTGGGTGAGAGCAGGACAGCTTCCCCCTAACTGCATCACTACTCTATGATTCATCATTCACAACTGCTCTCTAGTGCAGAGAGCCTTGTTTCTCCCTCGGCGGTTTGTTTTACTGATGTGATGATTTCACTCGCCGTGGGCACCACATCACACACAGAGTTTTGAAGCCTGAGGCGAGGGGCACAGACAGAGAGTTGTTGTGAGTGTACCCTCTTGGTGATTGAATGGCAAAAGGCAGGTTTTCATTTGGATCTCAACTGAATGTCAACTATAAAGCAAGTTGTAACGCTCTTACTCGTCACTGTTGCCTGTAAGCTGTGGGCCTTACCACTTGAAGACTGAGTCACTGGTAGATTTGTTTCTGCAAGACCATTGTAGGTCTTTAATCTCTAAAAAGTCTCTTTTCTCTATGATGGGAATCTTATTTGGGGAAAAATGTCCTCATCTTGGTTTTCGTGAACTCACTGTGGAATGATTTAAAAGTGAACAAGCTGCTCTTCTCTGACTTCTACTTAAGCCAAAAGGGATCTTAACTTATTAAGGAGCCATCTTTGCTTTGGTCAGTCAATATTTAAACAGGCTCGGCCCATCAGCCTGCTTGTTTGATATTGGTCTGCTGCATGCTAAAGTGTTTGTATTGGGAGATTTTAGCCTGCTCTCTCATCCATGTGATTTTTTGCCACGCTAGCAGTGAGACTGCGACAGTCAGACGGCCTACCACTTTCATCCAGACTGAAGAGCCTTGACAAGTGTGCAGACATTCATTGTCCCAAGATGATATATCCCATTTACTTTGGGGATCCTCTGACTGTTCCTCTCGCACCACCGTGAGGTTGGCATGTTTGGTTTTGAGGGAAATGTCTCAAAAACTATTGGATGGATTGCCAAGAAATTTGGTCCTCAGGGAAGAATCCTCGTGACTTTGGTGATTCCCTGACATCGTATGCAGTGCCACTAGCAGATTTTCAGTTTTTCAGTTTCCCAGTGAAATATTCCCACATCTGCCTGATTGATTGGCTAAAAAAATGGTGCATGCATTGTTCCCAGAGGATAAATTTGCCTGTCTTTGGTGCTCCCCTGGTTCAGTACGAAGTGTCTCCACAATTATTGCATGGAGTGCATGAAATTTAGTACACACGTTCATGTTCCTCAAAGGATGAACTGTAATAACGTTGGTGTCTCTAGGGCCATAATCAGGTCCAGTTTCTCTTAAATCTTAATGACATTCCTGTCAGCCTCAACTGAACCTTGTTCTAGTGCTAAGTAGCAATTGTTGACATGTTAAATTAAGATGTGAGCGTGGTAAGCATTGCTAAACAGCTAGCATGTAAATATTGTCATTTTGAGCTTGTTGGCATTTAACCTAAGTAATGTCTCACGAGCTGCTAGTGTGGCATGACGCCTTAAATTTCATGGAGAAAATTGACACCTATAACGAAGAGGTTCATTTCATGCTTTCACAGCCTACAGTTATGTGGTTTGTACCAAGTGGAGCACAAATATACATAAGTAATCTTTTACAGAGCCAGAGAAGGAGAGTGAAGGAAGGCACTCCTCTAATTCTGCAGTTCATGGGATTTTTCTGTTTTGCTCCCTCCACTCCTCCCACCCTCGTCTCTGTCTCTCCCTGGTTTTCTCTGGCTTTGCTGGCTTTGTACACTCCGGTGCACCCGCTACAGCCAAGCCTAAGCTGAAGGGACATTGAGCTGTATGTAAATCAATTTGGAACGCGTCCGTATGTGGAAATAGAATTAGACTTGTCAACCACACCTCTTTAGTTCCTCCTCTCCTCTTCATCTCTCTGTCCTTCTGTAGAATGCTCTTTTTCAAGTTAGGCATACAGTACCATAAGTAGCAGCTATAGGAAGGCTTAGGGTTAGGCTCGTGGGGTAGAGGGGATTAAAAGAAATCACTGGTTAGCAGTCTTCAAAGGAAGCAGAGAGTCTGCAAGAAGAGCTACATTTCTCTCAAATGGTTTCACGCTCAAGGGGCTTTGTGTAATGGTAAATTATTACATGAGGCATGGAGTCACATATATGTAAATGAGACTCAGTGCTTTAAATTTGCACAGAACATTGTACTCTCTGGATGCCTGAGAAAAGGATGATATTAAAAACACTGATTCATGTAAACAACGTGTGACACATCCAGTTTGGGCTTCATCAATTATGCCGTTGTTGCGAGCCTGTGTCTGCTGGGTTTGATTTGTTTTTTCTTTTTTTCAAACAGAACTCACCAAAATGCGCTTGGTTCAACAACAGTTCTATCTGCCGTGATTTCAGATATGACAGAAAGTCATATTTTTTCATGCAGCAGATAAAGGAAGCTGGGGTTTTTGTAAGGTCCACTGTAATGAGTTTTTCTGCTTGTCCTCGTCTGTTTGGTCCCTGCATTGTGCTCATCGTATCTCTGGCACTCACTCATTCATAGATTGTTGTGTAGGATATGTGTCAGCATCCACCTACGTCAAGAAATGGAAAGAGAACAGGAACATATATGTCATCATGTATGAGGCATCAGGGATCAGGGAGGTTAAAAGGATGACACAGAATCGGTGTTAATTTTGGCTGTTATTTTAGATTTAGTCTTAGTCTTAGTCTTTAGATGAAAATGCTTATTCATTTTAGTCACATTTTAGTCACTGTTTTCCTTCGTAGTTTTAGTCTAGTTTTAGTCGACGAAAAGTCCTTATATTTTAGTCAACTTTTAGTCATTACTTTTAGTCAAAATGTTTTCTCTTTTTAAACTAATTAAATTAGGCTAATCAGGTATCGAAAATTGGAATGAAGGTGACAAGTTGTAGGCCTATCAAGTGTTGAAATTCGTAAAGCAACACTTCACTCATAACACTTTTACTAATATACGGACTCCTTGCCTTAGTTGGATGTCTCTAGACTAGACTCTCCCATCTATGAGATGCTGCTGTGCTGTCCTTTCTGATCTACTAAGGTAGTAAGTGCATTACACATGGTGACATGGAGTAAAGACCATTCCACTAAGTCAACAAACAAACATCTGCAGAGTTATAACTAAAGTGCGTCCATATATCTAATCTTTGTTTCCAAATAAAAACCTTTTTTATGCTGAACTTTCCATCATTAGGCTGTCATCATTAACTTGCCGTCGTTCTGAAAGTGCTGCGCACATCCCTCAACCAATTCAACCAATGACAGGGTGCATTTTGACAGACTAGGTGCACAACTGGGGGAAAATATCATGCATTTTCAATGTCCAGTTGCACATCACTAACATTTTAGTCCTGTCTCAGTCTCAGAAACATACATTTCGCCATAGTTTTTATTGTCAAAGATCTATTTTTAGCTCGGCAACATCCCGTCTTAGTCATGGAAAAAAGGTCGTTGGTGAACATTTTTCTTCATATATTTCGTTAACGACATTAACACTGCACAGAATCACAAAGATCCACTTGAGCACCTTGTAAATCAAACTCCTGATTATCAAACAGTACAATACCGAACAGTCATAGGGTGGGCAACATACTTGGCTCTAAGTATCGAAAGCTAACAATCAGTAATTCATGCCATGAATGAATTTTCTGAGAAATTAAATTAATTGTGAAGAGCGCTTTGTTAGATGCTGAAGAAAAGAGATGGGAGATTATTTTTCAAGACAAATAACAGTGTTTTTTGCCTACCGGGGTGCTATTAAAGAGCCCCTCATCCATCACAATTAACCTAGGCGACTATTAGAGAAACATTAATTAGATGTTAGACTGTGTCTAATGAATCGCAACACACACTTAGGAGCATTGAATCGATGGTTATTGACTCAAGCAGTTACAGGAGATTTATATAATATTTCTGGAAGTTTTTCTATCAGAAAAGTAAATAACGAGCCGAAGAGCAAAGGCGCACAGTCCACAGGGCGCCTCCGAAAACATGCTACTGCTTGTTCTGCAGTTATACCTTTTGAATGAATTGAAGTTGTGAGGCAGAGATTGTCATCTTCCTCATGTGGAATCAAGGGACATGTTAAAAAAGGTCATTTTGAGCATCTGTCATAAGCTCTGTATTTCTGTTCCATTCATGAATTTCACAACCTGTCTCTTATCATGGTGAAACTGAAAGCAGCACTTGGAGGATTCACGCTGGGTTTCTGGGGAGAACTGAGGCAATTTTCAGTCCAGTTCTCATCTGCCGTTCTCCATCTAAATTGCATTTGATTGGTTGCATGTTCCCCTCAACAAAAATAGGGATGGAGGTGGGTAGTTGTTGCTAAGAAAGGGGGTATAATCACATGGAAGCATTCAGAAACAAACTCAATCTCCTACATTGCTTTCAGTTTAGTGGAAAAACACGACCCTCATGTCTTGGGTGCAGTGAGGATGACATTTTCTACTGGCTTTCAATGAAAATGTCAAACTCATACTTTTTTTTTTTTTTTTTTGAATGCGCTCAGGAGAAAGTAAAACCAAGGCCTGTTTTTTAAAGGCTCATCGTCAGTCAGGTTCAGGTTTATTCCTCTGTATGTGGACAGTAAAAGGGCAAAGAGCGAAGCATTAAAGCCGGAGAGAAATGTGAACCGAGGGTATCATATCATCAGCAGGGTCACTTTCAGCTGTGTAAGATACACAATACCAGCTAAAAGGTAGCCAGAGTGGGCAGAGGAAAACTCTCTTTGAACACACAGTAAATATTCATGGTCCCATAAACTCTGTGCTCTTGCCAGGGAGTTGATTGCAGGCAGATTCCACCGTGTAAAATCTGCAGCTTTAATAAAGTATGTGTGGTAGTACCAGGGGCCACACTGCCCTAAGCTGGATCTCCCAAACATGCTCCCAAAACACAGCACGGGAGCATTTGCTTGGAATTACCGCTCACATGACACAAATCCCATCTTTACCACAAACACATCCAGTATTAGAGCATTTTGATTTGCCCTCCTTTCGTCAAAAACAGTATAGTATTGTGTGGATGTTATTGGCAGGTGGCTGCTTAACATTGCTGCTTTTCAAACACTGCTTTCGCAAGTTAAATATAACATATATGGGGAATTTCCATCAAGCACAGAGCACTTTCTGATGCGTCATCCATTTTTAATGAGACATACCGGGCCCTTTAAAGTGATTACTGACTGCTGGCTTATCGGATTTGGTTTAGAGCTTGCTAATGGCATGATAAGGCACATTAAAGTGATAATAAGCATTTAATGAAGTTAAATGTGGTCAGGCTAGGGCTACAGAGGATGGATCCTTTTTGAAACAGGTCAGAAAAAATTAACTTTAAACATACAGATAAGATGTTAAATGGTCCTGAAGTATGGAAAAAAATAAGTTACTGGCTTCATCCGCTCTCATCTAATTCTGGTTTGTGGTTCATGCAAGCTGTGTGTGATGGCAGAGCGGTTTGGGATATGAATGGTTCCCACTGTGATTTGGACAAACACTGCGTTCCAGTTCTTTAAATCCCCTCCATCTCCCCTTCTGTCTTTATGAATCTGATGTTTTCTGCAGAACAAAAGTCAGCCAGTTTGATACTTTTCTGAAACTTTTTGTTTTCACATGACAGTCATTCACTCGGCACGCCGCCTTAAAGTGACCAGATTAAATTACATTCACCTTTTGTCCACGCTGTAATGAGGTTTTTTTTTTAGATTTTGCACAAGAATCTTAAATCACGTCACACACAGAGTTGTCGACAAAAAAGTCACGTTCTCACTTGCTAATGCTCTCTCTTTCTCATTCACACACACGCACACACACACACACACATCCTGAGATCATCCTGCCTGATGTCAGTGCGATTATGCAGCTGCAAAAGATGGGTGTTCCTGCTGCTCCTTTGCCAATGCTCGGGGTGGGGCTCACTGTGTCCATCTGCTTATGGCCTTAGGAGCAAAACCTACACGCACACACACACAGTGACAGTTTAAAATATGTCCACAGACACACACATATGCATAGAAACGCACATGCACAAAATAATTACCTCAGCAGGGATTCTACTCAGTCATGCTGAATGCCAGGGGATTCAAGGACATGTACAAATCACCTAATAAATTCACAGAAAATCAAGTCCCTCCTTGCCCCTGAATGCTAAGCACTTCGTCCACATTATCCCCCAAATCCTCACAAGCAACACTGAATCTACATAAAAAGTCAACTAAGGGTGCAGTTTTCTTAGCAGTCTGAAAACACAGATCTTTTTTTTTAATCCATTCAGATTCACACTGTGTTTGATGTGTATGTTTTGTTTTTTTTTGTTCTCTTCTTAGGGGACTTTTTGCAAGCCATTACACTGAGACACATTACCGGGAGGATGGAAGTGCAGTCACCGGTGCTCACAACTTCACGGTACAGTGGCACTCGAGTGCTTTTGACATTTATGGTCGAGTTGACGTGCAGCGGTGCTCTGCAGTCACGCTGTAAAAACTGACCCTTTGAAAATGTTCACGTAGACAGATGTTTTGTTTTGTTTCTGCTTATACAGATGATCATCTATGCTGTGTTTTATGCATTAGCTCAAAATCTAATTTAGGATGAAAATAAATGGTGTTTAATTGATTTGATTGTTTTTTTAATCACCACAATGTGGTCCAGTGTGTATTTGAAAGCCTCTGGCTGTTGCTGAATGGTACCTCTCTTACCCTGTGGCCTACTTGTTGATAAGCTGTGTTTTATGCTGGCTGTTTTTAAGCCAACAGGATTTTATTATTGAATCCCCTTTTAGCAGCTGATCTGTCCCTGCCTACTTGTTTTATTCTATGTGTATATGTACACTAGCTCTCTTGAAGATGAAGTAATGTTTCAAGTGAATTTCAAGCTCTTCTCAAGGCCACTCACTCGCTGAGGCACTTGTTGAAATCAGTTCATGTGGCTCACAAGAGAAAATCCAGGCAGAATTGATTCTTCATTCTATGATGAAGGTATTTTTATTTCAAGTTAGGTAGAAAGAAGGTTTTACTGCATGGCAACAGTAATTTGTAGCAGGAGGAGGATAACCTTTCTGTGGCACTGGAAAAACTGTGACTTTGAAAAGAGTTCCTTTTTTAAACATAGTTAAGAGTCTCTTGTCCTTTTGTGGTAAGTTGGACTGAAATCACTGTTTTACTGAACAACGGTGAGGACATTTTGTCAGGTCACCCACAGCTTGGAGGAGAAATGCTGAATAATTTGGCAACGACTGACAAGTCTGTTTCCCTCAAAGTTCTGCAAACAGCGTTTTTCACTCTCTCCCTCACCTTTAATTTTGAGTGGGAGGATGTTACAAGCAATGCATCAAGCTGTCAAATAGACATACTGTATTGTCTTAGATAAGCCTCACGCAGCTGCACACTTCCAGTACCTGCTGTCACTGAACTCAGCAATCAGCCATGTGTTAATCAGGGATCAGTGGAAAGACGTGTACTGTAAATAAGCTCCACCGGTCTGTGACTCATCTGATGAGACAAAAGAATCTGTGAATATGATGATTTCTGCTATTCCAATGTTTGCTACATCAACAAAACAAACCTGAGCAGGAACTGTAAATCAAGAGATAAATCAAACCCTTAACAAGGAGCAGCTTTACGGCGGGTCAGTCAATACAAAGACACTTTTCAAACCCACAGAGCTTGATTTTAAAAACAGACATGAAGGGGTTAACCAAGATGTACTCTATCTCTTCTGCCCTTTGTAGCTTCATCTTCTAAAAATGAGCCTTTGACTAAATATTTCACTTTGAATGCATTTACCTACTTTAAAAGTGGAGGATCTCATATGGAAGGTGAAGTAATGTAGGTCAAGCATAGCCTAAGCACAGAGCCTTTGTAGCTGCTCTATTTTTATACTTAATGTAGTGAATCTCCATCCCATCACCACCTGGCTGGCTGAATTGTACTGTAGTTGTCAAACAGAAGTTGCTGGAAATGACCATTTTCTTTGCAATGATCTTACCCCAAAGTGTCCTCCTGCAGTTCAGTATTGAGGATGAGAAATGGTCAGCGTAGTGACTAATGACAGTTGATTTAAGAGGTCTGGACTGCTGCCTGACAGTAAATGGAGGTCTGTATTCCCTTTTAACGAGAGTCGCTTCCTCTGCTTTCCTTGTGCTCAGACAACAGTGTTTTCACTGTGTCTGAGGAGCCGTGAATGTCCTCTTTTGCCTCTACTAGACCATTCTAGTGGAATAACGAAGGTAAAACAGCATATTACTGTCACCGCCCATCTGTGTCAGTTTTCCTGCTTCTTGTAGGTTGCATTAATTTCAGAAAAGGCCTGTTTGCATTGAGACGGAGAGGAGGAGTTTAGTCATTTCAGAGGACACACCTTAGGACAGCATCGGCACAGTTCCACTGGATCTTTGTCCTCTTTCGCTCTTTTGATGTCACATAAGAGCAGTGACATGCAGCTTTTGTTCTTTTTAAATGTAATACATTTTTAATTAAGTTATCCAGTGGGTGAAGCTTTCGTTGCATAAAATGTTTTCATCTACAGTATGTAAAGGCTTTTTTGGATTAACAATTCATCTCTTTTAGAACAACTGCTACTACCATGGGGAAGTGCAGGCACATCCAAACTCTGATGTCACCCTCAGCACCTGCTCAGGCCTTCGGTATGGAACGCAGCCATCGTTTTGCATTCAAGCAGCATCTCAGCACTGCCCTTTAACTGCCATTTGCCACCGCTATGTTTATATTTACTTAAGTCAGTCTGCACAGCAGCCCATCGGTCTTAAGCCCCTTAAGCGCGCTGTCAGTAAATTGGTGTGTGACTCGCAGGAATAGGAGAAAATGTCACACCTCATTGTCTTTGTCCACCGAGGCATCCAGTAAATATCTGCGCTCGTTTTGGCAGTAATTGACATCTTGCTGTTGCTAATGACCAATCGCAACTGGAAGATTTGGGAATTAACAAAAAGTCTTAACATCCACAATGTCATCTTCTGCTTAATTAAACAGCATGATAACGTTTTTGGACTCAGAAAATGTTTACTTTCCCATGCCAACCTTTTATCAACAACAGCTAATGACAAAAAGCATTAAAGTTTAATTTGGGGTAAATATTATTCATCTGAAATGGGCCAGATGAGCAAGAGCTTCTGTGCATAAAGACATGAGGAGTTTTAAACCAAAATAGGAAAAAATGGGCCACATTTTATATTAAAGTACACATATTCACCATTAGCTAGTTGCTGATAGCATGCATATTAGTTGCATATTGGCTTTTAGTTAGTCATTAGACAGAACTTTTTAGCTTTATTCTGTGGTTAAGGTTATTTAGGGTGAGGCTAGGTTAAGTTATTTAGATCATAATTCATGCACAACTTTCTTACATACTGTCAGTAAGCAGCATGTGGGAGTTTTTTTTATGGCAAACTTTTAGTTAATGACCCAATAGTTTAAAAATTTGGTCATGTCGAAAATTTGCATTGCTAAGAGCTTTATAATGACTAATGAAGAGCCAGTATGCTACTAATGCGCATGCAAATAAGCAACCAGCAAATGGTGAATATGTGCACCTTAATATAAAGTGTTACCAAAAAATGTTTCAAAGTTTCATTTGGCTTAAGTGGGCTTGTAGAAAATAGGAGTCACATTCAATCAAATTCTGCATTTGAGAGGTTGGTTATGCTTTGAAGCTGTGTTTTCGGACTTGCACTGCTGTCCCTGCAGAGGCTTCATTGCACTTGAAAACAAGACATTCATCATTGAGCCGGTGTCTGGCCGTGACAACTGTGCCCACTTCATCTACCGAGTGGAAGAACTCAGACTGACCCCAGGAGACTGCGGCCACGGCTTCAACATGTCCTCTGTTGCCCCTGAAAACCACATCAAAAGCCCCTTCCAATCCTTCCACACCAGGGTGAGATTAGTATAATGTTTTTTATCGCAAATCTCGTATTAGAACCTTTGGATGTCGCAGTTCACAGCTATATTGTCATCAATTTCAGCAATTTTTATGGTCATATTTTAGTTGTCAAACTAAAAGAGTAAGGGTTACATTCACTTGATGAAAGATAAATGGACGTTTGGGCAAGGATCAACAAATTGGCAAGCCAGCCAGTTTGGATAAGTTCCCAGAGGGTGCTGTGTTGGGCTTGACACATTTTATCTGCGCTTAAAGCCCAAAGTCGAGGGCCCATGCAGGTTTGGCCAATGATTTACATGGAGCAGGTGCAGCATCCATCTGCCACTATTCCCAAGCATTAAAAACAACATTTGAATCAGGAAGTGAAAGTTACCAACATACAGTACTTAATGACCCCTGAGTAATATCTGGGTTTTGTGGTTTTAGAAGAATATCAGTTCCACCTTAACGGATGGGACAGTTGGACAAAAGGATCATTGAATATGGCTGTATGATTTGCTTTTGTGTGATGACCCGGCTTTGGTAAGCTATACAATGAGCCCGAGATAAAATATGGGATGATCCATACATATACCTGCATGCTAAATTTGAAGCTGTAGCTAGCAGTCCATTAGCTTAGCTTGGCAGAAAGACTGCACAGGGGACGACATCTGCTGTGGCCATTTCCAAATGTAACAAAATGTGTAAATTTTACCTGTTAATGAGCTTTAGAGGAGCTGGTAGGTAGCTGTTTTCCCCATAAGCTAAGCCAAACAGCTGCTATCTGTGACTTCACTTTTACCGTATGGACCTCTAAGATAAGTGGCCTTGAAAAATCTTTTTTTTTAGCAATCTTAAAACATTTCTAACATGCAATATTTCTGTTTTTACTTCAGCATAAAAGACATGCTCAGAAGACAACCAAGTATGTTGAGCTGATCATTGTTGCAGACAACAGAGAGGTAATGCATCTACTTTGCATCACACAGTGTTTGAACAACAGCAACAACAAACTGAAAGCACAGCAACCCTTTATGTAGGAAAAAAAGGCAGGGTAAGCTGTAGTAACAGTGGAGCAGGTCCTGCTGGGACTGCAGAATTAGGTCAGTGTGCAACCAGCAGTGTGGTCTTGTGGCAGAGGCGTTTTGACAGGAAGTGCTGAACGATTCCCCAGCGGACCAGGCAGGAAACCGGAAAAAGCCGCGTGGATACAGAGGAGTCACCAGTAAGCGCTGACGAGCTCGTTGTGGGGTTTCCTCTTGGCGGCCCTCTGCTAATGCCACCAACCTGAATAGAAAGAAAGGAAATGAAAAAAAAAGGAAAGAGGAGAAGGGATCAAGTTCAGGTTCACATTTGAAATCCAGCAACAAATGCAGGTGGATGCACAGTAGGTTGGAAATAGAGGGCTGACTTGGATCTAAAGCTTTGCAGGATGTCAGATCTGCCAATATACCTGCTCCCTGTGGCCGTGCCACTCGTCTCTCTAACACTAGGAGATTTTTCTAGATCCAGATGGTCACAGCTTGACAAGCTGCCGAACACACAGAAAACGTATTGCCTTTACGGGTGTTCTGTGTTGTTTCATGCCTTTTAGTTCTGACAATCACTGCAACTGCAATCATTTATGGCTTAATGCGGCACAGTTATGTGTGGGTATTGTTCAAATGTTTTCCATTTCTGCAGCTAATTGCATGTCATTTTGTTTTCAGTTCCAGAAACAGGGGAGGGATGTGGAGAAGGTGAAACAGAGACTGGCAGAGATAGCCAATTACGTGGACAAGGTAAAACATCATCTCCCCTTTGCGCGGGAGGGATAAATCACCTTTTTAAAATAGAAATATTGCTGGCAGCAGAGATTAATGGGATGACTGGATGATATATTAATGTCCTACTAAAACAGCTGCTTTTAGTCTGTCTAAAACCTTTGCCAGGGCTGCAGATCTATAGCTCGCAGATACAGTAGGCACATGGATTTACATAAGGAAAGCACGGATAGAGACATGAAAAAGACATCTGATCGTGTCAGAAACGTGATGCAGATGCACACAGGAGAGGTTTCAGGACTGTATGTACTGTAAGTCAGTGAACTGAGAAACCAGAGGTAAACAGCTGCATGTCTCACACATGTTTGAAAGCCTTTTGATCATTCATGTGATCTAAACTCTATTCACTCTCTGTCTCTCTCTCTCTCTCTGTCTCTGTCTCTGCTTACCAACTCTTTCCCCTTCAGTTCTACAGGGCTCTGGACATCCGGGTGGCCCTGGTGGGTTTGGAGGTGTGGAGTGACTCTGATAAATGTCCCATCACCCAGGATCCCTTCACCACCCTGCACGAGTTCTTAGACTGGAGGAAAGTCAAACTGCTGCCCCAGAAACCTCACGACAATGCCCAGCTCATAAGGTAGAAATTTAATTTAACAGAAGAAAGTGAGCCCAGAGAGGAACAAACAGCTCCTTGAAGGGCCATCACCCACAAAATCAGTATACTTTACATTATTTCTAACCATTGTCCAGAGGATGCCTTTGTTTCTTCACATTTCCCACCCAGTCAGACGTTGTTTTCCATTAATTTTGTTGAATGTACAACAGCAAACTAACTGTTTACTGGCAGCAGTTTTCCGAGGTTGCTGTCATTAAATTCAGATAAGCACATATTTGCAAAAATCATTGAAGTTGATGAGGTAAAACACTAAATATGTTGCCCTTGTACCATTTTCAATTGAGTAAAAAGTCAAAAAGATTATTGTTTAAAGTTAATACACTACATCTAAACCTGGTACAGAATTCATCTAAACCTTGTTAATGCTTTGGAAAACCAGCTGCAATAATGAATTCAGACTAGTCGTGCAGATTTTAACAATTTAAACAACACCCCACTTCTGTCCTCTGTCTGTTGCAGCGGGGTTTACTTCCAGGGCACCACCATTGGCATGGCGCCCATTATGAGCATGTGCACAGTTGAGCAGTCTGGAGGCATTGTCATGGTGAGTGTAAACACCTCCTTGCTGCTCCCACCATGCCTCCACCGTCCTCATCCTCTGTGTAGCTTGATTGTATCAGCGTGAACATTGTGCAGATGCAGCCGGCCAGACAATCCAGACGTGATTTACACAGAAAAGGTGTCCGTTATTTGCTGGAAGCGGATTTAGGGACAGGTCTGGCAGGAAGTCCTGCTTTTAAACTTAATGATATTTGTGTTGGCGCTCCCTCAACAGTCATGTCCTTGTCATTACCACAAACACCCACGTGCACAAAGGAATATGTAGAGATATACTCTCAGAAGGATTGGACTGGAGACACGCACGCCCTTGTTAGGTCAATTCGAAGTCTTGCAGTCATTCAATCAAGCTTTCCTCCGACATCTCTAAATGGGTTGGTTTGGCACTGGGGTAAACAAAGGCCACAGAGTTTAAACAAAACCACATTTACATTTTTATGAGATGTGATAAATTGTTTATGCCACCCATTTGAATCACAATGCATATTTTTACTCACAGCTGCACGTCACCCCAGGTACGCTAAATTATTACACATAGTAAATTAGCTGCCTGTTGGGCTCCTCTTCCTGCTTTAGCACTTGACACCCCTGCCAATTTACAAAGTGGTTATCAGCCCAATGCTATTACGCCCCAGCCCAGATGTGCTTCCCCCATTAATAGATATGTTTTCTGCTGGCCGCAGCTCCTCCAGATGTTTGTCTTCCCTATTACTTACAGATGGCAGATGGTTTGGCCCGAGATTAAAGGACTATGTAACCAGTTAGAGGGCGGTCAGATGATATGAACCATTTCTCAAACCGTACACTTCCATGTGTGTTAATCAGACTCAAATCGTCTATTTAGTCCACATGTTCGTACAGTTTACGTGTTGAAACGTTATTTATTTTTTAAAGTAAACTCACATGGGTATTTATGTGGGAATGGTTAGATTTAAAGTGTGACAGCAAACTGTATCCACTTTTTTACAGGGTATTCTTCAAGCCTTATAAGCCTTATAAGACTTATTTTCTCACATGGCTGGAAAAGATATCGGAAAGACGATCAGAGCATTTCTCCTAACCAACACTATCAAATTCTCACCATCACAATAGCGGCTTATAGCTGCTTCAAAGTAATGACTCTGGCTTTCAAGAGTTTCATACATTTCTGCTGACACCGATGTTAGACTTTTTTGTGAGGAAGCTCTCAGCTATGAGTTCCACGCACACACATAGTGACACGCTGATAAACATGGCAGAAGCAGAGGAAAGTTTTCCCATCTTTCTTGTTAAAAGGCAGGGTGCAACTCCCCATGATGCTGCTCTCTAATCAGAGCAGAAAATAGATTGGCTTGCCCTCAACCTTGACACATGACCCCGCCTTCAAAGTACACATGTGATTTTCTCATGTGCATGGCAGAGAATATTTCTCAGGGACTGGCAGATTTAAAAGAGTGTAAATACGAGTAGCTTTGGGGGTTTGTTATACATTAATCAGCGTTGTTAAGTATGGTACCAACATGCCCCCAGTTATGCAGCATTTATCTGTCATAAGGCTGAAAAATGCTTCTCTGGGCTGCACTTAGGCGAATGTGCGCAGATGGTTGTGTATGGATTTTGAGTGCACTATTTATGTTAACATTTCTTTTCCTTTTCCAACCTGCCACTCAGCTCTGTGGGACATGTTTAGATTGTGGAGGTGTGAGTGTAGGCTCAGATGTTTATGTACAGTATATCTTTGAAGAACCAGATTTCCAGCATTAGTAATACATAGACAAACACGCCATGAATATGAAGTCTATTCTCAGAGTTAGAGCAGAGCAGAGCAAAATGTTTGAAATTAAAGGAACAGTTTGACGTTTTAGAGAACTGATTATTCTCTTTGTGGTGGAGAGTATAATGAGAATGTTGATACTCTCATTTCTATACAGTAAATATGACAGCGAGCAGCCAGTTAGCTTGGCTTAGCACATTGACTGGAAACAAGGGGAAATAGCCAGCCTGACTTGAAAAGTAAAGCACCTCAAAAGCCCAACAAGATCTTGTTTGTTTAATCTGATGACACTTCACTGTTTTCCACTGTGCTGGACTCCTTCTTTGCTGGAGACCAGTAACTGCATTGCTCAGATGTTTTTTGTGTTTTGGTTTTTGCATGGCTTAACAAACAAACTATAACACGTTCATTCGTGAAATTTATTTTTCAAAACTATTCTCTTAATGAGAATATTTGTACGATATCAGTGTGGGAAATGCTAAAAATTGTGTCTGTGTTCTGAACTTTATTACAATACATTACAATGTGTAAAAGCTAAAACTTTAACAACTAATTTTGCAGCTGTGGATCTTTAATTACAGTTTCCCAAGGATAGTTAATTTAAACAGCAACATTTGCAAAATATAAACACCAAGTAATCATATCATCACAGGAGGGTTCCATTAGAAGTTGATAGGATCATTGGGCCATTCATCTCTGTTTATACCACACTGACTTAATTTCTCAGTCACCCTCCTCCTCCTCCCACCCTGCCTGGTTTACCCAGTCTCCCCCTCAACCTGTCTGCAAAACTCAGTGAGACTTCCACCTCTCTCTCGTCATCTTCCGTCTCTGTCTGCCCGGTGAAGGGCAGTTGTCTCAATAATCAATGCAGCAGCGAGTCATATAGCGGTAGGTTCATGGAGCTTACTGCAGTAGCCGTCTCCACATGCAGCGGGTGTGATTGGGTCTGCAGGGGTAATGGGATGGCAGATGAATTCAGGCCTCCATGAGGAGAATTAGTAATAGAAGAAGGATGAGGAGGCAGATCTGACAGTTACTGAACTGTTTTAGGAATCTGCAGCTTAAAAATGGTCTTCATTGAACTTTGCTTTTTCTTTCTTCTCTTGTGAGTGACTGCACTTCAGCACGGCTTGGTCTTTACTCAGAGCTTGCTGAATTAGCTTTGATTGAATTTCACGCATATTCAAACATACCAGATTACACATAATTAGCATGTTCTCATGGTCTGGGGGGCCCCTTTCTTTCCCATCACAGGATCACTCTGAGAACCCCCTGGGTGCAGCCGTGACTTTGGCACACGAACTGGGACACAATTTTGGCATGAACCACGACACCCCAGAGCGCGGCTGTGGCTGCAGGATGACCGTTGATCGTGGAGGCTGCATCATGACCCCCTCCACAGGGTGAGATTCTGGTGGTCTTTTTCATCCAAAACTATATGCATGAAGAGATTACAATGCCCAAGATTTATCATTAAAAATGTTTATGCTGCTGGGCTGCTTTAGGCAGCAGTTGGAGCTAAATTCAATTTAAATGTCCACTGCACCGTCATCTATTTAGATTGCAGTTTTAGACTGATTTGATTATCGTTTTTCCTTCATTTCAATTTTCAATTTGTAATCTGTCCAAATAAAATCTGACAAAAGTGGCTTCAAATTTAAAAACATTAGCTCAGACAAAGGTTTAAAATTGGGACTTCAGGCTGTTTCTCTTGTCAGCACATTGGTTTAGAGCCATTAAGCAGTTTCTCTTCAAAAGCTTTGTTTCACGCAGCTACGGGATTCAAATGTTTATTAGCATAGCTTTGCTGAATTAATTTCCAATTTCTTTTGCACCTGAACAGTTGATTGAGCTCCACTGGTTGCACAGTCTGGATGATTTTCACCTGTACATGATGTGCCACTGTTTATGTGTTGTTGTATGAGTCGGGGCTCAAACATTCTCGCACATGTAAACACACAGACACACACTTTGGCCTGAGACTAAAGCAGCTGCTCTAGTATTCTACTCGTGTTGCCTGGGTCGCTGAGATAACAGCGCTGCTGCAAGTGATGGACTCTGTGACTGTTAGTAAACAGCAAGCAGATAAGAAGAACCCAGAGCGCAATACCAGATTTCACCCTTGGTCCGGTGCCAGTCTGGTTTGTCTGATGGTGAGTCCCGCAAGCCACAGATGAATGTAGTCAGGATAGATTTCACAACACTTTGAAGGAGACAAAGACAAAAGGATGAAATGCACTCACTATTGTTATTTCAAAATACAAATCAACAGAGAAACTGCTCACACAGACTCACCCACCACACATAAACCAAATCAGTCTACGTCTTTCCCACACATTAATGATATCAGTGGGGGTTAAATCATGCAGGATAATGGAGATTTGTTGCCAGATCTTATGAAACTTTCTGATTGAGCCAAGAGTAGTAGTAGTAGTAGTAGTAGTAGTAGTAGTAGTAGTAGTAGTAGCTTTGCCTCTTTGAGTTACAGGTGTACCATTGCATCCTCCAACCAGTGTTTATCAGATCAGTCATCAAGCAAGCAGTGTAGAAAAGGCCTTAACTGTAACTTGATTAGCAGTGGTGTTCAGTGTCAGAGGGATTCAAATTTGTGCCACATACAATTGCAAGTATTAAAGGTCCAGTGTGTCAGATTTTGTGGCATCCAGTGGTGAGGTAGATTGTAACCAACTGAGTATCTTTCCCGCCACCGTCACCATCCAAGTGTGTACGAGAACCTACAGTGGCAGCAAAACTCACAAAAAACTTGTTTAAACTCCAAACATGCCAGTGCAACATGGCGGACTCCGCCACTACTCCCTTGATAGATATAAAGGGCTCATTCTAAGGACAAAAAACAAAAATACCTTTCTTGTTTTCAGATGATTGTACACTGATGTAAACATAATTATGTTTATATTCTATTTCTTCCATATTCTGCCAGTGGTGCTTGTGAGTAATACATCCCTCCAAAAAGCCACAAAACCTGCTCAAAAAAACACATAAATAATATAACTTAAATTGTACCAGAATTGTCCCAGAAGAACTTGAATGACCTTTTACGGTACAAATAAACTGTGTTTGTTTGTGCAGCCACTGGCAACAGTGAGGTCATCCTGCTGTTCTCATACTGTAATATTTAGTTCAGAGAAGAAAAAAAAGTATAATACACACGGAGAAACGGTGGAAGTTTTATACCTACATTCAGCGTTGATGACATGACAGCTTAGCTTTAGTTTGTCACTGGCCAAAGATATCTAATGATGTCATGCAGAGAGTTTAGAAAAATTACTGCATGATCTAAATGGGTCCGAATGAGTCACGACGTTATTGAATTCTTAAATAGGTTAATGAAGCACAGTGCCTCATTTTCAGCACTCTCTGCCACATAATTATGAGATTAGACACATTAATAGTTGAGAGATGATATCAGTGACCTTTCATGCAAAAACTTGCTCCACTGTTTGCTAAGTAAAGGGTGCGGGATAAATCCATACACAGTGATGCGGTGACATTTTGCCTGGCAATTTTGTGTTGATACACTGACTCCAAGTATCAATATTTCCCTGTTGAGTTATTGATATTTTAATTGAATTCCAAATTTAATGGAGTTCATTGATTTTTGGTGTTGATCAGTCAAACAATCATAGTTGCTGCAACAGAAAACACGAAGGTGAGATGTACGCAACACATACGGTACGTCAACAAGTCATACACTGAGTGACCAGTTTATTAGGTACACCTGTACCATCTAATGCAACCCAAAACAACAACCTTGCAATTAAGTAGCTCATCAGATTCAGTTTTTTGTTGCTGCTGTGTTTGGAAATGTGGTGATTTGCATGGGAGAAATATTTTAAAGCTTTAAAGCTCCATTAACCAAAATTTTGACATTCCCAATGGGTCAAATGAATATGTGAGTAACACACATTAATCAACGTTTTTGTAAATGTGGCAGTGTTAGCTGGCGGTCTAATTTTCAGCTGCAGTCCTTGCTTTGACTGTGAATCTGTTGACCATTTTAGTATTTTTCAGCTCGTTGTTTTGGTTTTACAATCCGTAACTACCGTTGTGATTCAATTTCACCAATTTCATCAACTCCATTTTCCACCAGCAGCAGGCAGCTGTTTTCAAAGTTAACAAATATCTGGTGAGTATAGTGGATCATTTAGCTGCTAATGAGCCAGATATTTCCCTCAGGAGTTGGTGGAGACCAAAAACAGAGTCAAACGGAGAGTGAATATTGGATTGACATTGGTCAGATTGGCAGAAGCACAACTCCAAATTAAGGCTAATTTATGTCTGCTAGGTGTGTAAATTAGCAATTTTTTGCAAACACGTTCATAATCATCATCATCAGTGTGTTCTCAGCTTTTTCCTCTGCTTCCACCTGGCCAAAAAAAATCTGCTTTATGTACTAGATGTTTGACATTAAAGGTGATAGATCAACAGTGTTGTTGAGACAGTGACAACAATTACATGCGCACTATTTCAGCATATTCTGTGTGGATTTTCCAAATTAGGCCTTGTTCCAAATTGGACATTTTCTGATTAAGACTAGGGAGATATGCTGATGTTATTCAGGTTTTAGGAGCATCCTCTCACTGTCACCCCTGAGCATTACCTAGCAAACAGCTTGCAAAGCTGAAGTAGGAATGCATGCAAAAACATTGTGAAAGACTTTCAGCAGGTTTTTGGATATGCCCAAATATTGAAGTGGTGACCTTTGCAATATATATGGTGGCTGAACGAATGCAAGAGGGATGCTGTGTATGTTGACTGGAGTATGAAGTGCATGAAAACAGGAACATTAGTGGAATATTCATTTTCATTAGCCTTGTAAACAGCTCAGTAGGAATATTGTCTTTTTGGAATAAAGGCAAAAGCTGGAATATTTTATGCACGTGAACAAAGTCAGTGTAGTTGTCTAGATGATTTCAGATGTGCTGCGTCAGACTATTCACGTCGTCTGAAATTTGTCACGGGAAGCATTTTGCTGTAGTTTCTGAGCCAGCTTGAAAAATTAAAAATTATGAACGAACCCAAGTTCAAGCTTGGCTCAGTCAGTTATCTCCCAAATTGAATCAGCCTGAATTCAAAACAAATGATTTCACAAACCAGTCTAGAACTCACTTCTCCCATCACAGATCTGGTGTCTTTTTTATAAGTGTGTTACTAACCTCCTTTGACCCTTCAGCAGAGATACCTTCAGAATGTCAAACACGTTGTTGTAGCTCGTTTGACTGTGTGTTTGGGATAGTCTCAGCTTAGACTTGCTAATGGGGGAGAGGACAGGCTGCATCTAAATGACGTGATTATCAGTGACGCTGCCAGCTGTAATCAGGGCCAGGGCACACACAGAGAGATCCGCAGAGAGGTGCTTTATGCCTGGATAGACAGGCGGAGCGAGGAAGCAGTGCTTTTATTTGTCTTTTATCTCCCTCAGTGGTAGAGCAGGAGGAGAAACACAAAGAAAGATAGAGGTGAGAGTGAGACACAAGCAGGAGAATGATGACAATGAAGGAATTATTTGGCTACGCGTGGACGTCTATGACAGGCGTGTGAGCCATGACGACTGGCCACGAGAGACTTGTGTCATAACAATGAATGGAAATTTGAGGGACAGAGGAGAGGAACAGAGGTTTACATGGACATTTTGAAGTGGGGATGTCTTTTAGAAGTTGAGCTAAGAGTTGCATCATATAAACGTGGGGAGAAAGCTTAAAAGTACTTTCCTGTGTCTATATGTGTTACCGGGCAGAACGATGAAGCCCAGCAGGTCGCTGTGGCTGGACTTTGAGGCCAAGAGGTGAATTCTTTGTCAACACGATATGTGGTAGCTTGTGACTCTTGTTGTTTTCTTGTCAGAATGACAGAGTGTGAGTAAGGTGAGAAGGTGCAAAATGTCATTATCTGAAGGTATTCTGCAGAGGAGAGGAGGGAGAAAGCTAGTTAGCTTGCTGGTGGGTACATGTTTGCAGAAAATTTAGCTTCTGTTTTGCTTTTCGTCCTGCTATTTAATCACCATAGGCTTTTACTGCTGCAGCCTAACATTTCTGGAAAGGTCAGACATGTCTTTCCTGCTTAGCGTGGACTAAATGCATGTCAGTCTGTAGTGCAGCTTAGAGAGCAGCAGAGACGGCTTCTTGTCCATCACAGAGCCTACAAATAGATGAGCCCTTCATAGCCCTCATGTGACCAATGCCTCGACAGACCCAGTTCACTCTCCATGCAGACTGACATTTCCTCCTCCTCTGAACCCACCGGCCTCACATGCTGAGATGATCAAACTGACAGGATTCATCTGCCCTGCACATATGGCTGTGGATCCAGCAAGAGCTGCCTGGTGCATAAGAGAGTGTATCTCTGCATGTCAATACATGGTGAAGGCTGAGATCAGTGAAGGCAGGGAGCATCTGAAAAGATGCTATTGAGTTGTATTATTATCAATGGAGGCCTCAGTGCTTCAGGAGCTTGACCCTCACTATTGTTAAAAATCTAGCATATCTGAACGCCTGCTGCTTCATTTTTTTCAATTCTGTTTCTTGCAAGTCTCCCAGTTTAATCAAAATGCAATGCCAAATCTCTATAATTCACCTTTAAGTCATGAATTTCGTCGTGTCGTGCAAATCACAGAACATGGGCTTGTTCAGGTTGTGTAGTCATATGATCAGATTGTCTTTGTTGTTCTTCTGATGTGGTTGTTGATGTCATTCATGGTGTTGATGTGGATCATCCGCTCAGTTAAAGCTCGTGAAAACAGGTATTCATCACTGTGTCTTCTTAGCACTGTGTGACTGAACACTGTCAAGTGGTGTAAGGGGGGGTAAAACCGCTCAGCAGTAGATGCACTCATGTGTGCCTCCAGGTAAATTGTTCTAATCAGCAGTAACTGAAAAATCTTCATTTAATGCTGCGTTTGATATTGTGCGTTCTTTGAAAGCTTTGTTTCGGTCTAGCTCACCCTGTGCTTACCTGAGCAGATGGTGTTTTTCCTCAGAGAACATAAAAGGCAAGTTCCTGGTATACTGCGAGGTACTTGGAGAGGTGGTGGAAGCTTACTGTGTCTCTTCTTTCACAGTGTTTGGTGGAACTTTTTTCATTTTTACTTGATTTTTTTTCATGGATTCTTGCTGACAGTTCCGCTTTCTTCAGCATCCACTTTTAAGTTGTCCAATGCCAAAATAACTCATCTCATCTGAGCTTCAGTTTATTTAAAGTGCACATCACCCAGTCTCTGTTACATTTTACAAATCATTAAAAACAGCAGCAGAAAAGAATATGCACAATATCATATGAGAAGTACAAACATACAACAGTGTTAATTTGACAACAAGGTTGATGTTAGTGACTTTAGAAACAGACATCAGACAGTGTAACCGTCACAGAATTTGTGTGCTAGCCTGCTTGTCAGCGAGGCCAGTAGCCCGTGTTTTATGAGGAAGGAATTCAGTACATTTGTTTGAGCTGAAGAATAGATTTAATGTGTTTTCCCCCTCCCAACACACGACATCATGGGAGGGGGTAAATATCGTTTTTTCCTGCCCCTTTAAGCATTACTTAAAGAAACGGCAGCAGTTGAAGAGTTAGATTTCTCGTAGATTAGATAACGTTGGATGTTTTCTTCCCTCTCTGCAGTGTGGCAGCCACACTAACTGAGTCTACTGCTCATCAGTGAGATAGCGCCACACGTTTTCCTCCATCATGGCACAGGTGAACTGTATAAGGCTGCATGACCATGATGAGATTAGGATCTTTTAACAGTGCGTGTGATTCACAGTGCCAATGACATATTTGCCTTTCAAACATCACCAACAGCCACAAATGAGCTGACTAATTAGATTTTCTGCAACTTTTGTGCAGAGCCAAATTAGTTCCACCCCAGCAAATTACACCTGGAGAGGGTGCGAGGCTTTACACTAATATTATCCAGGGAAACCTACGCTCTCTGCTCGGATAATTTCCTGAACAGCAGAGCAGCCGTGTGGTCTCAGCTGTGGTAATACACACCTTCAACTTGGGTCTATTGCAGACAGAGATCTGTACAGTTTATCGAAAACTGTGGCTTCTTTCCTCATGGCTTTTCATTTCTTTCGACTGAGGTTTTGCCTATAACTGCATACTGGACTTGCTCCAGATGGTTCCAGTTTTGATTACTTCCCATGACTTCTCACTTGTTTCAAGTGGGTGGGACTCAAATCTAATCAAATCCCACCCAAACAGTCCTGTTGAAGTAATGAAAGTGTGTTTTTTTTTTGTTTGTTTGCCTTAAATTCTTGATAGATAATAACTAAGGATGGTTTTCCTGACTTCATCTTACTCTTACAGTTCAACAAACAAGCCACTGTCCACTTGCATTGCTCATTGCACCTAAACATTCTCCATACTTCCACAGTCTGCATCTGCATTACATACCAAATAGAAGGTGACACAGGAGCGTTATTATGGTTCCCATTCCACCAGCTCCTGTTCTTATGAATACTGAAATTGACTCTCGTCCGGCGGGAATCCCATAGGAATCCTGTGACCCACAGGATTCCCGAAAAACGTCAGCCTCTAATACCAAGTGAACAGTAATCTAATGTTGTCTTTCCTGTTTACATAAATTAATTTCCATCCTCCCGCTGAAAAATCCCTTGGAAAGCATCACATCTGTCTTTGATTATGCATTTGTGCTCATCTGCGTGCGGGCAGTGAACTCCTTTGGTGTATCTGTTCAATGCCATTAAGAGCTGCATCAGGCAGTGGGTGACTGAGAATTTAGATATTCTTGCAGCATCCCTTGGCACCCTGTGAGGCCGACACTGCATCTGCTGCCAGGATGGAGCGGGCACCTGTTACCTGAAGGGATGTCAGCTGCAAATTAGCGTCGCAGCTCAATTATCAAAGCCCTGTTCATACACAATCGCTGGCCACATTGCTTAGTCGAAGGTAGATCATTTAGAATGATTTCTTGGCTCCCGTCATGGCTGTTTGAGGTGCCCTCTACTTTAAATAGTGAGGCAAATAAATGACAGAGCACGTCTTAATTGCCTATTTTTCGAGACCTGTGCTTAATTGGCTTCAAAGGTCATTTGACATATTCAAAACACAATCAGTTGTGTTGCATTACTTTTTGATTTTGAGAGACAGCTTCACTCCACTTTGACCTACATTTAATAGGAAGCATTTTTCTTATTTTACACCATGGAAACAATGAGAGGGCTGTAAAATATACTGCATATCATACCTCCTTGGGCAGATTTTGGTTTATATAAACGTCTGTCAGTATTTCACAAGATAAACCAGCCAATAGTCTGCAAAAGGGAGTTAACCTTTCAAAACATATGCTGTCTTCTGCTTGAGCAAAGCACAGGGATGCCACTCAGACCTGAGTCCATGTTGTTTTTAACACACATGTATCCACTAGGTCTTGTTAATACTCCCCATGTGGGGCTAATTTAGTCCAAAGAAATCTGATTTTCCTCAGTGTAGAAATCTCAACTGCCAACCTCCCAAACTTTTACCATTAATGCCAGTTTATTGAGAACAGACTCTGTTTACCCTTCATGCGTATTCCATCCCCTCATGCAGATCCCAAAGCATGCCTGTGTTCTGTTATCAGTGGCAGCCCATGCTATTTACGAAGGGCTTGGTCTGCTCCGTGCTGTAGTTTGATCTGCATAGTCTGTCTACCCTTGATTTCATGCATGGGTCTCCATGCACAGGGCAGCAAAGCTCTGTTTGTGTGTGTTGTGGTGGTAAAAAGACTCTTACAAGTGGATTATGGGAGCAGAGGGCAGACAGAGACCGGTAGACTGGCTTTTGGTCAGCGAGAGATGAAAGCGTCCGACACTCAGAGGTGGCCGGTCCGAATGAAGCGGACGCATCGGTTTCACCCAAGGGTGGCCGTTAGAAGAGGATGTTTTCTGTGTTCTGTGTTCTATGTTCTCGGGAAATGTGTGTTCTCTTGGAAAAAAAGCAGATTTTTTTCCCATTGAATCCACCGTTATGTCTGGTCCCCTCAGGAGGAGCTTCACTATAGTCGACTAAGAGCAGCGAAAAATCCATGTGGTTGCGACAGCCAAATCCCCCTTAGGCAAAGGCAAAGCACCCCCCCACCCACCCTCACCCCAACACACACACATACACACACATACACACACCTCTGTCCAACGCCAGACTCCATAAACATATTCTGTGTAATGTTGAATTTTCACAAATCTGCCCTGTCAAGCAGCAAGCTTTGCAGACAGCCTCCACGCCCCGTTGCGTTTGAAGACCTCAGTCAGTCTATCGCCGCATAAGTACGTGTATGACATGTTTCTGTCTGAAGTCAAGCTTTTCAAGCATCCGATGCCAGTTGCCCCTCTCTGTGCCACGTCTGCCAATCCTCTCTGCTTGCCATTGCTGCCTTCCACGTACTCCACATCCTCTTTTTGTGTCCTGCTATGCCTATGTAAGCTGTGAGATACTCATTTTACACCCCAAAGCCTGCTTTTCTCAGTCAGTCCTTTTGTGAGGCTGTTCTTGTTAGCTGGTTCTGAAGCATGAGGTTGAGGCCTGGTTATGTTTCGTACACTGTGTTTTGCGTTTATGTGTTGCATGTCGTTGTGTTTCATACTAGCAGTGTGTTAAGGGAAGAGATCCATGATTTCATTCCTTCCATTCTTTCGTTGTTTCCTTTCTTTCTCCATCTTAATCCACATATTATTTTTGCTTTTGCTGCCTATTTATTTCTGGCTCACTCGGGCAGGAGGACCGCTCCCCCGGGCTTCACAGCTGTTATTGGCATATCACACTGTTTCATCTTTAAAGTCATAACATTTTCTCGTTTTCAATGCGAAGTCCAATTTCTTTCCTTACTAAATTAGACATTAGTCAGCCCTTCAGGTAAGCGATACCAGGGAGAGAAATTAATGTGGTGGAAATTGTGCTTGCTATTTTATCAGGGTTTCACATACAGACATGTGCTCACACACACACACACACACACACACACACACACACAGGCACAAGTTATCCACATCCAACATACCCCTCTTCATGCTCTTCCCTCCAGTCAGTTGCTTAAATTGTCCCGGTCTAGGCAGGATATGCCTCCTGAAAATGTACATAGCTGCCAGAGAAAATGTTTCTCTGGACATTTGATGGCCCGCTTATGTATTGAGTAGGATTGAAAATCTATTGAACTGCAGCTCATACAGTGTCAGTAGAGCATTAAATTTGTGTGAAAAGGCCTCTTGAATGAGCAGATTGAACAAAGCTCTGTCTGTGTTCTGGTTCAGCAGAATGAATGAGTCCACTTTACACCAGATCATTGTGGTTTCTGAACAGTAAAAGCACGCATGAAGCAGGACTTTTTCTGTGTCTGGGCCAAACATGTGGATTTTTTTCTATTATGTCTCTTCATTTCAGTCAACTTTGCTCGTCCATTCTTCTCGCAGGTATCCATTCCCAACGGTGTTCAGCACGTGCAGCAAGAAGGACCTTGCTGCCAGTCTGGAGAAAGGCGTGGGCATGTGTTTGTACAACATGCCAGAGGTCAAGGTGCTCTATGGTGGCCAGAAGTGTGGCAATGGCTACGTGGAGGAAGGAGAAGAGTGTGACTGCGGGGAGCCAGAGGTATGGCCTTCATCTTCATTTTCGGCAGTGGAGCAGATCAGTCACCAGCACTGTGGTTTAGTGTTGTTTTTGGTGGCCTGTTTTAATTTTAGTCTTAGTCTAGTCTTTGTGTCAAGCTGTCATTTTAGTTTTTATTAGTTTTAGTCACGTTCATACTCTTTTTAGTCTAGTCAAGTTTCAGTCGACTGAAAGTCTGAGCATTTTATTCTTATTTTGGTCAGAATTATCCGTGACTTTTTTAGACTACTTTTAGTCGACAAAAACTGATGACATTTTAGTCTAGTTTTAGTCAATGAAAATTGTATTTTAGTCTTTTTATTAATGCAGTTCTATTTAACCCAGTCAATATGGTCTAGTCAATATTAGTCTCGTTTTTATTCGTCAACAATATTGCATTATATATTTAATTATAGTTATCGTCACATGACCAGCCTTTACATTGCGTCTCATCTCATTTTCGTCACGTATACTGTGCGTGTACTAGGCAGCTCTGTAGAACTATGTGAATGTGTGTAAAAAAGATAAGGTTTTCAAAATCAGTCTGTGGTGAATCAATCACATTGCAATACTCAAAAGGACCAAATGTATTGTTCCGGCTTAATACTCCTCTCACAGAACCTAACAGTAATAGCTGTCCTGTAAGCAAACACCCAGAACCACAATAAACTTCACGATAAACTTACTCTTGACGTTGATGTTGTTATTGCGAGTTAAAAGCTTCAAAACCTGCCATGCCAAAAAAAAAAAAATAGCCTAAAGCTCAACAAGCCGCCGAGGCCTCCGCTATAAGTGTTTTATTTACATCACACCTTTTCTCCCACATGTGCTGAGCAGTGCTCTGACAGGCTGCCACAGTGATGTCATACCCTTGTTGAAAGCCCATTAATCAAACCACTGTCCATGTGTGTGACAAAGGAAACAAACAAAGTGTAATCGGGTCGAGGCTGGAATAAGCTTTCTTTGGCTTTGCCATCCAAACAACTGGGCACGCTCTGATGCATGTATCCAGCCACACACGCGCACATTGTTTCTCACTCACGCACACACTGTGAAGTGAGAATCACACCTGGGCAGCATGCACCCCTCAGTCGCAGCCACAGCAGCTGTGTGTCTCACAAAGCCGAAACCCAAAGCAGATTTGATTATGAGTATATCACTCAAAATCCCTCAAGGTTGATTGATTTCCTCGAGCCCCTGATTTTTTTGTTTAACCAACATCTAAAACACATAAATTCATAGTGATAGAAAACAGAGAAAAGCAGCAAATCCTCTCATTTGAGAAGCTGGAGCCTCCAAATGTTCCAATGTTCTGCATTTTTTGCTCGAACAATGAAGACTCACACAGTTAATCAGCTCTGAAAATTGCATGAGTAATTGTTTCAGCTCTACATCTGACTTATATTCATATCGCCCCATTTGATTGTCTGCTTCTCGAATCCAAATTCATTCAAATCCCATATCAAATATAATTAAGTTTAGCTTTAACTATGTGCAGGTAACTACAGTTATGAATAACTAAACCTCAAAGATTAAGATCAGTATCTACCTTTTGTTGGCTGAGAGGGCAGAAACACTATAGATTCCAGTGGCTGCCTGATTGATATTCCCAACCTATAGCAACAGCCTGAAAGTGGCATCAGAAGAAGATATGAAATGTTGATTAAAGGCGTATCTGATAGAAATAACAGCTGCAGCCTGCAGAATTTTACACCTTATTTTTACAAGTTATTCAAGCAAAAGTTGATAAGCTTAAGATATTGATATGATAGGCATAAAAGTTTAACTCTGAGAGTCCTCACTCTGTCGGCCTTCTTGGAGTACAGAAACACACAGTCCACTTAGACAGAGTGATGTTTCTTTTCCCTCACAAATGACCTTTGATGGGTGAAGACAGCTGCTGTTGTTTCATTTTAGCCATCACTGTCTTAACATTAATTAGCTACAGCTGATGATGATCATCTGCAGCTAGTGATGAGAGCGACGGTCAGCTCGGGCTACAATGCTAACATTTATATGAATGAACAATGAGAGAGAAAAGGTTCAATGAGAGAGGAATGGTTTGATAAGTGATTTTAGCATCAGAGCCAAACAAAGCCTGGGTATGTTACCAACCAGCATGGAGATGCAAAATGGAACCGGCTATTGGAGTCCATCCCTAATTCTGATGAACTGTTTCTGGACTTTTTGAGTGGGCAAAAATTGTCGTTTTATTTATTCAAATATTGTCAATTGTCAATTTTCCGACCTAACTCTTAAAACCTGACTGACTCAATGATGATTTTTTGAAGCTAAGTGTTGTTATGACTGTGTACTCCATCGTTTAGAGGCAGCTGTAGGTAGTATTTTAGTGGAGTCATTGTGTTTGACCACCAACGAACCAACTGCATAATGTACATTTGCCAACTCCATCTCTGCCAGTTTGCCCCCCCATAACCCCCCCGATATCACCGCAGAGGCCCTGCTTGTTTTATCTGCCAGCCCACTTAGACCAACAGATGAAAGCCACCTTTTCCCTCCTCTCTAAACAATAGGCTTACGCCAGGGCCAAAAGGTAAACAGCCAGACTCATAAAACCGCACATGAACTGAAAATTAGACGTCCAACAATCCAGTTCCCAGCCTTCAACACATCTTGTCATTACCTCAGAGCCCCACGAGTGAAACAGCCACGTTGAAAGAAGATAAATGATAGGGGGAGTTGTTTTCTGCGATGCATGACACTACTTGGAAAACAAAGCTGATGTGTTTGGGCATTCAATAAAAGATAAACATTGCAACACCTCCCTTAAGACTTTTACAGCATTACTCCCCTTTCAACTTATCCTTATGTATCCTCCCTCGTTGGGTTCTGCCCACAGCCGGCTGATGTTGTCATCATGGTAAAGCGTCTACAATCTTCACCTCTTAAGGGCTTTCAAATCCCACTTGTGCTCTTGCCCATGATACCCCAATAGTCAAATCTACCTAGCACATAAAATTAGCCCGACTGCTGCACCTGATTTCTATCTTCTGCTTCATGGTTACCACTTTTTTCCTGATGGGTCATTGCACAAACACACTCTTCTTTATACGAGTCCAAGAGTGTTCAAATCCAGAGCACAGGAGCTTTAGTTAATATGACTCCACGTCTCAAAGGTCTCCAGGTTAGGGAAAGCACGGTGGGAAACCCCTGGACAGGAAGTGCGCTCTCCTGACCTGAAGCCTTGATCTAACAGGGACCAACTGACAGAGAAACTCTAGAGCGGTGATCAGGTCCACATGTTGCTAACTGTTTTGTTTTCTTTCCCTTCTTCCAGGAATGTTTGAACCCATGCTGCAACGCCACCACATGCACCCTCAAGGGAGACGCCGTGTGCGCCCACGGACAGTGTTGTGAAGACTGCAGGGTGAGACTTTTCATGTAGGCTTGAGTCTGTCTCATGCGTTCTCCTTCCACTTTGGACATCCTTCTCCGGATTTAAGTGCCGTTCTGCCGTTCTCATAGCTGTAAAGGATCTGAAATTATGTCTTCTCCTCTGAACATCGCTCAAAGCTTTGCTCTGCAGAGATGGACAGTTTTTCATTTCCAAACTCAACTTCAAGACCTTAAACTTTCTGAGGTTCTGGTAATTCTCTCTACTAGGTTATTAACAGACTCATAATAGCATGCCCTTAGATATAATTTAATATCTCAGGTCAGTTCATTCAAACTGTGTATGTTTTACCTGAATTGGATTTCAATCGAGGACAGGTTCTCAAGCTGGATTGCATAAAATTCATTTCCACTGAGTTATTGGCGATTTTTGCTTTGACATGGAAATCTTTTTCCCAAGTGTCTCAGACGTGTGTCCTGTCTTTGAAAAGGAACATTTGTTGAAGATGATTAAAACGATTGAATGTTTTTGCACAGACCTCCATTTTGAAGCAAATGAGTCCTTCCCTATGCTTGACACAAAAGCACGTTTGACCTTGTGGCATGAGACGCGTTGTACCATGTTCTATCTAAGTAAGAGCCCAATGTAGTAGGTCTGTGTCATTCCAGACGTGAAAATGAGTGGGCAATTTTACATTTGTCTCCTATTTTAATAAGCCCTGCAGTCACTTTTCTCTCGAAGTCACGATGGTAGTCTACTGGTAAAGACTTAATTATAGTAAACATAAAGGCCAGACCAGCACAAGGTTAAGTATGTGAGGTATGAAATTCATGAATACTTCTTTAGAGCGCTGTACATTAAGCACAGAAAATAAAATATAATACCGAACCACACAAGGAGATTCCTCTCATGTTAGATCAGTGTATAAAAATGTTTTTTCAAGTTTTTTTTCCCTCACCTTTGTGGTGCAAGACAAAAGACCAAAATCAACCTTTGAAAATCCTTTTCAACATTCATCCATGCAAAGTAATTACAGTCTGAATATCCAGCAAAACATAAAGGACGCGAGCAAATAGAAATTAAATTAGAATCAATCTAAGGTCTCTAAAATCAATTTTAACTGCTTATTACTATTAGGGGATCCACTGGTGAGAAGCTGGGGTGATCATCCTTCACACCCACATCGGTCATTAATTAAGCCCTCAACTGCAAAATCAATTTTAAAATCCATCACTGCTGCAGCCTGTAGACAACCAAAACGCTTTCTGTCCTTGAAGCAGCAGTAGCAGCAAGGCTCTGTGGTTGGCAATGTCGGTCCACCGGTTTGGTCCAGACTGAAATATCTTAACAACTGCTAAATGGATTGCCATGAAATGTGGTACTCACATTCACATCCCGCTCAGGATGAATTGTCTTCATCTAGCACCGTCATCAGGTCTATACTTGTTAAGTGCTCACTAGTAAATGTTTCATTGCAAATGTATTATTGTAAGTAATTAGCATCAGCATGTTAGCATTGTTATTGTGAGCATGTTAGCTTGTTGACGTTAGCATTTAGCACAAAGCAGCACTGTGCTGAAGTACTGGCTGCAGACTCTTCGTCTCGTTGCTGTTCTCCAGCAGTGCTGTCACTCCCTCCAGCACAGCAGGTGCCAAATATCACTAAACATTGCTGCTCTATTTGTAACAGTCCTGTCACATTTCAGCGAAGACATAACAGAGTATTTGCAAAGCCCAAAGGTCTCGACGTTAACAGATAGATGACCTCAGCAGTGTTGCAGATCTGAAAGAGCTTACTCTACTGTATTGTATGTGCTTGCAGCTGAAACTGGCTGGCACTCAGTGTCGAGAGTCCAGTAACTCCTGTGACCTGCCAGAGTTCTGCACTGGTGCCAGCCCTCACTGCCCGGCCAACGTTTATCTGCATGATGGGCACGCCTGCCACATCGTCGATGGCTACTGCTACAACGGCATCTGCCAGACACACGAGCAACAATGCATCACCCTGTGGGGACCAGGTAAATCAATGACTACCAATAAGTTGGACTGTGAACATAATGTTCACTTTTATAAGGGCGTCCTCCACTCATTTTTTGGTGATTATATTTTTGTATTTTCCTTGTTTGTCTTTGTGTGCAGGAGCCAAGCCTGCCCCTGGGATATGCTTTGAGCGAGTAAACTCTGCAGGAGATCCTTATGGGAATTGTGGGAAAGACTCCAAAGGTTCCTTTGCCAAATGTGATGCGAGGTAAGACTCTGCAGCTGCAGTGATGCGGTAGAGGTACAGAGAAATTACTGTGCAAAACACAACTGATTAGCTTAAGTGGTGTCATTAGCAATCATCATTGCGTTGTGAAATCTGACATGTGATCTTCAAACAAAAGTTTACACGGGTGAAAAATGTAATTTGAGAAAGATAGCAGCTAATTACGTTCTGAGAAAGTATTCATGAATCATTTCATGCTATTCTTGTTGGCTAATTGTGGTAAAGATCTTCTCCCTTTGGGTGAATTCTGTAATCAAGCTCTTTGTTAATTGATGTAATTGCTTTAATGGCCGGAGGACTGAAGCAGTGCTGCTCTCTTCAGCAGCCTTTCATCTTTCTCTACACTTACTTATCTTTGTCTCTGATTGACAAGCCTTTATGTCTTTGGCTTTTTTAATTAAGTGTTTTATTATATGCATTTTAATTGTTGTGTTCACGCATGTGTGTGTGTGTGTGTGTGTGTGTGTGTGTGTGTGTGTTGTATGCAGGGATGCAAAGTGTGGTAAAATTCAGTGCCAGGGAGGAGCCAACCGGCCAGTGATTGGAACAAATGCTGTTTCTATTGAAACCAACATCCCGCTACAAGAAGGAGGGCGTATTCTGTGTCGGGGAACACATGTTTACCTGGGTGATGACATGCCAGATCCTGGACTGGTTCTGGCTGGGACAAAGTGTGGAGACAGCATGGTGAGTGACCAGTTTACCAGCATGAGGTGATATTTAGTACTTCTTAAGTAGCCATATGTAAGACATAGCTTAAGACTCAATATTGTGATAGTGTCGTAGCGTATTGTCCTATAATCACACACATCGTGCTTACGGCTGGACAAAGGGACAAAACAGTGGGTTATCCAAGTTTTGATGACCTGGAGCTGCACAGGAAACCCCACAAACATGTCATAGGATGTGTGACTAGTCTCATAATGGTGTTTAACATGCATTTCCTCGAGCACCAAATTCACCTGTTTGTATATAAGACACTTAAAAAGACGATCTGTCGCTTGAGATCCGACAGAGTAAGAGCTGATCGGTTTATCTTGAAATCTCCTTTTCCTCTTAACCATACAGCATGTTTTCAGTAGTGTGTTTTCCACCTCACAGCCACATTAAACTGCCCAGGTCTCCAATCAAACTGCTAACTTTTGGTAACAGCACTAGCATTGATGAAAGAACATGACGCCTCTGACACTCTTAGTCGCTAGTGATCGCAGTTTGATGCAGCAGTCAAGTGGTGTGTTTTAAATGAAGGCTATTGAAAGTATTAAGTGGATGCTTAGAATATATTGCATGCAGTTCATGTCACATTTCAGGCAATGGCCAGCAGGTCGCACTTTATGTCTTCACCTTTTGAATTGTACGAAGGGTTGTGATGTGTGAACACGTGTAAAAACATCAGTACCTGACAATACTAATTCACTTTTTGCCAATCTTGAAAATTGTACGTAGCATTTGCAGTCATATTTTCATGTTAATTTGATAAAATTGTACATTTTTTTTATCGTGCTTTATGGCACAGACACTAAACCTGTGCAAAGTAAGACAGATATTATCCCGTGCTGCAGGATTGTGCACACTTCTTCTCACCTTTTGTATTAATTGGCTGTGTGTTGCTCAATGAGTCTGTTCCCTCTTATAGGTGTGTCTGAATCGGCAGTGCCAGAATGTCAGTGTCTTTGGTGTGCATGAGTGCTCTGCGAAGTGCAACGGACGTGGGGTGAGTGCAGAACACGGACTAGCTCAATATTTAGTGTTAAATTATGCACCGTAGCCTTTGAAACAGTCCTGCGAGGACATTGTATTTACCCATTTAGTCACTTTGTGACCAAGAAAATAGCAACTGTCTTACTGCACTGTAATTGCACACAATAGCAGAGCAACAGCTTGTTTAAATGGAGCCTGTGTATCGTGGCAGCTGCTCCAGTTCTGTATGATGGATCTTCATTGTCCCACTGAGGTTAAATCAATCCCATTTAACGGCATCATTTAAGTTCTATGCAAAGTGTTGTCCATCATCTTCTGACTGTACAATGAGAGAAGATACAGAGCAGCACTGCAGGGAGAGACCACAATAGTCATTCTGTTGCAGTATAACAGTAACTCTTCCTGCCAAGGAATGATCACCTTTCTCTATTCACTTTCTCTTATCAATAATTCAACAGGGGGTGCTTTTATCTTTTATTTACTTTGTTGTTTGGTTTTCAGAATCAAACACTCACCGGGGGCTAAATTAGCTTACACTAACCTCTCATCTTCACCACCAATTATGGCAATTTAGGGCGCAGAGATTATTTACAATGAGAAAAAGCTGTGATCCTAAAATCCTTTATTCTTTAAACTCTTATATGTATCTTGGAACTGACCAAACACACCTGAACCAAATTAGTCTGCCAAGAAAAAATAATGTTATTATGCTCAAGAACAAATAAAACGCTGTAGCTGCCAGTTGATCGGCTCACTGCAATAAAGATAATCACATGAAAAATACTTTACAAGAGAAGTGAAATATAGAGAAATGGCCATTAAAAGTGTGGACTGGAGGTGCATCTTCCCTCCTGCAGAAATACCTGCCAATTCAATTTGTCTGCCATTTTCTCAAACACATCGCACAGTACGAGACCTGCCTGGTAAAGTAGTAGTTTTCTGAATTTGCTGCAGGAGTTTAAAGAATGTTGTTTGCCTGCAAGTCAACTCTCTTTATCTTGAAAGGCATGTACTGGCTGTTGCTTATGAAGCAGGTGAGAGGCACCTTTAGCTTTTTTTTTAAATCTTATATATCCTCAACGTCTTTAAGACATGAATAGATCAAAATGAAATGTAATGTTTTCTGATATACATTCATATGAGAATTATAATTGTCATATCAGTGTCTCATTCTTATGAGATATTTCAAATATATGACATATCATTAAACATAGTAAAATAATGTATTATTTACTAACGTGTCTCTGTATAATTTTTTTTGTACACATCTTCAGTCTGAATATAAGAGAGACAGATAACCTTACCTTACATTTCCCTTCATACATACACACACGCACACACACACATAAAACTCCCCCAAATCATACCTCCCTCCGAGCCCCCAAGTGCCTCTTAACCCCATCACCCGGTGCGAAGGAGTGTCCATGGCCTGGGGACAGGGAAGGCCCTTGACTGTACGTCTGTGCTCAATGTAAATCCCCCACAGCTGCACAACTCCCTCTGCACCTCCCTCCCTCCTCCATCCTCCCTCCATCCGACAGCTGGACTGCGTTACCTCGCCAGGGAATCCTCCTGGATCAGACTCCTGCACTGGAAACCCGAGGCTTCACGGGACAGACTCTCCCATGCACATGTTTTATCTATTATGTGCAGTGTCCTCTTATGTTGAAAGTCAGTCGGACTAACTGGATGAGAGTGACTTATTTATAAAAAAATAACCCATTCAGCTGTCATGTTGTTATTTGGAGATAGACCCTTTTGTTGAGGGCAATGCATCATTTATATGTGGAGTTTAGCTGGTTGGAATACAAATGCCTTTTGATACCGTTTGACGCAGGAGAAAGGAAGTATCAGGGTAGTAATACACAGTGAAACTACCTTGTTTGCAGGTGTGCAACAACAAGAAGAACTGCCACTGTGAAGCACACTGGGCCCCCCCATTCTGCGAGAAAGCAGGCTTCGGCGGGAGCATTGACAGCGGACCAATGAGACTGGCAGGTAGTGTGGACGATTTTGTTTCTATCCTCACTCAGCTAGACAGAGAGACAACAGCGCTAACTCAGAAATAAGCTACAACACAAAGCTCTACCAGCTGCACCTTGTACATCTCTTTTCTTGCAGAGTCAGGACTGGATTGATGTGTGGTTTGGACACAATTGTAACTTTCCTAGAGCAACACAACTCCCTTTCCACCCAGAAATACATTACACAGCACAGTCTGTGGTCTTAAAAGAGAAAGAAAATGAATTTTATTCCTTCAAGTGAAGGCGAGAAATGTCAATCGCAAACTGTGCTGCTGACCGTGGCCTAGCTGTAACGGTCTGTGCATTATGTCCTGTCATTGTTCTGTGCTGTAGATGTGCGTGCGTGTGTATTAATGTGCGTGTTGTCATATATGGCATCAGCCGACAGTGTGGTCATTACCGTGGCGATCCTGGTCACCCTGCTCGGCCTCCTGGTAACCACCGTGATCATTTTTCTGAAGAGGAAAACTCTGCTGCGCCTCCTCTTCACCAATAAGAAGAGCACCTTGGAGAAGCTCAGGTGACAAACAGAGCCAGTGATGTTTGATTGTGGTTCAGTGACACGACAGAAGTCCCTCAAAATTTAGATGATTCGATAAACATCACAGGTTCTTGTTCCTGCTTTTTTGTTTTAAAGTGAAATTATTATTTAATGCTGAAAGTCATTGATTTGATACCTTTTTATTCCTGAAACCAGTAGAAAACGGATTTTTCTCGCTTTATGAACTAGTTTTATTACTTCTCAACAGCCAAATGCGCTGCTTATCTTAAATAATTTCCCATTATTCTCATAATAATTCCCAAGAAGTTTCCTGGAAAGAACTATGTCATTTGTTGGGACACGACGTGTAAAACGTGTATAAAAACAGAATCATTTGCAACAAACAAACAATGGTTTCACAAAGTGTTCCCTGTTTCAAAGAATGAACTTTGATATTTAAATATAGTAAGTTATGCAGTTTATCTGAAACTGTTATTGTATATTTCAGTAAATATTCATAAACAGGGAAAAAACAGGTATTTACTACTTATCATCTGAGGAGCATAAACACAGAAATATATATGGTCATATAATTATAGTTTGTGCCTTTAAAGCCCCTGAAAATTTGATATTTATGTACTTAAGAGTTAACATTTATGATGAAAACAAGCAGCCCAAATCATCATGATTTCTTCTGAAGCCTGTGTAAACACAGGAGAAAAACAGGCCAATATTTTCAATCATGATTAGCTGAGAAACACAAATATGTTGATTTTTCATCTACAGTAAAACTTAGTGATTACATGTGAAAATACCAAAAACTTCATCTGAATGTTCCTGAAATGACTGGACCTTTAAGTACTTTTGATGTGTTTATAGATCTGTGGAGGCCAACAGGCCAGTCAGCCCCATCAGGACTCAGTCCATGTACAGGCCCACACCACAGCGCAAGCCTCCACCCAAACCCTCTGCAGCCAACATCTATAAGGTGAGTCGCTCCCCACAACACGTCTGTTACCGCGTCTATCGGCACGGCTCGCCATGTGTGTAATAGCGTACACTGTATCTTAATACACAGCCATTTGTTTACTGTGTACGTGTGTTTGCGTGCTCCTTTCTGTCACGGCCCATTTGATTTGATTTCTTTTGTAATCGCACTCTATTAGAGCCCTTCACTAACCTGCAGCCTAGTCTCGGTTTAGACTTGTCATGCTCCGAGGCTTGTTGACAAAATAAGATGAGGGCAAGCCGGGTAATTGATTCAGCCACACTATATCCCTCTCAGAGAAATATTAATTACGGCGCATTGCTGTCGGAGGCGGAGAAACTTTAATAGAGACTCGGGATGTTATTTGATTTTTTTGTGATTAAAAAGATTTTTTTTTTTATGAGAAGGGAGCAGAGTTGATTGATTCAGGCAGAGGTGGAGAGCAGGTTTTGATTTGTTTGTTGGTAATGGGAAGCACGGAAGGAGATTACATATCGTGTATGTGCATTACAGACTAAAGCTACATGCATTTATATGCATGAGTGTGTGTGGGGGTCTGATTTGTGTTCGCACTGGCCTGCACCTGCAGCAACTGAGTGTAAGTTCTACCTAATATCATAATTGAGTGTAGAAGTTCACCCAGATTATGTTTAGTAGTGTTGAGTCCACCAGAGTGACTATTTGAAAAGGCTGTCCATTCTGATTCTGCTCACCAGATGTCAGTCAGCATCACAGCAGCTCTCTGTGAATACACCTGCATGTGTGTGTGTGTGTGTGTGTGTGTGTGTGTGTGTGCACGAGAGAGTGTGTTGTCCAGCAGCCAAATCCTTCCTGGCCATTTTAGGTGTTATTGGTTTGTTCTGGAGCGGAGGGGTAACAGCTGGTCAGGACATGTGGTCAGACCCTGGCTTTTAAAATTTCAGAACGTCATATCTAATAATGTTGTTTTCCAGTTTTATGACTGAGTCTGACATCAGCTATTTCACACTAATGAGAGCTGCATGACTGAGGTGGAATTTTACTTTTTATGCCTGCGCTACCCCTTAATATCCCAGGACAAGACAGGAGGCCTGCAACCAATTATTATTTTCATGATCAGCTAATTTGTTGATTGTTTGTTTGATGAAGGGATCTACAAACGCAGAAAACAATGAAAAAAAAGGCCCGTCGGTAAAACTACCGGGAACCAGACATGCATGAATACATTTTTCTAAAAACATCTGACCCAAAGACAGCAAGACACAACCTGAATAGACCAGAGGATAAATAGATCCGAAGAGCGGTCAACCCAAACTGAGAGGGAACACCAGAAACGGCAGCAGAACGATGAAAAACCAGCTAACGAGCAGCTGTGATCGAACAGTCGTTGTTCCCAGCGCTTCACTCTCACTTCAAAAAATAGTTTTCTCCTGTGGTGACGCAGTGCGTGAGAAATCCGTGCCTTTATTCAAGTTGTTCATTTGTTCACATGTCAATGGCGACACGGGAAACACCAGACGGTACGTCAGAGAATGAGGACGGAAGTCAGCGAACGCGGCTAAACGTACCATAAATAGAGCTTAACCTCGTCTGTGAACGTTTCTGCCTGAGTCACATCAGATGAATGAATGAGGACAACAACTCCCATGATCCCACACTGTTCACAACGTCATCAGACTACACCTTTTGTCTTCATTGTTCTGACATACTGTGCATTCAGTATTTTATTTTTGTAAAACTGGGAGAAGTTGAGAAGAATCCTCACATTTGAGAAGCTGGAACCAGCAAATCTGACATGTTGCTTCATAAAAGACAAATAATTAATAATCAGAGTAGCTGCTCTTTAATTTTCTGTCGATTAAAGATAAAGTTTGAGGGGGTGCAGGATTATTTGGGGTTGTGACAGAGGAACACATGTTGCAATCAGCCTTTTTCACAGAGGACATTCTCATACGTCACAGCAGGAAAAAGCACAGGTGGAAATAATAAAAATTAACGATTGCTGAATTCCATTCAGCTGCTTCAGTTTCAGGGCCCCGGCGTTGTCCATGCTGGCTCACAGTCACTCTATCATGAATAAAACAGAGATTGTTAGTGTTGTCAGTAACGCCTGCGCTTTTCCTGCTACAACAAGTCAAAGCGTCTGCTGTGACAAAGGCATTCAGTATGTCCTACTGCCGTAACTCATAACTGCTGGCATCAATGAAAATAACTCTCATCCTCTTTTCAGCCGTCTCTCCTGAGCGCCGAGCCTCTTCTCCCGCCGCACAACTTCCACTCGCACAGCCTGCGCCGACTGCCGCTCTACCAGCCCCTGCACATCAGCCAGCCCATGCCGGTGTCCCTGAGCGTGGGCCAGCCCACCCTGCCTCCTCTCCCAGCACACCACAGGGCCCACACGTCCCTCTCTCCACCTCGAGCGCCACCTTTTCTCAGCCTGCCGCGCCAGCAGTCATCCTACAGAGCCGAGCAGGTTTGTTTGCAAAAATGTCGATGAATTCTGCGGTCGATGTCCTCTGCATGCAAGAATTCATAAATTCTACAAACAGCTTTTACTGTCATTGTACTTTGAAATGGGAATTCGTTTTTTGTAGACCACAGCTTTAATGGACCATATACAAGGCATAGGCCATTAAATTCAAGTGGTGTATATTTTACTGTACATTACTCCTGGCCATTTTCCAAACCATACCATAGGTTTCTATGTCGATTTTCCACAATATATTCTGGGCAACCATCAGTTTTATTTCATTTTAATATGAAAGAATGAAAATAAACACGCTGTGACTTGAAACTTTCTTAGAACAAGTACCAGTGGAGATTTAGTTTTCTTTGTTTTTGCCAAAGTTGCATTGTCATTGTGTGGTAATGAATCTTTGGTGGTGCGTTTAAGGACTCTCTGACATCTGAGAATTGAGGCAGCTGCTAATAAAGCATTGCAGTCATGGACCACGTTGATAACAAAACAATCTCACCACAAGTTTTATGATTCAGTTTTGTGGTGAGTTCTGTTTTTAAGGTCGAGGTCGAAATCAGAGCTATGAGATAAACTACAAACAAACGGAGGGTTTTCGAATCAGTCCCTGCTTACGCTGCATTACCGCACGGCAGCTCACAGCCAGGGATTACCTACATCAAACAAATTTTAAGTCTCATTATTATCATGCCACGCTGAAATGAACAGAAACCAATGGATTGGAATGGCAGGTAGGAAATCAATCTGAGAACCTGAGCTACTCTTCAGAAACGGTTTTCACTAATGTAAAATATATGCAAATTGTAGTTAATGATGTAAAACTTGTACAGACATCCGTATGGTCATTTTTAAAAGTTGTAGCGAAGTGTTGAATGCTGGAAACTCACTGAATTTCTGCAGTGCGGTCATCTTGTCTTCCCACGTATCGACAGCAAAATTCAATCCGTCTCCCTCTCTGTGACCCAACTCCTGAGTAAGGTGCCGCTTTCTGCCGAGCCAGCAGTATTGGAAGCGGTGGAGATAGTAAATCCATCTGTCTGCTGGATTTGGTTGTGGATCCTGATCCGTTCTGCACTAGGGCAGTAAGGAGAGTCGTGTTGGATTTCGGCACTGTGTGAGCCGCAGCGGTGGGGTGCACCGGTAATTGACAGACGTGCTGCTTTAAAAACAGGAAGACTTTCGCTTTGTGAGATGACGCTGGGTGTCTGTTGGATAAATAGCATCACATAATCCCAGATGTAAAGCCAGAGCATGAAGGAGTTGGAGGGAGGCGTGCAGAAAGATACACCTCCAAGGTTAATCATTCAGGTGAGCAGCAGCAGTGGTGGAAAGTAACCAAGTACATTTACTCAAGTACTGTGAGCTTCTTGTACTTTATACTGCTACTTTATACGTCTACTCCACCACACTGTGACATTTTGAAGGCAAATGCTGGAAGCTAGTTTTTACTGCACTTCATTTATTTTACAGCTTTAGTTACTAGACTCACTTTTGATGAATGAGTGAATTTCCCGCGATTATTTTATAATAAAAGTCAGCCCGTGTTAGCTTATACAGTGATAGTGAAAATTATAATTATAACTTTAAGTAAAGGATCTTAATACTTCCAGCAATGAGCAGTCGAAACTGGCATTGTACCAAGCAGTGCAGCATATCACCCTGGATTGACATGAACGTGTGCCAACTTAAGATGCACTTTAGTTGAAAGGCCGCTGCTGGCTTTACAGAAAGGCTTGCTCAGTGGCCTGCCATTACAATGAAACCTTGCTACCTGCTAATATCTACGAGCTCATTTTGCTGTAATGAAACAGATGGAGCGAGCGGGGATGGCAAATGCACTACAGGTCAGAAGCAGAGTGGAGGATTCTGTCGAGATTTAATAACAGGCCAGCAAGGACGTGCAGGACATCAATCCTTAAATAGAAAGCATATTACTAGCTTATTGTAATACTTGATGCAGCCTCCCCTGCTGTCTGTGCCAATATGTCTTGTTTTAAAACAGTTTTTCAATCTTATGCCTGCGTGCCGATTGCACCCCATTAAACGTTGAGGTGTTTCCAGGGGAATAAAGCCCACACTGCATTCATTACAATGAGGCAATACATGAAAAGAAAACTGTGTGGGAGCGGAGTATTTCCACAAGCCGGCCTGCTTGCTATTATCTTGTTCAGCTGAATGAAAAATACATATCAGATACCCGCAGAGTCAAATAGATGTGACGCAAATGAGCTCGAACCCTGTTTAGGTCCTCTGCAAAAGCAGACTGAGGAGTTAAAATTTTGCCTTTCCAAAATGTCATCTTTCTGGAACTTAGAAAAATAGCTTTGTTTTTGGCCAGACAACCACGCATTTTTCAGTTCCTCTGGTGCGTTTTGAAAGGTGCTTGTAAGCCCAAGGCTCATAGATCTTTCTCAAGCCACAGAGGACAGTGCAATCCTTCATTTTGAATTAAGACATGTGAGCACCACCAGGACTCCAGTTACAGTGTGAGGTTTTCTGCCAAGAGCGGCATTAGAATGCACATGGGTCCTGGATTATTCTTGCATTTGAGTGGATGCATCTGTCCGTTTACATCTTTGTTTTCCTCTGTGCACGCCCTTGAAAAACAGCCTGATTTTGTGTTTCTGGGGGAGTTGATCTTCACTTAAACTAAACTGTCCATAACTTACATGTGTAGGAGTTTGTCAGGAACAAATGTGTGCTCAAAGATCACAGTGTGTGGTATACCGTATGCGAAAGTTTGCGAAATGCTCTGCTAGTCTCAGCTGATATTCACCCAAATTTATCTAATTGGAGCACAAGAATCCCCCACTGTGCCCGTTGTATTACCCCTAAACTCTCACCAGGCAGGAACAGCATCCACATGGGACTGTAATGCAGAGTCAGGGTAAAACAGACCTGCTGCGTCGTTAACGGAGCTCAATCTGATTAAAGCATCGTAACATTTCAGTCTCTGTGGGGCACCTTGTGCTTTTCGCTGCATCTGAAGAGCCCTGAGCAGAGAGCTTTGCTCAATTTGAGTTTGTAAAAACAGGGTGACTACAGTGCACCTCAGCTAATGAATGTTAAATGGCATGAATGAATTATTGCTTTTGTTGTTTTAACAACTTCTTACAGGCGACAGTAATATGAATTGTGATACTTTCTGTTCCTCGGATATGGTTGAAAATCTCAAATTAATCAGTGGATTGCTCCTCTGTGGGACCAACATACACTACGTGGCCAAAAGTATGTGGACACCTGAACAGCTGTGTGGTGACCTGAACTCTCCACCCATATGTGATTGTTGATCGTGCTACAGCCGCTATAGGAGCCTCCACTCCTCTGGCAAGGCTTTCCATAAAATTTTGGAGTCTGGCTGCAGAGATTTGCTTTCACACACACAAGAGCATCAGTGATGAAAGCCAGTGGATGGGGTTGAGTTCAGTTCTTCCCCACCAAACTCTGAAAACCCCTTCTTTATGGACCTTGTGTGGTGCATGGGGACATTATTTTTAAACAAGGAAGGGTTTTCCCCGAACTGTTTCCACGAAGCCTGAAGCATCCTGCTATTGTCTAAAGTATCAGTTTGAAGAGATCAGATATAAGATCTACTTTAACTGGAACCAAGGGGCCCAAACCATGAAATACAGACTCACACCACAAACACAGGTGGACCGGGGTGTCAACATACTCTTGGCCGTATTATAGTGAAGAAATGGGAAAGCACTCACAGGTTTAGGTCAGGTCACAGGCTGCATTCATGAATGATTTAAACCTTCCAGCTCCATAAGTCTTATCCATGCATGATGTGGAAAAGTTTATTCCTCCCTCTGTGCATATTCCTTGAAGTTTGTCCATGTATTCCTCTTGAGTGTGTGTTGTGGTGTGTGTGGGCGGTTGTGGGGAGGTTTTGCGCATATATGTGTGCGTGTGTGACAGTGGCCGGGCTGCTGGTAGCAGATGTTTATCACTGCTTCGCCTCCTTGCTGTAGATTAGTAACACATGATGGCACCTCATTCAGATAACCTTCTCCACTCACACAGCACTGCCACAGAGGTGGAGAAGGAGGAGGAGGAGGAGGAGGAGGAGGAGGAGGAGGCTTGGGACTCATCTCATGTTAGCTGTGTGGAATTCAGAGAAGATAACACAGTGCCCTCTAGTGAAACGTGTCTGCTTTTGTGGCTTCACGAAGCTGCTGAACAGCTAGTCCATATTTAAAGGGAGGTTGAAGGTGACATGCTAGATGTTCTCCATACGGTGTCTCAAGATAAGAGCAATGTGGTGGGTTGTTTTCAGTTAGCATTAGCAAGCAGAATATATATCTATGAGTACAGGAAATACTGGCAAGTTTAAATACAGGCAGCATATTTCTGCAGTATTCTGCTTCATTTTGTAGAAATGCATTAAAGTGAGCTCACATACACTTTAGATCTGATGGACTGAACTTTTTTATTCCTTCTTCAGGACTGTGAGAAACCCAGTCCACCACAGAAACCCCTGCCCGCAGACCCACTGGGGAGGAGCTCTCGGCTGGGTCACAGCACCACAGCAGCGGGGGTCCACATCCCCGGAACTGGACCGCTCCCCATTCCTATCCCCACTGTGCCCAGGCCTCCGCCCACCATCCCTTTACCCAGCAGGTGGGTGCAGCAGGAATCAGGTGTCCCTTTACAGACGTTCAGTATGTCGGCTTGATAGGACCGTATGGGTGGAGAGACACAATGCTCGCAGTGTTTTCTGCCACATGCGCATTTCAAGTTCATTTTCCATTGCAGCCTTAATTAATGACCCTCCTGAGCCTGAGGGACATCTGCCCCCTTTCCTCATTAGTGATTCTCCGTATAAATCTTTTCATCAATTTTCTTATTTTCACTCTCACTTTGGGATTGCTGGTCTGATTAATTGTGTTTTTTTAACCTCTTTTACCAAAAACCATAGGGAAAAAAAAACACTTTTAGACTGATCCAAGAAAAACCTCCTCAGCAATTTGCTCATTTGCCAGTGTTTCCTGCTTTATTAAACCGCTTTTATTTCCTTAGTGCATAAGAGGTGATAGTTAAGTGATAGATATATTGCACTGCTCTTTAAAAGGCGAACAGGATGTGCTTTTAATGTCTCTCTGTTTTTAACCTTGTGCTGCTGTAGACTTTGCATGAATCCAGCAGCGTTCAGTTCACACCTATGTCGTGTTAGAAGTGGCTCGTGTGCTCATTCGGACATGAGAACGACACATTCACACTCAGATTAACATACTGAGGCGCTTCTGTTTACGTTTCAGACCTGTGCCGGTGTTGCCCTACAGACCGCCAAAGACTCATAAGGACTGCTGAGCTCTTGACGTCATGGACGAGTTGATCTCTCACCAACAGACGGAGACTTTCTTGATTTGCACTAATTACTGAGACTCTGTAAGACCTTTTGGACTCTTGGAAGTATCACAGAGTTTCTAACGAAGGGGGCTAACATCACACCTCGGTGCTACGCCTCTAAAAGGTGCTGCGTTGTCCTCGCTCAGGTACCAATGAACTATTTATCTATTTAAATATTTAACTTCAGTATGACCAGTTTGCGCACAGAGCACTCTGATCAAGAGTGATTTTCCCCTTGGAAAAGTTTCAAAAAGAAGGAAACACGGTGTAATTTCTTTTGCATTCTTTGGTGATTTTTATACTTTTTTCTCAAATGAAATGCTGAAATTTATGATGTTTTTATAAGCAATGAAGTAGCTTGAGTAATTGAACGGCGAAAAAAAGTTTTGGTTTTGGACTAAAATGAGGATAAAGGGAAACGGAGCCCAACTCGGCAAGTTGTAAGTGTAGGTTTTGGGTCATAGAGCAATGTTACAGATTCAGTTTTCATACTTTTATGATGTATTGAATACCAAATACATCTTTTCTATTCATGTCACCGTGGTGCTACAAAGTAGACATTAATCAAAAGTTTTTTTGTTTTTTTTTTATTATTAAACACATAGACTCATATTAAAGCCTTGGAAAACACTACTTTTTATGGGATTGTTCTGATCTGCTCATTTTACAGTCTCACAGTCAGGCTCTCTCATTCCCTTATAAGTTCACTTTCACAGTTAAATACAAACAGGAAAAGTAGTTTTCACACATCGCAGACGGGCTCTGACACACTGCCCGGGGCATGTGTTGGACGCCCAACATGTTCTCCTGATACTGGCAGACGCTGCGGAGTCTCAACAGATTCGACAGACTGATTGTGTTCCAGAGAATTACGCCAACACCAAATAATTCAACATTAGCTCTGGTGTTTGTATGTTTAACATTCACGCTCACTTTGTCCTTGGGTGTGCGAGCCAAGAGGAATGACTTCAGCGCTGCGAGCTTTCCAATGTCCTCCCTGGCTGTGTCCAACAAGATGTTTGACCGTGACTGTCCTGTCTCTCTTTTTTTTGCCTTCATAACATTCCATTTGGATTTTGTGTGGTTGTGTTATTCTTGAACTCTTGAGATTATTCACGCCTTGGCAGCATCGTTCGTTAGATCCACAGCTCGCTGTTGCACTTTGAGTTTCCTTGATGTTGTTTGTTGTTGACTCGCTGTTTTACAAGGAGGGATTTGAACTTTACAGCGCAATTCTTTTTCCTGTGTCAGTGTTCACTTTGGATGATGCATTTTGTATTTGCAGTGTCTCCAAATGCAGTGGCTTGTCTTCCTCCCCCTGCAGAATGATTGAAGTTGCATTCGTGTACAGACATGCGCGAGTAATGCTTTTTTCTTGCTCTGGAAGTGTTCAGATGTGCTCGACTGTCAGAGTAAACTGCTCCCCATCGGAAAATATTTGTCAGTGCTGTGCGGATTAGTCGTTAAATGTTTGTGCCATTTGTAAATCCAAGATATAATGTGTTTATTTGCATAACTGTATCATGTTTAAAAGCCATTGTAAAGTGTAAATATTGTATGTCAGTTATCATTTCTCTCCCTTTTTCTGTTCTGTTTTTACAAGCACAGTAATATAAGAAGTGCTTTGAGGCTGTGCCCCATTTACACTGACTGGTGAAAACAGGATTTTCAAGATTTCAACCTGTAACTTGTAGGAAAGAGACAAATGTTTGAGAGTAACATTTAAACTGAGAGATTTTATTGATGAAATTGGAGCCAAATAAAAGTTCCTTTATGACTGTTTACAACAAGTTGCTTTAATTTCATTCTCACTTTGATTTTCTAAATATATCAGCAGAAACCTTTTAAAACCACAGTTGGCCGTTAAAAGAAGTTTTCACCATTTGCTGTTGTTGATTTTTGGCCTCTGAGAGGATGAGTGTGCCTAAAGCTCAGTATGCAAAATGCAACTCCCACCAAAACAAGCAAATAAGAACTTAATAACTTGACTCATCCTGTCATCATCCCACTAAGAACAACCAGCAACATATCACACTTAAGGATGTGATGAACAATAAAACTAAGATTCTTTCCTCTACTAACCAGCAACAAATAAACAGTCGTTCTTGGTGTCTGAAAATGACACAAAAATAAATGTGTGGAGAAGAACGCTGCAGGTATGTGTGTCATTTTCCCAGTGACTCACTGAATTAAAGCGTCCTCCTAATATGTGACCTCATTCTGTACATGTGAGCCTGCTTTGCTGTGCTGGCACGGTTGTTCAACACTGCCACCTGCCAGGCAACACTGGTCATTACAAGAGCCCAGCACTCCCCTCCATCCCTCCTTCCCTCCAGTTTTATCTTGTTATCTTGCCTTAATGTGCTCCCTCAAACCACAGGGTGAAGTTGCCCTTGAGTCCTGATTAAGGATCAGCTCCACCGAACACTTGTTAACTTAGAAAATTACTGGGAAAGAATACAAAAATAAGACAAGCCTTGACCTCTAAACTGTCTTAAGAGTCTAAGTCTGTCTAAAGAATGTGATAGAGCCAGCAGAAAGAAGTACAGCAGGAAGTGAAGCAGTGAAGTATGGCACCTTATTAACAATTATGGACTGTTGTGCTGGATAGCTTACAAGTGTGACTGTATGAATGTAAGGCAGTGAGAAAAAGCTAAACTGGAAGAAAAATGGTTTAACAGATAACAGTAAGGGTGGTTTCAGTTTGAACAGTACTAGTTATCAGCCACTGGTTGGCGCTAAAACATATTTTCCGAATTTCTTACTACCAGGGATGGAATAGTTCGACCTCTAGGGTGTAAATACTCTTCTTCACTGTCTTAAATTTAGATGATAAAATTTAACTTCTGCACCACAGCCATGTCTGTATGTGAAGTAGAAGTATAGCTACTTCAGCTTAGCATAAAGATACTAAACAAATGGAGCAGAGCTAGCTTGTGCCATTGTATTTCTTCGCTGGGAGCAGTTGCCATACAATAAGCATAGCTTCCAGGTTAAGAAACAACATGTCTGCCACGCAGTGTTAAAGAATCATTGTTTTCAAACCTTTGCTACAATATAAATTAATAAAACCTAATGTGTTAATATTAAGTTTAGAGGTGCTGCTTGATTTTACTACCTTTGGACAGAGCCAGGCTAACGTTAGTTGAGTCTCTCTGAACCCAGTCTTTATCCTAAACTTAGCTAAGCTAGCTAGCGTTAGCGAATTAACTGCCCAGTTTGGCCAGATAACAAGTTTTCAGGTTGAACAGTTAAAAAATTAAAAAAAACAAGAAGAATAAGAATATAGCTGCAATGATTAAGCAAGTAGTTTTCAACTATTAGCTGCTATTTTTAGAATCACTTAACACGTTAGTAATTTTTTAAGAAAAAAAAGTCTACTCTGAATCCAGCTTCTGAAAAGTGACTATTTTCTGGTTTCTTTAATCCTCTATGAGAATAAACATGTTTTTAACCATTTTCTGTGGACCAAAGAATGAGCTAGCTCACCGATCAACTCACAATGAAAATACTTGTCTAGTTGTAGCCCTAAATATTAATGGTCCATATATCCACAGGCAAAGTTTCAGATATTTTTTTAATAATCTTGTCCTTCTGTTTGTCTTAGATATGATTCTCCAAGTGAAAGGTCGGTGCTGTCACACTGTGGAGGCTGAGAGTAGAGCGCAGCAGACATTGTGCAAACCTCTTCGTTTTACAGGTCTTCATTATTTGGCACAACTGCTGGTTCTTGGGTGTAGATATAAATTTCTGGTTTGTCAACCGCTGATATAATCAATTTCTAAATTGCTAAATTAAACCACAGTGGATAAATAAATGAATTTTACACCATGTGTACAGCTTGTAGCCTTTGAGTGTGAGCCAGCTCTCAACGTAAACAACAGACCCCTCTGAGCCATCTATCTCTGTTCTCACAACAGTGTGTGTGTGTGTGTGTGTGTGTGTGTGTGTGTGTGTGTGTGTGTGTGTGTGTGCGTGTGTGTGTGTGTGTGTGTGTGTGTGTGTGTGACTGTGCGCATGTGTGTCATCTGTTGATGACCGCACTTCTATGGGATTAGTGGCCACATGACAGCGCTGGGCTGGCCGCCTAGTGAGCCTTTCATTTGGCTTCACTTGCAGAGGCGGTCTGTCTGCCGTCCAACAGTTTACTGAGAGCTGGAGATTTCCAAACTTCACTGTGGATCTGTAAATGAAGTCTAAACTGGACAGACTGGGAGCTCACTTGTGATGGCGCAGGACATTACCAGTTTAACTGGAGAGGACTCTTTTGAGGGGGGATCACCATGCTGTTCAGACACTGACGCTTTGAGTCAAGGAGACAAAGAATATGATGACATTTTGGAGCTTAATCAGTTTGATGGACTGCCTTATTCCTCCAGGTTTTACAAATTGCTGAGAGAAAGGAAAGAGCTGCCAGTGTGGAAAGCAAAGTGTGATTTCATGGACACGCTGGGCAAAGCGCAGTTTGTCAGTGTCAGTGGTTCTGCTAAAACTGGGAGGAGTTCTCAAGTGAGTATTGTGGGACGTTTGACATTTTAGATGGAAAATAATGCACATTTCACAGCAGATTCATCTTTGTTATCAGGAGATAATTGAACTTTCCTGTGATGCTGCGATGTAGACAACTTTTCTCACTCTTTTCAAACAGATTCCTCAGTGGTGTGCTGAATTCTGCCTGTCAGTCCAGTTCCAGCATGGCATGGTGGTTTGTACCCAGACTCACGCGCAGCAGGCAATAGATCTCGCCTTACGAGTGGCTGATGAGATGGACGTCAACATTGGGCATGAAGTTGGGTACAGCATCCCTTTGGAAACGTGTTGCACTAATGACACAGTCCTCAGGTATGCTATGGTAAAGCAGTGCATCCTACTTCCAAACGCAGATGTATTGTATGATTCTTTCTCTGCTCTTGCTGGATTGCAATAAAGCCTGGTCCTGACACGCACGGCTAAATCACCCCGCCTTTTCTTATTCTCAAGAGCCAAGTGAACAAAAGGTTTGAGGGGGCTCTTTTCAGGGGCTCCTGCACAGCTGCCCGGCTCCCTGTCTACCCATATGTCACACTCCCTCATATGGGTCCCTCGTAAGTCAACTGGGGAACAAAGAAAGGCAGCACATTGAGGGGAGGGAGATAAGATAAACAGGCAGGCGGCAAGTACGAAAAGATCCACTCCCCAGACTAATTATCAGAGTAAATTACACTAATGGGAGCAAAGCTGATGTGTAGACAAAGTGGCTTTCATTAAGATGCCATTCTAAAGTATGTTGAATGGATTTCCTGAATATATTATACTGTTCCACTCTTTCAGCATGCAGACTTACAATGAAAGAAAAGTGAGGATGTATTTCAGGCTATTATAATTTTGAATACCAAGTGACTCTGTGCTCATATTTTCTTCCTCCTAATGCCAAGCATCATTTTACCATCCACCACAGGTACTGCACAGACGACGTGCTCCTGAGAGAGATGATGTCAGACCCTTTGCTTGAGCGCTACGGCGTGGTCATCATGGACCAGGCCCACCAGAGGACCGTAGCCACTGATGTTCTCCAGGGTCTGCTGAAGGACATCGCCCTGCAGAGGCCGGAGCTCCGTGTGGTCCTCCTGACAGCTGTTGAACCCGAATCCAAACAGCTAGCCCACTTCACCGGGGCAGCGGCGCCTCTGATTCACCTGGAGAACCCAGATGTGGGGGATGCGGTGTACACCAGCACAGGTGACAGCTACTTCTGCTCCGCTCTCCGTCTGGTGCTGGAGATCCACCACTCTGAAGAGGAAGGGGATGTGGTCGTGTTTCTGGTGACAAAGCAGGTAAAAAGCAGCACCGCATGAGTGATGGAATGAGGAAATATGTCTTCCTCTGACTTTATTCTTTGTTTACTCTCCACCAGGAGATAGATCTGGCCCATGACATCCTGTGTCATGAGAGGCACAGCTTACCCCCTGACCTGGGTGAGCTCCTGCCCGTTGCAGTGCACCCTGGCCAGCCTGGGAATTTACCAATCCATGGGGAGGAGGAGACAGGCCGGACCCGCAGAGTATTCCTCACTTCCAGCCCAAACGAGGACTTCTTCTGGGCTGTTAACTCCATCAGCTTTGTCATTGATGCTGGGCTTGAGAAAAGATATGTAAGTTATTCTATTTGTTATAATTTAAATAAGAGTTAAAAGTGATTATACAGACCTACTCAACTTTTCCATCAGAATTGGGCACAATTGCAACAACAGAAGTATTTGAATATCATTAGATTTTTCATTCATTCATGCATTGTGAGCTAGTTTGTCTGCTTAACAGTGGCATGCAAAAGTTTGGTCACCACAAGAGATTTGAGCTCTCTTAACTAACACCAAGATCTCTGACCTTAATCAGCTTGTTAGGGCTACAGCTGCTTCAGAATCATCGTTAGGAAACGCCAGGTGATGCTAATTTCAAAGCTTTACAAATACTCTGACTCCTCAAACCTCAGGACATAGAAAACTTTTCCTATGTCCTCACTGTAAAATGTATTGTCAGAAGTTTGCAAAGAAAAATCAAAATGAGCCAGATGCATTTGGGAAACAAGTCCTGTTGAAGTTAAAATACCTTGATTTTGGCTACAATGAGCAAAGGTATGTTTGGAGGAAAGGGTGCAGAATTTCATGGAAAGAACACCACTCCAGCTGTTAAGCACAGAGGTGGATCGATCATGCTTTGGGCTTGTGTTGCAGCCAGTGGCTATGGGAACATTTCACTGATAGATTCAATAAAATATGGATTCAATTCAATACCAGCAAATTCTGGAAGTAAACATCACAGTCTGTAAACAGCTGAAGATGAAAAGAGGATGGCTTCTACAACAGGATAATGACCCTAAACACACCTCAAAATCCACAATGGACTACTCAACAGGCACAAGCTGAAGGTTTTCCCCTGCTCCTCACAGCCCCCTGATCTAAACACTAGAAGCCCTTTACAAGGAAAAATGGGTAACCCCCCCCCCAAAACAACAACTGAAAGATTGTGATGACACACTGTGACGCTGTTACAGGTGTACAACCCCAGGATCAGAACCAACTCAGTCATCATTCAGCCAGTCAGCAAAGGTCAGGCCAAGAGTCGCAAACAGCTGGCAGGTCCAACAGGTGAGACGGTGAACTGGCGCAGAGTGCAGTGTTTGATGGACATCTCTGGCTGCTTCTCTCCCTGTTCCTGTCCTGTTTAAAAAGACTCTTTCTGTCCTGTAGGCAAGTGTTTTTGTCTGTACCCAGAGGACAGGCAGCTTCCTGTCGAGACACGGCCGCACATTGTGGAGTCTGACATCACTTCCACGGTGCTGTTCTTGAAGAGGATGGAGATCGCTGGACTGCGCCACTGCGACTTCATCGACAGGCCAGGTGAGGCTGATGTAAAGTGACAAAGGTGGAGAATACTTTTGTTGCAGTTTGTTTTGTTCCCTCAATTCTACGTGTCCTCGGTGATAATTAGATGAATTTTGGCTTCAGTCCCTTTTGTTCCAACAGAAAGGGCCTTTTTTCATCGGAGGGCAGCGAGCCGTGCTCAGCTGAACTGACAGCTCCTGCTCTGTGAGCATCCTTTTCAGTGCTGACCTGCTTCCATGTGCTTTTGTTCCCCCGGATTTATTCACCCCCACTGACACACATGCACACACACAGCCTCACATTAGTTGATTAGAGCATAAATGTAGTGTTTGTGTGTGGGAGTATCTATGTCTCTTTGTTTCACCGTGATGTTCATCGAAAAAACACGTTTGTGGCAGAATAGAGACAGAATAGAATAGAAAATCTAATTTGTACCATGAAAGACTCGTTTTGCATAGTGATGCATGGCAGATGTTGCTGAGGATTATAAAATCCTAATCTTCTGATGGCTTTTTTACTCCGAGCGTGCCCACCAGGGTGCCAGTACACTGTAGGGGGATTGGCCCAGTGGGTCACCATTTTGGATTACAGTTTAGACAGCATGGAAACTGAAAATTAATCCATCACAGTTTCATTCGAAGTGTATTTGTATGCAATTAATAATCTCTTAGTTTAGATACTAGACAGTCATAAAGACATGCGCTTTGTTCTCTGAGGGATTTGGTTCCCAGTTTTAACCTAAATTTTGTGGGGGGAAAAAAGATGGCGTATAATCCAAAACTCTTTACAACCCAGATCCTGGAGGCCTAATGCAGGCCTTGGAGGAGCTAGACTACCTGGCAGCTCTGGATAATGATGGCAACCTGTCTGAGATGGGCATCATCATGTCCGAGTTCCCCCTGGAGCCCCAAATGGCCAAGACTCTGCTCGCCTCCTGTGAGTTTGACTGTGTCAGCGAGGTGGTCATCATTGCTGCCATGCTAACAGGTAACATGCTGGACTGGCATTTGAACAAATAGCCAAATATCTGCTGGTATAAAAAGACCACATGCATGTACAAAACCAGGTTTCCTGTTGTGTACTTATCGGTTAAACAGGAGGTTGTGAACGCCACATTTGTCTTGTGGATTCTTTTTTAGCACCGACTTGCTTCGCGGTTCCCTCTGTGGACCTGAAGCCAGAGGCGACCCAGTGCCACATGAAGTTCCAGCACCCAGAGGGAGACCACCTCACCCTCATCAACATCTACAAGGCCTTTAAACAGTGCCAGCAGGATCCATGTGAGCTTCAAGAGCATCACCTACATGGAAACACGCAAACATACGCGCACATGCGCATATACACATATACGCACAGGTGCTATGGAGATCAGTGAATGTGGAAATATCAGCATGCACGGTTGTGTGTTTTTGGGGGATATTTGCATTAGTAAAAACCTAAAACAATACTGATTTCTACACATAGTTATACTGATTATCGATTATCATCCCTCTGTCTTCATCACTGATTCTGCCTTCCTGTCACCTTCGGCTCTGTCTTTGTTAGACTGTGATGTGGAGAGGTGGTGTCAGGATTTCTACCTGAACCACGCTGCTCTGCTGATGGCTGACGCTCTTCGTGCCGAGCTCACAGACACTCTGAAGAGGATCGAGCTGCCTGTCTCAGTGCCCGCCTTTGGTTCCCGAAGCAACACCCTCAGCATTAAGAGAGCCCTGCTGGCAGGTTTCTTCATGCAGGTCAGACCTTAGTTCAAACTAACTGTCCAACAAGTGTTTTTGAATGTGCATTGTTTTCTTTGTAACCTATTTTTGAGGACGTAAAGCTTTATATTATATTAAATGGTGCTGTGTTTGGGAGGACTATTTGTCTTTTAAATACACGAAAACATAGTGTCGCTTTAGATAAAAGCATCCTTGGAATGAATCTAAAGTAATGCAAAAAAAATTGAATTAAACACAGGAATCTAAGAAATGGTAAGATGCTGTAATCTTAGTAATTAAATGGTAAATTAAAGCTATTCCAACTCCTTTCAGTGCTTGTTGAACTTTGACTGCATCTTCAGCTTCACTCATACACTCCAGTCACACTTCAGCTTCTTTCTGCACTCCCACTGCAACTGCTATTTCAACTTCTCTCAGTTTCAAACTGAAATGTTTCACTATTTCAGCTATTTCAACTGTAGATCTTCAGCAGCAAGTGCAAGAATTTTTTTTCAGAGAATTTAGCCTTTTCATGTTGTTTTGTATTTTATCGTCTAGATTTAAAAAGGCTCTACAAATGCGGCCTGTATTCGGGTGCTCCTCTTCTCCTTGCACTTGTAAAAAAAAAAGCACTCTTGACTAGTGGCTCCAGTCCCTTTGCAGAAATCAGTCTGACTGAGGCTGTGATTTCCCTCAGGTGGCGCGGGATGTGGATGGATCAGGGAACTACTTCATTCTGACCCACAAGCATGTGGCACAGATCCATCCTCTGTCAGGCTACAGAGCCAAGAGCCCCAAGATGGGCTTGCCGGAGTGGGTGCTGTTCCACGAGCACTCCTTCTCTGAAGACAACTGCCTCCGCACCGTCACCCACATAACACCGGAGCAGTGAGTCTCCTTAACATTTTGTTCTTTGTGTATTTTAAGTTGTGCGCTTGCTTTGCATTCAGATAACTGAACACCGACAGTCTTGTTAACGAGGTTGCAGTCTCTTGTTGCTTTAAAAGAACCCAGCAGACCACCATCGTATCTTCACATTTGAGGAAGCTTAAAGTAATCAGACAGACACATTCCCTTTCCCTTTTGGCCCAGAAGTAAAGCCCCAGTTCAGCAGAGACTAGTCGGGCTGGTTGTGAGGGGAGGTATCATAATCCTGTTCACAAGCATCAGCTGGTTGGAGAGGGGATTAGGAATTGCACAGATCCCTGTGAATGTGGAGCTGCAGCTAAAAGGAGGGAGAGAAAGCTCTGCAGCCTCTGTCATGCTCTCTTAGGTTCCAAATCCTGAAATGAGGGACTCTGTTTATTGCAGTTCAAATCATGTGAGGAGCAGATACTGTAAGCCACCCAAAACAAAGCCCAAATTAAAAACAAGTCTGTAAATGAAAATGTGCACCAGTTCAACACGAATTAGCTTCTTTCACTGAAATTGTAGAGTGTGGTTTTCAGGAACAGCATTGTCCTCTCCCCGACCAGGTTCATTCAGATGGTACCACAGTATTTCTTCTACAATTTGCCGCCTAGTGAGAGCAAAGACATCCTCCAAAACATTTTGAACCACGGAGCTTCTCAGTGCCAAGAGGAGAAACCTCCAGCCTCCCAGGAGGAGCCGCAGGACGACCAGACTTATGACCGCTGTGTCATACAATGATGTCCTAACCTACTGTTCCCAGCGCTGGTGAGGAAATAACCAATAGGACTTACTGCACTGAAGATCATACATCGTATTGATTCATTTCCTCTCATCCCTCTTTTTTGTCACAATGTCATGTCCTGTATTTATCTCTGAATAGTTACAAACTGCACTGTTATATGAAATAAAAAATATAATTGCTGTTATGTTGATCGTCAGTGTTTGATTACTTCTATGTTTGTATTTAACCCTCCAAACAGGAAATTCTTAAGAATAATTTTTCACTGTTTTTTTAATTCTACTCCAGTGAGATTAATAATTTAGCAAAAGTCTTAATGATTCTGTGGCTCCACGTCCTGCTCCTCCTTTTCACATCTAACCTTCACTCGCTGTCCAGCAGTCACGCGCCCACAGCACCGAGGGTCCAGCCTGATTAATGAGGTGCAGGGACAGTTTGTGCCTGCCTGCGGCTCCAGCTGGCAGGATACAATTCAGGAACAGCGGGGTGACCCGGTTCACCGACACTGCATTGAAAACATCACATCCCCTCGTCTTCAGTGACCCCGGGCTCAATGGTGTCGCCTACAAATAATCTTTCACTCTGAATTGTCTTTTCAAAGCAAAGCAGGTACACACAATAAGTTTTGAGATCATTTAGATGTTTAAATGCCAGGAGAAATAAAGCGAAATAATAGTCATCATACTATATATTTATATTTTATGTCCAAAGATCTGATTAAAATCCTGTGTATCAGCAGAAGAGCATGTTAGCATCTTGTGATGCTTTAGGAGGAACCCACGACAGCATGAGTGTAAACGTGCATAAAATGTATAAACATTTTATTTTAATGTCACAGCAAACCATGCTGATATAAACTTGCATGTATACATACAGCAACGTGGAGAAACTAGCCTCTGAGCTTGCACTGAACGTTGCCAAACTATTGCACACTGTAGTTTTGGAAAGCAAATAACGCGTTTAGAGCTTATTACAACTTGTCAATCGCACTTCATTCTATTTTATTCACAGCATTATTGGTGTTACTGAATATCAAAAACACCAATTATATAATGAAATGAATCAGAATATTTCTGAGCATGTACTAAAATGATTTATCTAAGCTCCTAAGTGCAGAAATTATGTGATTATACCATCTTTGAAATGCCTTACGTTGTTGTTTGTAGGAAAATGAGGCTATCCAGGTGATGTTTGGTACAGTCAACAACAAATCCTGCACATAGGAGCTTCACATATAATATCTTTCTGCATTTATAAGTCTTTTCACAAAAATGTACAAATCAAAACCTGTGATGCAAATGTTAGAAAAACATGAACTCGTTTCAAAGGCGCAGGAGGTGAAATCAGTCGGACAGTGTTGCCTGAGCGTGTGCCTCTTAATAACAGGCACAGTACGTTTGAGAAGACTGGTGTCAAGTCCCCACAGCAAGGTCTGGATGTCCGGTGAGATGCAGAGAGCAGAGTTAAAGTCTCGAGTGTCTTCTTTGCTGCGTCCTTATCACGAATGCGTCGCCGTCACTGTGTGCAGGGTCAGCTGCTGCAGGAGCTCTATGTGGAGCTCGACACGGCTGAGGAGAGGTGCGTTTTTCTCAGCTCGCAGCAGCTTGGAGTACACATTCTTATAGGTTTTCAATGCCTCCTCATCCTTATTGCTATAATAAACACAAATAAGCAGGTCAGGAGTGAGCATTGTGAAAAGGATATTATAAATGTACCGTAAGGGCTTTCGACTCTTGTTCACCTTGGTTTCCGTTTCATCGTTGTCATCAGTTTGATCAGCTGCAGCAGCAGGAAGGAGAAACTTGGCTCAAACACGCCAATTAACTTCATCACTTCCTGGAGGTTCAGTCCTGAGATGGGCCCACTGGACACATCAGGAGATTCTGCTGATTCAGCAGACTTTGGTTCACTCAACTACAGGACGAGCAGTGGAAGGGAAAAGGTGTTGTCGGTTACAGTGTGTGATCGAGAAAAGCGCACATGAAGAAAGCTTTTCAAAGATGAATAAGCATGAGAGAGCATTGCCATGTGCTACAGTGAACCTCACCTCCATCTGCTCCTCTTGCAGCTCGTTATGAATCAGCTGGAAAGCATGGCGAGTTTCTGTCATGATCTCGACTGCTCCGGTCAGACTCTTCAGCTTAGCCGCGCTGCTGCTCTGACCTGTGGAAACAATATGAAACATGTCTGTAAGAGGCTGCGGATAGAGATGCTCTTAGTATGCTCTCCACAAGAGTGCTGCAGGAATGAGTCCTAAAACCTGGACAAAGTCAGAGAGCTTTTTTTTTTTAATAGTTTAGTAAGTAAATAATATACAAATTTATTCTCCATGTCTTTAAAAAGGTGGTTGCTAACAAATGGCTAAATGAGACTATGGAGGTTGACAGGGAGATTTAACATCAACGCACCACACACGGAAACTCGTCTACTTGCTATTCCTCCTTTGTAACCTTGTTGCGTTTATACTCGCGTCATTCAGCATGATGAACAGCCACTCACCTGCCATAGTAAACTCAGCAAAAGCCACCCTCTCCAGAAGCGTGCGGAGCAGCTCACAGGGTGCATCTTTGAGGCTGAGGAACAAACAGACAGCCTTGCTGTAATGGAGCTCCGCCAGGCTCCGATGCTGCTTCCTCAAGTGTTCATCCCCCACCTATCTCACAATTACAGGCGGAAACACAGACATCCTTCAGGGACTGCTACAGAGCTAAAGTACGACACACAGACGACCCAGCAGGAAGTCTACTCTAGTCATCATTAGAGCAAAAAACAAACAAATATTCAGAAAAAACACTATTGTATATTTGTTTTCCCACCTGGTTGCGGAAGCAGCTGTGGTACATGGAGGCCAGGCGGTGGTGGATGGTGGCAGCTCTGTACTGGTACAGCGGCTGACGGGCCGACTCAGTCTGCAGGTCACAGTACTTCAGAGACTTCATCATCGCCTCGGTCACCTCCCGCTCGATCTGAGAAAAGATGCGGGGATGAATGATTGAAAGTTTGATCACATGTCAAAAGAACTGATAATGCAGCCAGATACAGTCACTGCGATAAAGGTTAACACATCACATGGAAATATGCCACTCAGTGGAAAAAATGCAAGATGCGTTTAAGAGTTCAAACTTAGAATATTTGATTCCTATTATGTGTTCAGACCCACCTGCTCCTGGGCCTTCCTGGACAGCGGGGCGTAGTCCTGCAGAAGTGTAGCCAGAGTGAAATAAGTAGTGGACAGCTCCCAGTTTACACTGTCCCACACCGCTGAGTGGCTCTCTCGGCTTCCTAGCGACTTCATAGCCCGCAAGTAGTAGTCTATGGCCTGGGGTCAAAATAAGAGATTATTCAGACTGCAAAACAATAAATAATTTTCCATTGCTGGAGTGTGAATGCAGAATTTTAGACAGAAAGCGTTTGACATGCACCTTGTTGTAGTAGAGTGCCTCTTCAGGTGTGAACTCCCCTCTGCTCAGGTTTACAGAGATGGCACAGTGGGCCTGAGCACAGATTCTCATTAACCTGCCGGTGTTACACAGCAGCAGGGCTGTGTTTGTGCTGTCCCCAATGGCTTCAAAGTCCTTCATGCCTTTCTCAAAGAAGGCAAAACTCTTTTTCCACATCTCCTGCTCTGCTACAGACACCAACTTCTTCACTGGAAGGGGAGGAGGGATAAAGCCCACCAGATTCAGCGACATAAAAGAAGGTAAAAACTTTTATATAAGAACAATGGAGCAATACACTTTTTCTTACTTTTTAAACTCCCTGTTTCTGCTGATCCAGGTGCAAATGACATCAATAAATACAGGAATTTGTATGTCTAAATTAAATGGAATAACTGTCATTCTGGTAGCGATAAACCTCAAAGTTCCATCTGTTGTCTATTAATCCAATATACCTTCTTTCTCAGTCTGCAGGGCTGCAGCCTGGTTCATGTAGTAGACTCCCATCTCGTTGCGGATGTTTCCCAGCCTTTTGAGCACCTGAGCCAGCTGATCCGAGGCGTGATCTTTCAAAACCTCAGAGACGAGGAGTTCATACGCTGCCTCGTAGCACTTACTGCTAACAAACAGCTGGTACTCCGGGTCCATGGCCAGGTCTGCTGCCATGTTGAAGGCTAGTGGGCAGAGAGTAATGATCAGTAACTGAACAGAACAAATTGAAAAGATAAGAAATTAGAGGACATGTTGGGTAAGGCAAGCACTGCAACTTGATTGTGAAGGATGTCTGTGGAACTGACATGGATAAGAAGACAATGTCCACTGTCTCATTTCAACACATTAAGCAAGAAAGTCTGAAGAAAGTGTGTGCTTTTCGATGTGTATGACTGTCTCTCCTTTGTGACTGACCCTGGCAGCTGCTCTCTCTGTGCAGACTGTGCAGGATCTCCTGGTCCTCTTTGGTCTGGTAGCTGTATTCCTCCTGGTAAGCTGCTCTGTTGTTGGCATTCTGGGCCAACATCAGCTGGATGTCCCCACACAGAGACAGGCACTGGCTGTGAAACAGCAGCACCTGCTTGTGCAGTGTACCGCTCACTGAACAATAGGCATCTGGAGGGAAGAACAGAAGAAGAGGGGGAAGGAAGAGAAAGAGAATAAATGTTGAGTTATTATGTTGCTTCATCAAATATTGAGGTGTTTTTGTCATTGTTGCTGCTGTTACTGATGTTGATGTTATTAATGTAGAACTGTTGTTATTGTTACCGCTGTTGTTACGGTTGTCAGCAACAGTATCACAAAAAAAGAAAATAGTGAAAAGTATTAGAATGACATGTCCCAGTGTTTCCTATAGACTCAAATAACCTCACCGTAACACTGTAGAGAAAGCTTGATGTAGCGTAAAGCTCTCCCATACTTCAGCAGGTTAGTGGCTGCATCAGACAGGACGTAGTAGGCCTTGGAGGCTTTGAGGAAGAGCTGCAGCTTCATACTGTGCTGCCATGAGCCGGGGATCATCCCTGAGCGTGTTGGGTGCTTCTGGTCGGCCTGCAACGGCCCCACTGGTGACACACACATGTTGGAAGACCAGGAGAAAGACACATAAAGGGATGAGCGATGAAGAATGTCCTGGCTGTCGAGTCATTTCTAAACTGATTTGATACATGGTGTTCCTGTTTTATTATGCCATATTATATTCATTATCCTTTGAAACAAGTAGACTGACCTCTTTCGAGAAGGAGAGAGATGCCTGTCTCAGCAGCAGAGGCTCCAATTGCACTTCTGTCCTCATATTTAAGAGGAATGGGTGTGTTAGGGTCTGCAGCTGGGAGGTCACTCTCCTTCTTTATGGTGCCATCCACTGCCTTCAGCCCCTGTGTAATGAATGCTCCAGCAATTATTAAGTCAGTAGATGGCACACTTCCTGAGACATCACATTATTAGCATTGTATGTACACTAAACGTAAATATCAGGCAGAGACTCGCCTTTAGCACGTAGCTCAGGACGTGTCTGCATTTCTCCTCTTTGTCTTGAGAAACAGGGAAAGCACAACTTGGCTGCAGGAATCGGAAAAAGGAGGATTATCCTTTGGTGCTGATATATTTATCTGTATATTCCACACTGCCCCTTAGGTCCGTGCAGAGTAAAAACATTTAGAGAGGAACTCACTCTGATCTGGTGAGTGGATTTGTATTTCTCCGGCACCGAGAGCTCCCCTACAGAGCGGATCACAGCCACAGCCTTACTATCATCCTGTGAGCTGTAGGAGCTGTTCTCATCGCTGTCCTCCATCAGCTCTGCCTCCTCCTCCTCCTCTTCCTCCCTGTCTTCATCGCTGTAGCTGTCCTCTGAGCCGCCAGCCCGAAGCGACTCCCCTCCATCTTCCTGGGGAGGCTCGTCGAGCTGGAACAGCTCTGACAGCATGTAGTGGGCTGAGGCAATGATCTGAGCAGACAGGGGATGGAGGAGATCAGGACTGGAGTCAGCTTCAATCAAATCTAAACTTGTCTGCTCAGATTTGGTCACGCGGTTTTGCTTGTTATTTCCCTGCTTTCCAAATATATCGATTGAAAACTCAGGAGCTTTCAATTTCTTTCCATGCTTACCTGAGGATGCCTCTCCTCATCCAGAAGTTTGACGCAGTTTAAGAGCAGAGTTCTGATTGTGCCGTAGTGCTTCCTGTTTTGTCTCGCCTTCAGCATCAAGTTGCTGGCAACTCTGCACCACGAAACAGAAAGCACACAAGAATCCATGACAGTTTTGCTCACTTTCATTGTTAATTATATCTGATTTAAGCATAACTCACATGAAAATCATATTTCATAGGTACAAGGACGAGTTGAAAATTGTCATTTAAAACAACATAATACTGTTCAAATAGCTAGTTTGGCTCTTTAGGCCTCTTCTTGTCTCACTGAACCTGAAGTCCAACTATAAATGTGTACATTATAAGCTCATAAAAACACCTACTAAGGGAAAAATGTTAAATAAGCAATCAATGATACAGCTGAAGCTCTTTATGGATCAGCCCTGGAATTCAGTTCCTCAACTTTCCACAACTACAACTCCTCTCCTGAGTCTTTCCCAGATACTCACCTGTACAGTAACACAGCCACAGGAAGAGTGAAGGGATTCTGACATTTCTCTTCTTCAGCCTCCTCACACAGAGTAGTGAGATCATAAAGCTTTACGATGTCACTCCCACTAGCTGTGAATTCAACAAGTAAACATGAGAAAACATCTAGACTGACAAGCGCACAACACAGATTTATTACAAAGACTTGAGAGCTTCCTGTTCCTTTATCTCCCACCTTTGAAAAGCCAGTAGGTGTGACCCTCTTTGGTGCAGTTGGACTTGAGGAAGGAGAGGATGTTTTGGGCGATGTCTTTCACCACCCTCGTGGAGAAAGTCGAGTTCTCCAGATGTGGGATGTCCTCTGTTTTTATCATCTCATATTTCTGCAGGTAACACAATGACTGCCATTATTAACGACTACTGCAGAAACTATAGCTTCGGTATGTTCTGCTGTGAAGATGAACTATGGCAATCATCAAACAGATGATAATAAAACATATTTCAACACCAGGGTACAGCCATAATTTACCTGAACAATGCCGTTGACGTGGAAGCACATGACAAGTTCTGGGACATTACACATCAGATTGTCGAGCCAGTAGTCAATACCTGTCAGAATGTTGATTGGTTTATTGTTGTCCCTGAAGAGCAAAGTAAGAAAGGTAGAGGTCAGATTGAGCCGGACTAATTTGTGGAACGAGTGACATCCTGATCAGGTTAAAGCCTCCAAAATGTAATTTGTCAGATAAACCAAATTAAAAACTGACCTGCCAAGAACAGTTTTAGCCATCTACAATCACTGTGCATATTCCACTGGTATACTGTGCATCACCCTATGACTTTATAGGGACTGTGTGTGTACATAAATTTGCATTAACATAACTAACTAACATAAGACCCCGACTGAAGGCAAAAGAATCATAAAATGCAATGAAATTAAAATTACAGGATTACGTTACAATTTTCTCCTTAAATTAGTGTTAATTTCAGATCCAGGATGCAAACAAACGGTTTAAAATACCAACCTGAGTCTCAGACTGACGGCAGGATAACGACCACCTCCGAAAATAGGCATGTTGGACCCAACCAACATGTGGATATCCTCAAATGTCCACATGATGTTCCGCACAAAGTCGTTTCTTAAACCCTGTTAAACAAGTCACATCAAACAGTGTGTAAGAGCTTATACAAGTGTACATTACACATAAGCTTCCAACTGCAGTACTGCAGCATTAACGAAGGGTAAAATGTTGTATTACCTGACTGTTCTCCCCTTCGTTGAAGAGCATAGGGAGGTTTTGCTCTTTGGGGATAGACGTTACTTGGCCCAGAGCAAACTTGCTGTCCATAGAAACACTTTCCTGCACATTGAATAGTAGTAATACTGTCAGTACAAGCAGTTCAAATCAAAACCCTCACATACAGTGCATCAGTTTAGCAGTTACCAAAGAGCCAATCTGGACTCATCTCTCAGTTCCATCGCAGGTCTGGCTGCCCCCTCAGAGACTAGTGAATAACTGTCCGACAGCTAAGATGTTGTACCTGCTTGGGAGTGTCTGATTCTTCTGCATCAGATGTGCTGGTAAAGGTGGTGGGCCATGTAGAAGTGAACTCCTCTGCCCCATTCTCCTCCTCCCCTTCATTCAGGTTGTTTGGTACAGGCTCTGCAGCCCCATCACCATTTATACTGGAGGAAACACAGAATTGTAAGGGAAAAGATGAGCCTTAAAATGAAGTAAACTTATTACTACTCTTTTTTTTTTCCATAACGTGAGTAACACCAAGCACACACCTGTAGTAGAGGAACTTTGACAGGATTGCTTTCTGATACCAGTGCTCTTTACTCTTCTTTTTCCTTTGCCACTTCTGATCTATTAGCCGCTGGTAAAAGTCTTTCAGCCATGTCCAATCTCCTGTCTACAACAGACACACAGCAGGAAGAATACAACAGAAGTTAGAAGTTACTGCTATGAAAACAAATGTAAATAAAAGTCTAGAATAAACCCTGCTATACCTGAGAGGATCTCATGAACAGCTCTTGAATGTCCAGCTCATCCAAAAGCAATGTCCTCCCCACGCGGTGGACAGCCATACTGACGTGGGACTTGCTGTAGGGAATTTTCAAAAGCTTCTTGATGTTCTGAATGTGACAGAAAACAATGTTAACTCTGGGTGTGTGCGCATGTTTCAGAGCTAAAGAAGGAAATGTTATCTTTGCAGCATCTCCACAAACCTCTGAGTCTGACACCACGTCAACGTCATCCCCGATACAATCGATGAAGTCATAAGCCATCCCAAAACTACAGAAGAAAACAAACTTAAATCACTACTTAGAGTTTGCAAATGGAAATATGGATTAAAGTCAGACTGATTAAAGCTTTACAAACACTCACTGGCTAAGAAAAGGCTTCCACAGATGAATCAGTATCCCTGATATAAATGCACCTGATTGAGGATTATTAGCTCTTTCAGATACACAGTGAGAAGTTATCCAGTGCTTCTCGTTAGCGGTGTCTTCGCTGTATCATACATAATTCTGTTTCAAATATTGATTGGTAACATCAATGAAAAAATGCAGATAGCATTGAATCCATTACACACTGTTCACTAATCAGTCTTCATGGGTGCATTTAGACCAGCAACAGAGGCTGTCTGGCCGGCAGGTTTAAGCAGAGCATTGATCGTGATGCTTTTAGTTTCTTTTCTTTAGTTTTTCCTTTGACTTGTACCATCACACTGTCATCACACACACTGTCTTTTCTCCCACCCAAACTATTAGCAGATAAGTGTGTTTCAAACAGCTTTAAATGTCACTCAAGAGGTGATCATTTGCAATAAATCCCATCTTAAAATACCAACCTAACGAGACCTGTCTGTAATATTTTGTTTACCCTTATTGACATAAATGGGGTGCACAAAATCTTAGACATACCTCTCAGTATAATACAATACAATGCAACGCCACAAAGCTGTACCGAATAGTTTGAAGCTTCGTCCACAACATTGACATTCAAGCTCTATGTCAACATGTGAATGCTGTGCAGCTTTTTTTGTCTGTTCACTCTGTTTAAACCAGATGTTTCTGCACAGTTGCAGATAAAGATTAAGCTGCACTAATATTAGCTTCAAACTATTGGTGGAATTAGATTCCAGTGGTGGCTGCATAGGATTATTTCTGCCTCATGACATCCAATTTACTCCAATAACTGCAGAGAAATGTAGAGTCCAAAATCGACTCAACAGATACCAACAGAGATTCACACTAGAGCAAAAGATTGCAGTTGTACTACGTATTTCTCGTGATGTTGTACCTGGAAAAGGGCTTGCTCTTGCTGCTGGATCCTAATATAGTGGTGCCAGCGCTGCCCAGCTGCGGGCTTTCTCTCAGCCAGTTGGCAGGAGGCAGCTTCAGGTCTGTCTTCTCCTGCAGCAAAGCATAGCTGGTAGGAGGTGGGGCGGCAGAGTACTTGACCACAGCACAGCTCTTTATTTCACTGTATCCTGTGCATGCTGCAGAGTCCTTCGAGAAAGCAAAGAAAACCACAAGTCACAATGATCAGGAATCACTGAGGTTGGAGTTGAGTCTGATCCTTCAACCTTTAGCTAGTTAACAGCTGTCATGGTTAGTATCTACAGCTGAGAGTATCTGCAACTACAGAATAGAAAGACAAGTCGATTATCATTTCACACTGTCAATAACCAGGCATGCTGCGACAGCCAGTGTAGCCGATTCTCCTTGTTCTCAATCTAGTAACATAGCTTACATGTTTGCTGTTCTCTCCTGTGCAGGTGGGTCCACCGAGGTCCTCCTTTGCATTATCCAGGCTCCCATCCAGGGTCCCAGGCTCCCTGTCCCCAGCTGATGCGCTCATACTGGACACACGACCGTTTAAACCAGCAAACACTGCCAATTTCTTAACAAACAGACAACCTATACATGGCTTGGACAACTCACGGACAACCTATATATTACAGCTAGGTAACCAACGACACACGTCAGTCATATCAGTAAAGTTGTTCCTAGTTTGCTAGCTTTACAGGCTAGCTCTTCCAAAGAGCAACGTTGACTCGTCGAGCAGTAAAAATAAAGTGTAGTCACGCAATACGGTTGTTAAATTAAAGCTAAGCAACACTCACAAGATGGGCTGTTGTTGCTTCGTCAGCTTTCGTAATGTTTAGCCCTTACTAAAGTTGTTACGTACGCCTGCAGCTTCCTCTCCTCCCACAGCCTCTCTGCTGCTGTCAGAGCACGTTAGTGCAAGCAGGAGGCAAACAACAACTTCCGGTTTTACGGTTCGACAAACTCCACAATTTATCTTGTTTCTTAATTCGACAATTTCAGTTTAGATAGAGATAAGGAGAGAGAAGATAAAAATGAACTATTGTCTTGAACAGTTTGAAACGAAGAATCTTAGTTTGTGTTACAAAAAGTTATATAGCTACTGCGACTTTTTAGAAAAATGAATGAACCGGAAGTACTTTACGGGCTGGGAGATCATTTTTCTAGAAAAGTTGAGCACATTCGATACTGATGTATTTTATTCTGAAATTTACTCTCATGTTGTGTCGACTAGTCATAACTGTTAGTCTGATCTGTTAACTGTGCATATCAAATGGTATCAAAAAAAATATTGACTTTCAATATTTCTTTCATATGGAAAGTCTATATGTTGAATTAAATTAAATAATTAAGTAGAAGAACAGCAGTATTAACAGCAAAAACGGGAGTATCAAAAGTACTAATAGTCGTATACATACATAATATAATAATATCATATAACATAACTGAATATAATCTTTTGCAAATATTAGCAGCACAAAAGATTCAAAAGTAAAAATACTAATACTAATATTATCCAGTGTTCCTCGTTAGAAATGATTTTGTTTGTTTTTGTTTGTAGTTGAATGTATACACACACCAATCAATCAAAAATACTAAGATTTTATTAAATACTACAAAAACTACAAAGTAAGTAGTACCTACACGATTATATTATATTATATTATATTATATNACCTACCTGGCTATGCACTAGTGTATGTACCTACCAACAGTACACTCTCATACTATCTTCCTATTGGCAAAATGGACAGACAAGTGAGCACAGCACTAGTGAAAACCTGTGTTTTTTCATGTACATTGTAACAATACCAGAAAGAAGTCAAGCAGCTTTTCTAGGTTTTGCTGTCTTTTGGAATTCATTTCAGATTCAACTGTCTCCAGAACTCACCTGGAACCAATGCAAAGAAACCTTTTCCTCTAGAAATTGCTATGTAAACACTATCATGAATATGATCTAAAGTAAGTATAATATTTAGATGAACCTAACTGTACATTCTACCTTGGGGAGAGGGGGTATTTTGCATTTATATGATAGTGACAGACCTTTGAACTTTGAACATACATTTAGATTTATATTATATTATATTATATTAGATTAGATTAGATTAGATTAGATTAGATTAGATTAGATTATCTAGGCAGGGGATTGGATCCAGCAGCGGAATGTCAAGCAGCTGACTTGACTGAACAGGGAGGAGCTGAGTAATTTGGCACGGCATTTCTGTGCCGATGGCAACGTTTTAACAATCATTTCGTCTTCGACCACGTCGGAATCAGATGGAGGCAGAAAACGTGGTTCAGAACTTTTAGTGCAGAACATTGGAGTTTATTACAATGGAAGGCTGGAGGAATCACGTGCGCGCTGGACTGCAGCGCAGGGACGTGACAGAGAAGCTGCCGTACGTCGGCGTTTTCAGCAGCTGTGAGATCAATACTGTCCTGTCCCAGCATTTTCACTGGTCATTTTCTCACTGTCTTACTTAACGATATCTGTCTGTTTTCTGTCAGTGTCTCAGCTGGAGGAACGTTTTGAAATTCGCAAACAAATTCTGGATGACGTTCAATCGAAGAGGTTAGAAATGTGGAGTTTCACTTAAACCCATATTTGGCTTTTCTGTCGATCTGGATTAACAAAGCTTGGATTTTTGGAAAAAAAAACAAAAAAAACGTTGTTTTAAATCGGTACACTGGTTTTATATATTCAGCTTAGAACGAGGTGGAGTTGATGCTGGGAAGAACACGAGGCTCCTTCAGCTCCAACTGAGAGAGAGTGAACACCTGGCGGAAAAGGTGAGTTCAGTCCAATGATAAACGCCACAGCATCAGCCTCAGACTAATTAATTTCAGCCATTGCTTAACTGTATAACAAGCAGCATTTTACACAAATGTGTGTGATAAACCTCAAATATACATCTGATAATAATATCAGAAGATACATAAAAGAAATTATGATAGCCTTCTTTTGTTAGTGCATTCAGTGACCTTTGAACTCGAGAGATTCTCCACCATTCAACCAATTCACCCTTTGCTTTTTGTCTCCCCAGCTGTCTCAGACTGTCTCCGACTTGACCACCGTCCTGTATCTTAAAGAGGCTGAACTTCAGTATTGGCAGTCACGGTAATTTCAAGTTTTCAGCACAAAACTGTTGATAAGTTTTTAAAGAAAACTTTCCCATAATCACTATGTGTATTGTACAGTAAAATAAAGCAATGTTTATATGGTTACTTTGAGCATATAATGAAGGAAAAATGCGACTTGATGAAGATGCACCTACATAATGTTGTTTTGGTGCTCCAACAGGGCCAAATAATCATTTTCTGCTCCTGTGGCATTGAACTGGTGAAGAACCATGAATCCAGTTTAAGTCACTTGATGTTCTTCAGTATTGGTGGATGAACCTATGAGCCAAAATCCAACATCTAAAAGTTTGAAGTAACAATACCACAAGCTGATCAGGTGGTACACTAAATCACCATTTCAATACTTGGCTTTTTCAGTGTGTCCCTCTACCATCAAGAGGCACTAACTCTGGCCAAAGGGAGTAAAACCCTGAAAGCGACCCTTTCAGACTTTGAGTTCACCATAGAGTGTCAGTCCAAAGAGTTGGCAGCGCTGCAAGCAGAGCAGAAAAGATTAAAGGAAACGCTGGCCGAGGCTTGGAGAGAGAAGGAAGAACTCTTGCAACGATGGATGGAGGTGAAGAGGGAGGAGGCAGACAGGATGAATAAGTACAATGACATACAGGAAAAGTAAGAGAAGTGAATGTGCGATCTCTATATCACTTACAAAGCTCATAAATAACAATTCACTCCCTTTGAATAACTGCAGTTTGGGGGATTTTAAGCTGTTCGTCATTACTGCTTCTCACCAGGTGGCAATGTTTGGCCAAACAGCTGAAAAAGCACCTCCGCAGGGAAATAGGAAAAGAGTATGTGACGAGTTCTTGGAGTGGCACATCAGAAACGTCTCCATCAGTCATTCAGAGTAAGAATATGCATTCTGTTCAAAATATCAGTGCACAATACAGTAGATGCAAACAGATGCTTGCCTCTTAATTTAACACCATTACTTCGCTTCAATGCTGTACACACAGATCAAAGCGCCAAGAGCTTTCATCAAGGCGATATTAATGAGATCAAGACAAAAAGAGCCTCTGAATGGTGATTTTTCAGTGTGATCAAGAAAGCTCTGATAACACTGATGAAGGCCCATTGAGCCAAGATTAACAACCTGGTCCACTTAAAGACATATGTTAAGACTTGATATACTTGCCTACAGGATACCTTACTATGAGGACTATGGATATGTTTAGACCCTTTTCCTTCAAAAAAGTTTGCTGATTTAAATCAGATCAAAGAGTAAGTTAATAAGCCAAGGAATCTGAGCAAGCATGAAATCAGGATTTTGGATACTTGTTGCTAAAGACCCACTTTAGTGAGCTTTTTTTTTTTTTTTTTTAAATATTGATGTTTAATGCCATGTAAGACATGTAAAGCATAAAGCTGCACTTAGACCTTAATCTTGGGAAATGGAGCTATGACCTCAGTATTTCTAAAACTCTGACCTCTGCCCTTTTGTAGGAATGGATAGTAACCTTTTCAGCTGTGTGTTAAATGTAACTTACAACATGCTATTCAGCCTTTTTTTCATGCTCATCTTGTCCTCAGGGATCAATAATCTAACAGAGATACACCAGGGACACTCAAGATCAGCTGCAGCAGAGGTCTGATATTCCCGCAGGATCCTGGAGACAACAGTTCTCAGCATGGATTAGCTCTCCGTCCAGTGCCGCCTGAACGATGACCGAGGAGTGACTCCCTTCAACAAGAAGTGTTATAATAAGTGCTTTCTGTATCTTATATGTTTTTTGAATTTCCCCCAAAATACCATATTCTCTGAATAATTTAATTTTGATTTTTTAGAGTGCTTAAGTTTACATTTGGTGCATTTTCCTAAGTAATGTCTGTTACACTCCAGTGAACTTATCACATTTGGACTTTGCCCTGATTGACACTGGTCACTAAGAATTTTTTAAAATCCTTCCAGTTTAAAATGATCTTTGATTAATCAACATTTCTTATTAAAATGGAAAAAACAAACTCTCCCAGATACATATTTGTTATTGTAAAGGCACATGCACTGTTGTATTTCTATATCACGTATTAGAGAAAAATAAAGTCACTAAAATGCTGCTTTACTCTCTGTCTCTGTCTTACTCTCCGTGTTGAAAACAAAGATGTTCTCCTTGTTTTTCTCAAACACTTGCCCACACTGGGAGAGCAAATCAATTTCATGGCATTTTGGCTGCAAATTCTCATTTAATACATTAAAACAGTCAATTGGCTGTAACATGTTTTTTTGTGATTTTTCATTTTTGTTTTACTGTCAGAATTCCAGTTCCACATCTCCATGCCAATTTGAGATCACATGTCAGGTTGTTTGTTTACTGCATGTTTCCATAGTCACCAGTGCTTGCATTACTTGTTAAGTCGGACAGTGTGTGTGTGTGTGTGTGTGGTGTATTGGTGAAACCACTCAGTGGATTTGACGTCTCAGACTGTTTTAAAATGGTAAAAGGTGGAAAGCGATATTCTTCAATGAGCAATGATGGCAAATGGGTAAGAAATTCTTCCTTTCATCACATAATCTGATCATTATGAATCACAACATTCAAACCGTGCCGTCTAATTAGCTTTCCTCGCGTTTTCCTCTCAGTTTGCTCATCAGGTTTTGCCAGAGAATGAAACAAGGAATCGTGAGACTTCTACAAGCACTGGGATCATGCTGACTCAGGTTAAATCATCACTGCCTCAAGCTTTGAACTTCAAGCGCTATCCTAAATGGAAAACTCAGCAGGTGTGTAGGCTATGAGCAGTCAATAGTTTAGTAGTGTGTGCCATGCCTGTTATTTTTTTCACGGTGGCCTCCGGCTTTGAAAGATTTCAATACACTTCCTGTCAGATCATTTCTGCAAAGATGAAAACTTTCTCCTCATTTTATCCCTTTCTACTGTATTTAGTTTATACCCACATGATTTCTTCATGAGTGTCTTTACAGGAATCTAGAGAGTATCCATTCTCAGACCATGACAACAAGCATGGCTTAAAAGACAACATCTCTGTCTTTGCTCATGTGAGTATGAAGAGAAATTCGGGGCGTGATGAAATGTTCAGATCCATTACTCCTTGAAAGGAAACCATATATTTTCTGTATCATGTTGGTATTGGTCAGGGTGTGGGACGCAGGAAGAGTCTTGATGATCGCAGACAGCAAATTTCCCACTTCTGCTTGTGCCATGATGGAGCTTACAACAGTGCTGAAGGGACTGGGTGGAACACCACAGTCTACCAGACTGATTTTATGGTGAAGCAGGCTGTTAATAGTCCAACCAGCACCAGACGGTTCCCCCGCAACCACAAGCAGAAGTCTGCAGAGGCAGCTTTGGCATCCGCAGGGGAACAATTCATGTGGTTTGGACGACACGATTCTACGACTTACTCAACACCTTCCAAGCCTCGAGATGATCCTACATTTAAGGCACGAGATCACATCATTGAAGGGCCATTGCATGGAGGAGTTCAGGTGAACTTTCTGGGGGGTCCAGCTGTCAAATAAAGCATTGAATTAGAAACATCATTTAGCATCTTCTCTTGCTTTGAGAGCTCTGGAGTATTTTTAGAGCTGTATTCCAGACGGGGCAAAAAGGGTTTTATTCCACCTTAATAATAATAACTACTTTTGACTACATTTAAGTGCATTTTTCTAGATCTTAATTTTAGAATTTTATGCACATAATCAATATTCTTGACCTTTAACTTTATTGTAGTCAAATTACTCTTCATATGTTATTATAATATTTAAAGGGGCACTCCAGTGATTTGTCCGTCCACTTTTATTACATTGGCAGACTCACAGAAGTTAAAAAACAAACAAGTAAACAAAAACAAAACAAAGCAGCAGAGGCAGAGATATCTGACTTCAACACTTGTGTGGGTCAAGCTCAAAAAACACTGGATCCTACATTTCCCATAACGCAACTCAACTGTGTCTTTTATTCGAGCCTCTCTGTCTATCAAATGCTCTTGTCTTTAAAACTTTCACACTGTCCCAAATTTGTAATGCTTTTGTTGAAAAAATTGAAACCTCAAGCTGGTGACATCATCGGGGTCATTTTCTAAAATAAAAAACCAAAAACTAAAATCTGCACAGCGCACCTTTAAAGTATATTGAAGATTATTTCTAGTAGTCTTAAATGTGTATATGCATATATTAAATGTATATAAATAGTTTCTCTGAAATAATTTCAGTATACACAAAGTACATTTCAAAAAGTGCAGAATTAGTACAAAAACAGTCCTTGAATACACTTAATTATGACTTAAAGAGTACTCCACTGATTTGCTCCTCTATAACATTATCAGCATTTTAAAAAAGAAGTCACAGCAGAAACACCAATATCTTATTTTTTTTTCACATGTTCTTGTTTGTCAAAACTTGGTGCCTACATTACCCATAATCCTACATTACCCACAATGCAAGCTGCTGACAGCTTGCTTGGAGAAACTGGTATGTTATGCTAGTAGCAGCTAATGCAGCCTAGAGCCTCAAGCAGGGAGCTGGTAACATCTTTTCTTTCCAACTCCACATCACCAGGTTTTGTTTTGCTATTTTCAAACTTGTTGTCTTCAGACTCAAGAGAATAACATATCTCCTTTAATGGTGTCTCAAAATAAGGTCATGGTCAAGGGTTTCACCTATGTGGAGCTTTTCTAGGGTGACAAAATGTTTGCAGTAAAATTGGAGGAAACAGAAGCTAAACACAATCAGGGATCATGATAATTGTATTTATATCAGGATCCACTTTAAGGACCTTGTGAAGTTTGGTGGCAGTTCACAGGTTTGCCAGCAGAGGGCAGCAGGTCTGCATGAGTTATCAATTGGCCTCCTGAGTGACTGAGTTGTTTAACAGCCAAGTTGTGTGAGAAATGTAATAGCCAAAACCCCTGTGTAATGTGCATGCCCCGGAGAAAATGTGGGGGGAAATAATACGAAAAAAAGAATCCAGCTATTTTTATTCAATGCATATCAACATGAAGACATTAAATTAGAGCATGTGAAATAAATTAAGCTTGATTTGAGTCATAATGCATGGGTTTGTTTCACCCCTGGGGATGAAAGGGATGGATATGTGTGTGTGCCGCCCATACAAGAGAGGAGAAAGCGTGGGAGCGAATAACAGAGAACACTGCTCTGAGAAAGGCACTTAAGAGAAGAGTATCCCCAACCACTCTCTCCAATAGCTGATGTTGTCTCCAGAGTATGTTCTGACCAGCTGCTTTCTTTCTTTAACTACCCACTAGGGAGATGGGTTTTTCTCACAAGCTTTCAGCTATAGTAATTAGCTGATCCACATCAGCGCCGACCTTGTAGGAGTTTGTTTCACTTTTAAAAGGTGGGATATATCTTTTTATATAGCAACACCAGAAAGCTGTGCAACGTCCATCTGGAGCTGCCGCCCCTTTGTGATTTCACTTTGAGATTGTCTCACACATTGTTGCCTGCAGGTGTGCAACTGACACAGGGTGAGGGGTTTGTAATGGCCTTACCTTTGATAAAACTGAAAAAAAAAAAAAAACAACAGGTGTGCTGATGGGAAAAAAGGGTTAGCAGCTCTATTTTAATCCAATCTTTGCCATATCACTGAAACAGAAGCCTACTATTTATAGCTTTTGGTGGTCAGATCACTCTCAAATATATCTAAAACACTTTTTAAAGAGCTGCAGCTGTTGACAAGAGAGGGAAAGAAGTGTTTATTAATGAAAACACCTGTGCTTGTGCTTGACAGTTGGTTGTGTCTGGTCTCGACTGGTTGTCTGCCACCTCTGTCCCTGTGGGTGCAGTTTGCAGCTTCCCCTTGGACTTGCTGCAACTTGAACAACTCCTCCGCGCAGAAGCCACCAACACTTCATAATCAGGAACTCTCATTAGCTCTGTCAGAATCACAGTAAGGCTTTTAATACTTCTCAAGGGAGCAAGAACTCTTCGGAGCATACTGAAGTAATGTGTCAATCAATAGTCGGTGTGTGGTTGTGTGTACTGTATGAGCCATGTTAGGCAAGATGTATATCATGTAGAGGCAAAGCCGCAAGTATATGTAAATACAGTTACTTGGTGGAATATCAAACCCTCTCCCAAGGACAAAAGACACATCTCAGTAAACAAGCATTCAAGCACCAAAGCCTTGCACTTCATGAATATTAAATAAGACACTCTGAATCCTACCTCTTTGGTGTTAGGAGGCCCGAGTCTGGATTCTTACCATTTGCTGTGATTTATTCGCAGGTGCATGTGTCTCTTTGATGTGTTGAGTTGAGAGGTTTTGCACCTGTTAGAGGAAAAAAAAATGCTTTGAAAACAAGAGGTGGATTTGCCAGACAGTCAAAATGACAGCAACAGAAGGAAGATTTGTGTTGCCCTGGTACATTGTATGTGTGTATGTGTGTGTGTGTTTTCTTTTCAAAAAGGCTGCTGTTTTGTCTGTTTTGACATATTCTGTTGTGTGCATAGCAAAATCACTTTTTGTCAAACAAAATCTACCTTTATTTTTTCTCATGTCAGTTTTGGCATCTGTTCTGACGTTATGAAGTTGTGCGTCTTGCATTTTGTCCATTACCTATTCATTAAAGACGTGACTTGAAAAGAGAGTTGCCATGGAGATGCTGCGGTTAAATGGCATAGCCTATATCAAAGATTTATTTATTTTTTTTGCCCTGTTTATTCTTTTGCCAATTAGAACTAATGTCTGGCTTCCCTGATTTCTTTAGTTTTTCCCTCTCTTTTCATACCCTTTTTAATAAGGTGTCAAGGCTCACAGTATGACTTTTCCTTGTGTTTAACATTTCATCTTGTTCAAACATTCAGCATCCTGTCCAAATAGCTGCTGCAAAGCCCAAAACAGCCTTCAAGACAAAGAGTTGACTCCCTTGGCTGGGTTAAACTACCCAACTATAAGACTCCTTCCAATCTCCTGTCAGTCATTCCACTTGCCTCACTTACAATCCCCTTGCCGTCTCTTTTTTCAGGCATCCAGTTGGTTCGTGTCCCCTGGCTGCTCAGTGGTCCTTGTTCCAGTAATGGTCAGGGGCCCTCCAGAGTTTGGTGATAAAGGTGGCTGGCTATCTCATTTCCACAGCGGACAAGATAACATCCTGAGAACATTCCCATCACTCGAGGAGTTTGTTCAGAGGAGATAAGAGCCTCCATGCTATAGCTCAGCTATGAGGCTCTGTGGGTGTGTATTTGTGTGTCTATGCACTGTACATGCGTGTTTGAATGGAGCACTTTTGGAGCTTGTTAGTACTGCTCAGGCCTACTTCCCATGTTGCAGCTGTGAGGTCCACTGACCTGGTATCCGGGCATCGAGCAACGCTGCAGAAACACTGCCTCAGAAGATCAGACCTATCCTTGCACTAAATCACATTCCACCCTTTATTTTTCAAACCTCCGACACAGTTTGCATGCTAATTTGTGTGTAGGTGGTGAGTATAATTACATTAGGCTGGTTGTAAACAAAGACCTACAAGCAGCAGTCTGTTCAAGTATCCCACCCCGGAGAGAACAAGAAAATAGTTTATACAAGGATGAATTTATCATGCATAGTTTATATGAAGAACATAGTTTTCCATAATGTGTCAGTCTGTAGCTGCTGTAGGTGTAATCTAATGGCAAAATTGTGCTAAATAAGAGTAAAAATAATGAATTTATGTCTTATGTATTTAGTATATATTCGATAAATGCTATGTTTTCTGGGCAGAATCAACCTTTTGGATTCCTCGTCTTGTGCTCTGGTATATATTGAAAGTAAGGGGCAACAATGCAGAGGCAACCTTGAGGCAACAAGTATGGACACTTCTCTCCTCCACTCAGAAACACACTTCTTAGCTCAAAAAGTGGCTCAGTTTGGCTTGCCGCATTTGTACAATATTACCAAGTATTTCATCACTACTTAAGAAACTCCACCTCTCAGTTTCATCTAGTCTGCTCCTTCATAACCTCAACATCACAGCATTTTAATCTCATTAGGTAAAATGAATAAATCTATTCCAATTTACAGACCAGGAGCTGGACCACACACCCACAGAATCAGCTTCTTTACTCTGTCACTCATACTTGGCTGAAAGAAGCTTTTTATTTCAGGAACCTGATGAAAAATATCTCAGCATGTGAAGTTAGTCACATTTGACATGGTCCTCTAATTGGAAGAGACAAGTGCAGCTGAAACAAAGTGACACTTAAGACAATTTAGCTTAAATTCTGCCGCCTTCGGTTGGTGTTTTCTGTGCTTGCAGTAAAAAGACTGCTGTTGTTTTCAGATGTGACTGTATAGGTTCCTGCTTTCAGCTCCATTTCATACCGTATCTATAGTTCATGCAGCCAGCCTTGAATACTGCTTTAACATTTCACATAAACAGTCACGGTTCTATTTCCTGCTGTAGGAGGAAGCACAAACATCCAGAGACCCCACAACAAGTCTAATTAACTGTTTTCACACTTATTCTCCAGTCAAAGGGGTAAATCTGCCTCATTTCCATTCTGTTGGAGGCATAAATATAAGCCAATGAATGTCTTTTAAAGGCTATGAATGTGTCAGAGGCCTTAATGTGGTGGAATATAATTAGATGTGAGTTCGGTCAGAGGGGTATTGTGTGGCTTTGTTTGAATCATTTTATATTATCTCTCAAAAGCAATGTTAAAAGACATTCTGCTGGTGCGCTGTATGAACACTTAGTGGAGGAGGTACATTCAGTACAATAGCACACTCTTAACAATCTGACATCATTATCAAATGTAAATTACACTCCCAAGAGCTGCTCATTACAATATCCCATATGTAGTGCTTGTCACTGGTTGTTAAATTCTCAGTTTAACATGATCTCCACTCTTTAGCTGCTGATAGTCGTAAGTGCTATGGTAGTGATGGTGAAGTTAAATTAGCTGCAGGTCCCTTTATCAAGAAAGACGGAAGATGTGATGAGAGAGGTCAGTACAGAGGTAGCTGGGTTATCCATTGTGATGTATTCAAGGTTATTTTGAGTAGTAACCAATGACTTGATGGAATAAATGACAGAGGAATGGTTGGACTGAATGAATAAAGATTAAAGACAGTTTATTTTGATATCAGAGATTGTAAAGAAAAAGACCCAAGTGTTATAGTACGCATTCAGGACCAAGTAAAAGGAACTACTATGCAATAAGGTGATTTAAGCATGAGAGACTGATTCAAGGTTGCAGTGAAATATTCATTCAAATGAGGTAAAGAGTGGAGCAGCATAAGAATAACCCGTCTTTAAAGATTAACATAACCCTTGGAGATGTTATTGTATCCCCGTAACCAAGTCTCGACTTCAGCAGGTGCAGAACAGCTCTCCCTCTCTGTGAGTTACTGCATTAAGTCCCTCAAATTTAGTGGCACAATCATGAGCCTCCCGTTCGCTCTCTGGAGTAGAAGAATCGCTTTGCATTTTAAAAAGGTCAAACACTCAGATCTCTGCCAGGAGGAATTGAGGGAAGAAATAATGTCTCTCTGCAGAAATATGCAGTCGCACACAACTGATCCTCTCAAATACCCACTGTACAGTGAACAGATTAGAGGTGTGTGTGTGTTGACTGTCATCCTCTAACAACTGGTGTATAAACCAAAGAAAATCATAACATCAAATCTTAATGTGGGGAACATTTTAATCATTTTCTGGACTGCATTGATTTAGTACAACCAGATTCTTATGCCGGTGGCTGGAGTATAATTAAAAAAGGTGGAACATAGTGTAAATCATAATTGCTATTTGAAATATGCAGAGCCAAATAAAGAACAGAAAGGTGCTTTACTAACTGTCAAATATATAAATGTATGTGTATATATACACATACATTTTACATCATTTAAGTCATCTAAATGACATTTTGAGTTACAGCTACAACCTCACAGCAGTGATTCTACCAATTTCCTCCGCCTCTTCCTCATCCTGCCATCCATTCCTTCTGCTGCAATTGAAAAACATATGCTTCAGTTGGTGTCCCCTGTTGGCTGGTGTTGGTCTTTGGAGTGTTTGGGTTCATGCCCAGTAGTTACATTGTGTTGAAGACAAAATGACCACAGGGAAAGATGCACTTAGGACAGGGCCAAGAGCCCCCAGGCCTGGGACCACACACACAGGGTACATGGTACAGACGCTATGGCAAGATACAGACTAGAAGACATGTAAATGATTTATCTACTTCTTACTGTGATTTTCTATGTCTTTGTGGAAAGTTCTATTCAAAGACTAAAGTTTGCTGGATGTGCTGGAAAAGTATGCTGAGACTGAAGTGACCCAAAGATGCTCTCTGCCATCTGTGCCGTGTTATATGGCTGGCACTACTGTGTAAATGAAGGGGGGTCCACAATTATTCTACTGCTGAGACTGGAACTGAAAAAAAGGGAAAATATAGATTGCATGTTTTAAGCATGACATCAAGGCACAGCTGCAGTTGCTGCTATCCGCACCTGTGGCAAGAGGAGGAATGAACAGAGTAAATATGCAACTCAGTCTATCTATCTATCTATCTATCTATCTATCTATCTATCTATCTATCTATCTATCTATCTATCTGCACAACAGGAATAATTACAGCCAGGGCAGTATGCAGAATTTTAGACACAGAGACTGACTCTGAAGTCACCCCAACACAACCATACCGCCCCTCAGAAAATTTTAACCAGACTCCTAAAAGAAAGTCTATGAAATTTTCTATTTGTTAGTTGTTTTCATCTTTTAACTTATTTACTTTAACTTAGTCACTTTCCATTTTAATATTTTCTAGGTGTGCAGGCCAGTGTAAAATTATAAAAAAGCAGCACTTATGGATAAAACTTATTAAACTTATGAAAGTAACGTGAATGTTGGCATTACATTATGGTAACTGCTTTCTAAAGCACACCAATTTAAACCCTCGACACACCGCAAGATACAACACCAGTTGATGTCATCCTCATAACATCAAAGATTAATGTTTCATTATGAAAAACAGTAAACAGTATATATTAGCTAGCTAACTACATTTTCACCTACATTATGTGCAACTTAACTTCAATGTGCATGCCAAGGTTGGAAGAGGAGGTTTGAAAAGCAGACATCTCTGTGTTTTTCACTTCATCATATAGATTTGTCTTTTTTTAGATTTTGGTACAAAAACATATGGCCAGATGTGGCCAGAGATTATTTCTGGAAGAGGTGTCTTTTTCTAGGTTTTGTTCAGTTATCATTGTATCGTGGTCAAAAACAGGTGGTGCTTCTTTTTCTTCCAGCTGGCTGGAGTGGAGGTGCACTCTCCCGGCCTACACTCGGTCCCTGAGCAGACAAGTTGTAACAAAGGTATAAATAGCAAATGTAGACTACTGGCTCAAACATACACTCGTGTAAAAAGTGAAATACAGTTTTACTTACCCCTACATTTATTCAACCATTTATTGATTAAAATATTGCCCCAAAAGGTAGTCAAATTTAAATTGTTTCGTCTGTGAATGTGAAATACCCAGGATGTAAAATTTTCAAATGTGAATTCCCCCTAGAGACGGTTGCACTAGATGTTAGTAAGTAGAGAGTTGAAGTGAAACAGGAACCTGTGGGTAGATGTACGAGAACCTCATTCAAAATTCCATTGCCTTTTTCAGCAATGCTAATAATCAAAAATTTGTTGTGTGGTTCACTTCATATATAAGAACAGTGGATTTTGAATAATTATCTAATATTGTTGTTTATCCGATATTTCTTTTAAACAGGCTTTAAGAAACCAGAGTTTTCGTAAGCCCTTGACTGTGACCAGCACCATCATGGATCGACAAAACAGGCAACACCATGAAGATTCAGTTTCTGAGGGTGAGTGCTGTAGTAGTCTTTATTAGATATCAATCAATTCATAACCAAAAAAAGAGACTACACTGAGATAGAGAAGCGAGTGGAAGAGAGACTAGCCTTTTGATTTACACATCACAAAGTTGAAATGGGTTGGACCACACAAATCAATACCGGTGAGGTTTTACATAGTATTCTATGGAAACCAACTGACAAAACATAAAGTTAGCTTCCTAATATAGGACAAGTTTTGACTTAAGGGTAAAAGTGGTAGTATATGAAGTATGGTCAACACTTGTTCAAAATGCTGTTTCATAAGTTTAATTTTTAAATTACAGTACACAAAGTTAAATTAATATGTATAAAATTACATGCTGTGCTAATAAGGTTAGCCAACTGACCAAATAGCATCTTTTAAGCTAGTTAGTATAATTCTAGCATTCAACATTTTTAAACTGCCTGAATGAAACACGTTTTTTTTTTTTTCATATATGTAGACAGTATATTTACAAAGCATTGTCAGCGAAGTTTAAAATAAAAGCAAATTTAGGAAGGTATGTTGAACTACAACTTGTGATGCTGGAGTGATCTTCTGATTAGCGTTAGCTTTGTGGCTAGTTGATTGTGTTTGGCTGGAGGGTGCTTCTCAAGTTCGGAAAGTCTTATCTAGCTTAAGGCATTCCTCAAATTATAATGGCGCAGCTCAATGTAGTAAATCCCAAGTGAGCTAGTGACAGGATTTAGAAATAGCTGGTCCCTAAAACCACTGAAGTACAATGACCTCGGTCACTATGGCTCTGGCGACAGGAACCAGTCACATTCACTGTGCAGATGGGTATGTGAGAATTGCATTAAGACTGAAATCTGAAGCTATCCTTTAAAGTTTTCGCTAAAATAACATGACAGACGGGAGGGGGAGTAGAGTCGAGCCTAAAAGGACCGATATCACAATCACAAATCGTCTTTCTAGAACATTCCCACTGTCCCGTCTCCATCAACCGCAAGAAGTGTCTCTCATCTCTGCTGTGCGCGCGCGGGCCCGCGTGAGTGTGTGTGTGTGAGTGTGTGAGAGGGAGAAGTGGGCAAAGGCTCCGCCTCGCTGAAAAAGCGAGAGAAAAAAAGGAAAAGCAAACTGATACACACCTCTCAATTCTGGCAGGAGGAAAAGAATAGGAGTGTTTATGAAGCGTATAAGTAAACAGCAGGATAACCAGGCACACCGAGAGCCGAGGCTACTTCCCCCCGTAAAAAACGACAGCAGGCACCGTTTCCCAGCGCCGGAGATTGTCCCGTTGCGTTCAGGATTAAGTTTTTATGTCATCTAAAGGTGGATCATTATCTAAATCCGAGATAACAAGCGAATTTGCAATGCGTAGCCAGCGATGCTATTTCTGGAGCCGACGTTTGAACTCTCAGTAAACATCCAGTCGAGGTAGGATTCAAGATTATTGCAAAGGTGGTGTGAAATATTTCAGTGTGTGTTCCACCGGGGTATAGTTTTAAAAAGATATACTCGCGTCGCTGTCCATGTGTCCCTGCGCCATCAGCAAGGAGGGACAAGGGAGGGTGGGATTAGACATGAGGCGATACTCACTTCATAGAGATGAGGGAATTGGCTTTACTAAGTTCCTAATGAGCTGGGCAGTTAAAAGATGAACATATTAAAGACCCAAGTGCGATCAATTACGAGTGATTTCCTGTGAATATTTCAGGGTTCTATTTGAAATCATGGAGAATTTTGAGACGTACTGACAGAGTTGGATCAAAAGTTTGGTACAAGTGTGTTGCTTTGCAGTTGCGACATGTCTTGCTAGCATGTGTGTAACCAAACAAATCCAGTTTGAACTTGTCGTCTGTTGCCTACTAATTAATGAGTGCTTAATTAGGGACCCAATCAGGCCTCCATATGAGCACCTGCACATGTCGAAACAGGAGGTTAATCCCTCTATTTCTTAGTGTGGACAGGCTGACCGGGCAGTAGTGGTTCTCGAAAGCAACTCTCTCCACTCTCCCTCTTCTTCTTCTTCTTTTTTTTTTTTTTTTTTTTTTTTTTTTTTTTTTTTTTACTGCATTTGGAGGCTCCAGTGGAGGAAAGCTTCAAGTGGAGGAGGAGGAGGAGGAGGAGGAGGGCAGCTCCATTGTCTGGTCAGAGAAGGGGTGGGGATTGAGGCTGTATGCAGATGTGCTGCTGGCAACGGACATCTGCTCTCCCCCCGTGGGCATTGTCACAACAGGCAGGGGAACTTAAAGTGGAGCCTGCCCGCAGAGAAAAGGCCTTTGTGAATGACATGCAGGCCGTGGCCCACACCCTTCCAGAGGCGAATGTTTGTGTTTGAAACTCTACATATATTAGAATATCTGATCATCTCAAAGGGTCTTCTTTGACTCAGAGATTATGGAGCGTCTTCAGCCCAAAAAGGCATCAGTTGCTGATGATGCAGCAGATACAGTACTTCATATGTTGTCATTGCTTAGTGGGATTTCCTTTTCCCCAGCTCTTTCAGTCCCACCTGCATCTCCACCTTCCCTGTTCGCCTCCCCTCATCCGCCGCCTTCGTCTCCGCTGGGGGTTTAACTTCTCCTCACGTCTTTGTGGCCTGCATGTGTTCAGATATGAAAGCTGACCTCCCAAGGCAAACGCATCACAGGCGGCATCAAAATGTACATGGCAGCTCCTATCAGGCCTTTTGATTTATCGCCGTGGAGGAAAATGCCAAGAAAATGAAAAACCAACGCTTTAATATTTATGATACAGTATCATGCACATGGCTTGTGCTTGATGGTAGCTATCAGCGTTGATGCGTGTGCGCGTGCATGTGTTTGTATTGGAAATCAGGAGTCTCATTTGCCTCCACAGATATTCCCCGGTGACTGGTGGAGTCAGTGTGCTGTGATTACGAACATGATTTGTGCTTGTACAGAGCACTGTTGTACATGGCTGATCTGCTGTACAACATGCATGTGTAGGGACTCATTTGTGTGTTTCTGCTGTATTATAACACGCTGGATAGCGGAGAGGCAAGCAGGGGAGCAAGTGCACCGATGCAGGAAGAGATGATGAAAACACAGGTGCTGTCTCTCACTTTGCTCACCACTCGCTCATTTGGCATGTGGTTTTCTTTGGACACAGAATGTGGTTATGTTTATTCTGTGAGACTACCATCTTGCATTGCTGCCTTGTCCTTTTTTGTTGACATGATTACTTTATAAAGAGGAACAACTAGAAGCAAAAAATAAATAAAAATCTGAATCGTGCATTGGTTGCCTGTTTTGAAGTCACAAAAGCAAAGTAATTACAATTGGTTAATCATATTCTCAGAGCCTAATACTCCACTTTAACACAGTAATTTGGACATTGCTGAAATAGCTCTTGTGAACTCCTCTGAGAATTCACATAATGGCCAAGCCACTAACGGCTTCTAAAAGTTCCCATAGGAGTTGGTTTGAGAGGATTTTACTGTCATGTGATTGTGCTATGCATTGTGGAAGGAGGTAATGGGTGTGAAATTACACTGTGCCATCTGCAAGACGCTGAAAATGCACAGCCTGATGTCACTGCAGAGCAAGGAAGATTTAGAATCTGTACCACAGGCCTTTTGACACGCCTGCAAATCATCTTTTACTGAGTAAATCTTAGTGTTTGCCTTTCTTTGTGTTAGGGTTTTGTTTAAAGAAAAGACATTCATTCAACTATAGCCCACGAGCCAGTTAAGCTTTTGAAAATTTCATAGTTTCCTGATAGAATGTTGGAATGTGAAACATTGCTCTTTGTTTCAAAGAGTCCTGCTGAATTTCTGTCACACAGATCTGTAGACATCTGAGACTTAAGATCGTATTAAGGCTTTGATGTTGAAAACAAAGATCGTGCTGTGAAGTAGTGCACTTCACAAATTGAGAACTGTGTACTTGAGCAGCATTAGGCAACAGTTGTGCTTCAGTTAGTCTTTGAGAAACTGTTGTACTGCATGTCATGCCGGCTCGTAATAGTTTTGTCTCAAAGAACAGACACTTAAAAATCTTCTGTGTGTTTAGTGTAATTGGTGCACTCCTCGAATTTTCAGCACCTGTTTCTTGCTTGTTCTAACACGCTCTGTTGTGTCTCAGTTGCTTCTGAGTCAGTTGTTTTTGTGTGTGGTTTTGAAGGATAGTTTTGGGAGAGTGGATGTGGACTGCACCAGACAGCAGCAGGTGTCTGATTCTCTACACTGATAAGGCCTGTTTGCACAGTGTGCTCAAAAGATACAGGACGCTCTGAATCCCTCTGTGTTTTGTGTGTGTGTGTGTGTGTGTGTGTGTGTGTGTGTGTGTGTGTGTGTGTGTGTGTGTGTGTGTGTGTGTGTGTGCTCACTTTTGTCTGCCAGTGATATAATACATACAGTATGGAGAACGAGATAGATCCTCAGTTGTTTGCTCTTAAGTGCAGCCAAAGTCAGTTTTCATACTCTCACAGCTTCTCTGCAGCTTGCTTCTGCCACATTGGCATCCTACAAGCTTGTTTGTAAGCTTTGCCAATCCAAAATAATGTATTTAATAGTCATTCCCAGTTCAGCTGGCATAATGGCCAGAAAACAAGCAAATTATAGTCCAGGGTTTTTAATTGAGACAATCAAACATAAAACTGCTGAATTACATCCACACATTGTTGCCAAATATGAAATATAATATCCAAAGTGATTAGCTGGGTGGTTATTTGCATCAGATTTTCATTCTTGTGTCTATTGTGTGTGGCCACTGCTGCATCATTTACCTGCTTTCCATGTACCTGAATGTATAAATGTATAAATGTTTAATGTTCAATTTAAAAAGTGTTTAGTCGCTGGAGTCTTGTCGATGCAGTCCTGCAGCTTGTGCAGAAAACAAAGAGCAAGCTTTGATCTTAATTCCTCAAGATCTTTCATCTTTCTAAAGTAAAACTTACATTACAAGGACACAAATAATGATGGTTTTCAGAATTGATCTAATATTTTTTCTATTAATCAATTCGTCTTTTGCTAGAAAGTAGCGTAAAATGGCTGTCAAAAGTTCCAAAAGCCATCTTCTCATTGCTTGTTTTCTTTACACAGCAGTTCAAAACAAAAAGATAGGTATTTACAATGACAAAGTAAAGCAGCAAATATTTGAAATTTTGAAACCAGTGAATATTGCTGTTGTTTTTATCGAACGATTAATTGATCAAACATCACATTTTGCCAGCTAGTGTCTTTGTTCAGATGGAAGAACAAAAAGTACAGTAAAGGTTGTGTTATTTGTTAATGAGAATACTCTCGTCTTTAAATAGAGGACATTTTGACGTCTCTAGGGATGCATGAATAGAATGGCGTTATTCTTGATATTATTAGTAACACCTGTGCTAAAAGGTCTGCCATGAACAAGGCCAATCATTTAAATGACTACAGCCTAAAGTAAAGTGAGTGTGGCTATGGTATGTTGTGGATGCATAAATGAGCATTTCTCTAAATTATTAACTCATTATATGATTGGAGCAAAGTGCTCGAGCAGCCGTGGGGGAACAGTGGAGGATGTTTACTGTTCCCTGTATTTATGACCATGGGAGTTTGCTCACACCACTTGGCTGTCTAATAGCCTCCCACCTGGCATAAACCATCACACTTGGAGTCCCTGCTCCTCCTTAATGACTTGCCATTTTTGTCCAAAGAAGTCTTAATTGCGCTCAACTGCATGCATGGACATTATGCCAGAGATAGATAGCGTGTGTGTGTGTGTGTATGTGTGTGTGTGTGTGTGCAGGAGGGATGAGATGAGGAGAGATGAAGGAGCACAGTTTCAAGATCTAAAAGGGATGTAATACACTGTCTTTCTAACATGGAAAAGTGTGTGTGTGTTTGCCAGCAGGAAAAAAAAAAAAGAGTTGATCTTCTCCCACTCACCTCCCCTCCTTCGCTTGGCATAGCCAGCGCTGCCATTAACTTTCATGCAAACCACAGAGGATTAGGAATGAATAGTGGCACCGTCTTCCAACTATGTGTGCATGTACATGTGTGCTCGCGTTTGTGTCTGCGTGTCACTTTTGCAGGAACTAGCAGAGACAAAGCACCATCTGCACGCAGCAGGCTGTCCTGACTGCCTGCTCCTCTCGCTGGGCCAGAGAAGGGCTTTCTGTGAGCATTGTTATGAAACCGACTCTGCTGCTGCTGCTGCTGCTGTTGCTGCTACGCTGCTTGTTAATGCTGACAGCTAATAATGTCCTCCTGGATGACTGTGCCTTGCTGGAGCCAGAGAGAAGAGATGGAGACTAATGAAGAGAGGCAGGAAGTGAAGGAGAGAGAAAGACAGAAACAGATAGAGAGTAAGATACCAGTGGGGTGTGCAGCTCTGTCTGTCCAAGCTGGTGAAGTTTACTGAAGAGGATTACACACACACACGCACGCACGCACGCACGCACGCACGCACGCACGCACGCACGCACGCACACACACACACACATGCAGACTGAAAGTACAGGCATACGTATTGTGCTTTATTTCCTCCTTTTTTTTGTTCCTTCCTTCCTGCTCGCTCTCTCCTGTCTCAGCGTCTCAGGGGGGAGGTGGCATGAGGAGGAGGAGGAGGAGGAGGAGGAGGAGGAGGAAGGATTCCATTGTGTCTCGGCAGAGCCCCTATTCCAGCCAAGCTGACATAGACTTGTGTCAGGAGGATCCATCCTGCTGATGTTAGGCAAGCTGTAAACTGAAAGAGATGTCTAAAATGCTGAAGTGGGTGCTGGCCAGTGGAGAGGTGGCTCTGTTTGTTTGCCATTCTGCTGAGCACCACTTCGCAGAGAAAACTTTTCTGCCCAAATTTGCTGACGGAGAGAAAGAGAAAAAAGAGTTGGGGTTGGGGTTTTGGGAGTCACTTGTGGGCACACAGAGCCTTGTCCATTGTGGTTCTATGACATTGACATTTGGAAATGGTGAGGGGGAGAAAAGAGTTAAAAAAAAAAAAAGGTTGCTTTTTTCAGTTGTCTCTTGCCATACAAACCGTTTTGCCACTGCTCACAATTCTCAGAGACAGCAGTCATTGAACCTTCCAACCACATGAATATGCATGATAAGTCGGCTCTTCTTCTCTGCCCTCTGAGCTGTATTTTTTTTTTCCACCCAGAGACCTGTCGTGTTGTGTTTGATTGGCCCTGACATTTGAAAAGGTCCTTGAATAAAGAAAAAAAAAAGTTGTTTATGACAACTGGAGAACTCTCCTTGCAGCAGAGTAAAAATGGCATTTTGAAAGGAGCACAGCTCCTGCATATTTAAATGCTAATGGCTCTGTGAATGTGCAAGCTAATAGGATGTTTCAATCTGGAGTAGTGCAGTACGTACACTTTCAGTGTGCAGGCACACTGTCTGAGTGCTACTTCTAATAGCTGTGGAAGGTGCATCAGCTCATTTTATTAACTGATTATGTAGAGTCTGAAGTTTTTTTTTCAGAAATGATCACTTTCTTTTTTATGCCAGCATGGAGATTATCTCAACAAATAGGCACAAAGAATAGGCTTATAGTCAGAAAAACCCTGAGGGAAATCGGTTTGTGAAATTCTGGCATCTGTGGTGTATTATCGCAATGGTTATGATGCAGATAAAGTTTAACAGCTTGTTTTACAAGCTTGCTGATGCTGTGTGGTGGAGTAGGGCTGCTTGTCTAAGACAGGGCCCCTGGGGTTCTGGCTGTGCAGCCCTGTAGTGAGGCGTTGGGTCCTTGGTTTATTATGAGCTGTTTTGTTAGCAGTAGCCGACCACAAGTGCCATGGATCTGCCTGGACTTTGACCTGCTTGTGGATTATTTGGTCTCATAGTCCTGCTTGCTCTCATTGTGTGGACACAGGACAATTGATGATGTCATTAGATAAGAATTTGTATTTAATTTGAGCCTGTCATCCCACATTTTACTTAAAACACAGATGTGGTAAGCTCTGCATAAAAACTATCACAGTCATTGTTATTTTATGCTATTTCAACCCATAGTTGATAGTTGATTGTTTTATTTGATAGTAGAGCGCCACATGAATGATAGGTTTAAGGAGGTGGGATGACACGCCAAGGTCCCGGTTGATTTCTTAGGATGTCACTACTGCATGACATGAATTTTAGACCATTAAAGGCCTAGTCACACCAGAAAGCAGCACAGCAAAATTCATCCGTGTCTCACTGTGAAATATTGCGTTCAATAAGCTTGGCAACATCGTGACAGCTTATAGGGGTTGTTCATAAACTGCTGTATCTGCTGAGCTAACAACCACTGTAACATGCTAGCACCAGTCGGTGACAATAATTCCTCCAATGGTTTACTGCTTCTTGGCATTTTGTTTTCAGTATTGTACATAATTTCATTCAATAAATAGAGCTGTTTGAGGGGAATAAGTGTTCTCTGAGTTTAAGGTTGGTAACTGTCAGCACGGAGCAGTTTGCAGAGGAGGTTGAATAAAACACAGCTAATAAGCTACATAGCCTTTTTTTAGACTCAGATTTTAGACTTCAGCTTACTATTCCCACAGAAGTCAGCACTGTCAAGACTTGCTACTATGAATTTGTTTGCCCAAAGTTGAACTCGACGTGGAAAACATGTGTGGATTTAATTTGCCCCCATGAGCGAACCCACTGATCATGTCGTTTAAGTCAGAGTGAATTACTTTTGCTGTGAAATTGTGCTGTTTTTAATGCTAGTTTTTCCAAGCCCTTAGGCCAGTAAGATCATTTTTAATGACTGAAGTTTATCCTTGCAGTCCAGGTTAAATCTGTCTACATACCACGCTTTCATGCATCCAACAGCCTCTTTACCCACATAAATACTGGCAGGAGTCCAAACAAGGAAATCTGGCAGATGTCCATGAAACCATTTGACTCCTAAACCACACTGTTAAGTGAGAGACTGCACTTCCCATTGATATGAATGAGCAGTGGACATCAGCATGTCCGCTGCACAGAGCATCAGCGCTCAGACACACTCACACATGCTTGCACAATGTCACACAAAAGCATTTACCTACTTGTTGCTGTACAGAGAGCTAAACAGGGTAAGCTGTCATCCTGCTTCTCATCACTCATCTGTGGTGAAAAGCGCCATATTATCTACTCGTTGCTAGCAGTCATGGAAGTGTTGACAAAGTGAGTGGCGGTGCTGAGCGATGGAGTCTTATCACTCCAGCTATCTCCATTATGAATATGGATATTACCAATGTTTGGTGAGCCCGAGGCTAATTCTTTGATTCCCGGCTGCTGTGAAGCTCAGTGGGATGGTTGGCTTTTTAACTCGTCAGCTTGTTCGCACAAAGACATGTTTGATTTTCACCCGTATGGAGATGTTTGATTCCTGATCCTGAACAAAAAGGATTTACTGTGGGTTAATGTTTCACTGAGCCAGAGAGAAGCCACAGACTCTCAGTCCCTCCTACTCAGTCCTCTGAGAATACTCCCCTCGGGACTCTGTGTGAGGTTAGAAATAGGTGTCCCTGGGGTTTTCAGACAGCTTTAGCACATGCTATTTAAAGACATAATGCATGTGTATGCTGCAATCGTTTTATTCTTTCTACTGCATATCTGACATATCAGGCAGACGCTACTCTATATAGTAAATATGCAACATTTAGCGAACAGGATTTTGTTCCAAGACTAAAAGTGTATGCTGCTTTTTATTTATAGCTTCCAACATCTTTTGACCTAAGGTGAACATTTTTCCAATAATGAAGTTTTGTGCCATCAGGGGAGAGGGGAGTGCATTAGTACGATAACACAGCCACAGTTCATTGGTATTGCCTTGTCAGGGATTTTGCTGATGCATGAGGTCTATGTTTTACCCACAGCCATACTGAACTCGCTGTTTAAAAAGCAGCATAGCCAAATTGGAATATGAAGAAAGTGAAAAGTCCTATAACCTCGTTCAGACATGCAGTCAATGCAGGAAAGATACACACACACACACACACACACACACACACACACACACACACACACATATATATATATATATATATTAGCTGTTAAAAGGGAAATGTTCATATTATTGTGTAGTGTTGACATTCCACCTTTTTCTTATTTTTTCTACCATTTTTCCTCTTCTCATGCAGTTTGTTTCTTGTTTTGATCTTGGCTCGAATCTGCCATGAGAAGAATGTTTTCATTTCACTGTATACAATAAGCTGAAATGATGATCAACTTGAAACGAGGCTATATGTTTTCCGGTCCTTTCAGCCTCAGAGGAAGTCTGAACTCCTGAAATAGTTCAAATAACTCAAAGAACAACGTTTTGTTCCACTTTGTCCATGTCTTTCTCCCTTTGTTAAACCTCATCCCTGACCTTTCTCCTCTCTCCTTTTTTTTCTCCAGCTAAAGTCTCCATTCCCTTATTTTCCTTTGAATATCAGTTGTGCCTTTAATCCGTCTGTGCCCTTATCTTGTCTCTCTTTTTTTCCTTCAGTTTCATCTCCGTGTGCTCTTGGTCACAGGTGGCTGAGGAGTGTGTTGAGTATTCTTTCCTGTGTTATTCTGTGTTTCTTCTGTTTGGTATCTATTGAATACCAGCTGCTGTCCTTGGTCATGGAAGCATGCCTAATACACTCGTACATATTCATAAAAGCAGGCAAACACACATATACCTAGACACAGTCATAGACACGCATGCACACATGTATGCAATGATGAATTGGCCTCATGATAAGCAGGCTGTTAATTCAATGAGGAGGCTGAAAAGACTACTACAAGTATGGTACTCATCAGAGGTGGAGTAGAGAGACAAAACCTGCTGTCAGTGAAAAGAGGTTTTTTTCAGGTTGCACACTGACAGAAAATGTTCTGTGCAGTTAGTTTTTATCGCTGAAATTATGAAGCCTTGCAAAGGAACGCCGTTTCGTAAAGATGGCTTGCTGATGCACATCGCCGTGACCACAGTTGCTATCTCGCTCCCCGTCTTCCAGCCTTTCATGCTGAGTAGAGTTTTTCAGAACCCCCACCCTGGAGGCTGGATGCAGCCAGACACCCACCTTGGCCCCAGTTCCCAGCCGACACGTCTGTGTTTTTTGGTGTCCGTCTGTATATATGTGTCTGTGTGTGTGGGCAGCAGCGTTCAGCGGTGTTCTCACAGCCCAGCTGAGACTGACAGATGGAATCATTTCACACACAGACAGAAAGGCAGGATACAGGAAACCGGGGTGTGTTTAATAGTCCTGGCGCTGCTGTGGTTGGTATTAATCTAGGTCAGTGGCATTCAGCTCATGGGGAGTCAGCCTCTGGGGCAAGCTTGACCTTTCCTTAACCCCAGTTACTCAGCTAACTTACAGTCTTCTTACCTCATGCGTAGTTTGCTGTTAAAGAACCTGACATGATGTTTATGCTATGTGGTGTTGGGCAGATTACTACTGAACCTGTGTGCAATCAGAGCACAGTGGCTCCTTCTAGCAGCCCAGATGGCTCACACCATTGAAGCCCCTGAACCTTGATAGCACACTCCAAGATGTTTCCAAAGGTTTCATTTTTTTTGTTCTTGTAATCGCCATATGTGTTAGAAATGTCTGCCAGTAGACTGATGAATATGAGCTCATGCTAGCTGAGCCGGGCTGACCTGATTGGTACAGTTTAGCTAATGGTTTAGTTAACCACAGACACTAGTAGGTCTGCGTATCGAGGCCTAAAACCTTGAATATTGGAGCTGTCAAATAATGAAAAGTTTTCATGAAATGCTTCGAGAGATCCTTGGTGTTTGCTTTTTCTTTGATCAAATATTTCCTTATTTTCCATATTTTATTGGTGCAAAGCTCTTGTTTGGCATGTTTTTTTTAATAAAAATAAAAAGATTTCTTATATTCCTCAAACTATACTGGCAAAAATACCAAATACCATTGGTTTCAGTACTAAACATCAGTTGTAGTATTGGCAAACCTGTATTTAACATTTTAAAATGCTACCAAGAGCCCTCCAGGTGGACCTCACACCTTGGAATTTATTCCACATATGCCAAGACCTCTAAGTAGACAGCATTAGACTAAACAATGAGACAAGCTGAGTATCAAACCGTTCATTTAGGCCTGAACTAGTTTTGAAAGTACACACTGTCCTTCCATAAATAATGCATGTTTGAAACTTTTAAGTTGTCTGTATGTTTCACATGAAATCCCCCATTAATGATTAATTACAAGCTTATGTTTTAAAACTAAGATGCTGCCATTCTTTATGAAAAGTGAAAGATAATTTAATAATCCATTATTCCATTACACAAGCATAAGCTGTTGCTTACTCTGAACCTGGTTAGTAGATTGATCTGCTGTAAAAATCGGGGCTGTTAAAAAAATAATAAAGTCAAAGAGATGTTTTGTAAATGATTCACATGACAAAGATCAGATTTGACGTTATAGTAGCGTGATAAATTAAGGGTACAAGGGTTAAAGAAGCTCTTATAGTGAGGATCACATTTCTCTATCATGATTTACCTCCTCTAGAAATGTGACATTGTGAACCAAAACTCACTCAGAATATGAGCGTTTGCACTCACGTCGTGTACTCATCTCAACAGTTAATTTGCAGCTTAATTGCTTTTACAGTTGTTGCATATGCATCAGGTGCTCAGTTGTTAATTGGTAGGAAAAGATCATCAAGTTCAACCATTAAAACTGGCACATGCCAACCTCAACACACAAAAAAATGTACAAGCGTATCTAATTAGACTAAAACTATTCTGAGGGGATTTCATAGATATGATTTACAATTCTGTATTACATGGAGACTAAATTTTCTCAGTAATGTCGTACCTGACTTGAAATATTCAAATAGATTTAGCTGTAAAATGTTGACAGTGATCACGATGACATGGAAAAGAAGGTGTTTGTGGTGATCTCACCTCGTTCTCCTTATATGTTTGCCTTTAAGAACCCTCACTTTGCTCTTTAGACCCAGAAGCGGTTGTTTTTATAGTCTCTCCTCGTTAGTCATGCTTGGTGCTTCCTTGAAAATCCTAAATTTACTCCTGAAATGGGACTGTGGCATCTTCATTCTTCAATCAGCCACTGGTTGAGGGAGTTTTTAAAGAGATTGGCCCTGTTCCAACACAATCCTTTTTTTTTTTTTTTTTTTTGAGGCAAGAATTTGAAGTTCCATCTCCCCAATGCATAATTATTCCATAGCCCTAAAATATAATTGCATTTTTGTCGCTCGTCTATGCTCTTTCCTTGGGGTTTCAATCATGTTACAGCTAAATGGTTTTAAACATTTCACTCTAGAGAGGTGTAAGAAATCAGTCAGCATGTGGTTAGATATTTTGAGTAAATGGAACTAAATTGTTTAGATTTGTGCTAAATGGTAAGGTGTCTGCTTTTTGCTCTCATCTTGTGTTAATGAGCTGTTAGTTGAGGAATGGAAAGGTGCTAAAGAGCTGAGAAAGACACGGAGAGATGGCAAAGACACAAGCTGATTTACAGTTTCGCACAGACTGTAGACTACAATGTATCGTTGGCAAGACTTTCTGAACAGCGCATGATCTTAAGCAAAATTTGGTTTTCACTGGCTGAGCCATTAGGTGTGTTTCCATCCACCTGTTTTCATGCATGATTTCAATTTGTGCATAATGAAAAAACTTCTTGAAATATACAAACTATCACATCACGGCAGTGGATGGAAACCAGCATTCATTTGCGTTTTCAGCTGCAGAGTTTCTAAAAATTCAGTTAAAATTTGCCATTTTGAATGGACACCTAGCTCGTCTTTACCCTTTGGAGAAAGCATTGACGTTGAACATTCAACACAGTTTTACCTGCATATTTCAGGTCATTTTAGGTTTAGAAAGACAGGAAAAATATGCATTGTTGCTGTTCAGTTGTGGTCTTTTTTGTGTTCTCTAAATGTCTTATTTTGTCTGTCCCAGCTATCCAAAACTGGAGAACAGAAAATAATTGTATTTTTGCTTAAAACATGACTAAAATGACTAAATATCCAAACATCTTCCAGCAATTGGCTCGTGATTGACAGCCTAAACCAACCAAACCAAAAGGGCAAATGCACCACAGTTTGTTTATACTTATGTGTGAAAGCACACTGAGCCTCTACATCATGATAAAGGTTTGTTAGTAAATGGGCCCTCGGTTTTAAAGATTAGTACAAGGGAAGAGGCAATCAGACATCACCTTGTGTTTGCTCTTTTTTGCTGCCATGCAGTGTCCATGACAACATATCAAGAACCAACCGAGTCTGCATCCTGCTTAGCAGTGAGCATCATAATAAAGTGTCCTTAATTTGCTTGCTTTATCATTTCCAGCTCTCATTGCTAAGGAGTTTGGTCTCATCCACCTTGATGAGAAGCTGGTCCAATTCTCCTAAGTGTATTTTTGTTACATGTAAGGTCTGTGGTTCAGCTCTCAGTGCTGCTTTTTGTCCCTCAGAGAAAAGGTCTGAGGTCATTCTTGTCATGTTGAATGTCAACAGGAAAATGGGAAAGATAGATTTATCACCACAATAAAAGCATCTTTGACACAACCTTTCACCTGTCAACTTCAGTACCACAAGGTATGGTGTGATTGCTTGTGTGTGTGTGTGTGTGTGTGTGTGTGTGTGTGTGTGTGTGTGTGTNGTGTGTGTGTGTGTGTGTGTGTGTGTGTGTGTGTGTGTGTGTGTGTGTGTGTGTGTGCATGTGTGCTCTGTGAGTGGAGATAAGTAACTATGTGATCAGTATCTAGTCTTATCGGGTAAAGGAGAAAAAATATCAGCATAATATTTAGAGACATGTTTACAATCCCTTTTATTCAATTCAGACGTGGATTCTGGATTGTTCAAAGTCGTCAGTGGTCTGTGTTTTGTAGTGATGTTGTGAAAAAATAAATTGCCAATTATCTGAGTGGAGATTTGTGCTAGACTTTGTTTTAGTTCATTAGATGTAAGGAGCTGGAGAGAGGAGGAATGCAGGCCACGGCGAAAGCCTCAGTGGGTTAGGCTAACAGGCTGCCGAGCACAATAATGTCACCATTATGTGTTTCCAGGGTGACTTAAACGAATAGGCATTATTACAAAATTGTGCATTAGCCCAAGTCAGCAGTTAGTACCGCTGCAGTCTCATTTCGTTTAGAGTTGAGACAAAGATGGCGAGAATGTGAGAGGAGGAGGGAGGGAGATGGAAGGGGGAGGATGGGAAAATGGTTCAGAGAAAAGGCGACATAAAGGAGAAATGGGGAATGAAAAGGACGCTATCTGCCAGAGGCTGACAGGACATGCAAAAAGATGTAAAGGGATACATGGAGAGGCCCAGATGCACTGACAGAGTTGGAGGATAGTGATTATGATGGAGAGGTAGAAAGAGGAGAGCTGTAATTGTCAGTAACTGGTGTATTTAGACAGGGAGGGTTGGGGGAAGAAAGAGGCTGGCAGGGAGGAGGAAGGTGTAAATCAGCAGTCTGAGCGACAGCTTTACGTGCCCCTCGGAGCCCCAACTATCCGATTAATGGGAGAAGAGAAACCTTAACCACCTTCCCTTCTCTGCCTCGTCTTTTTCTGCTATCTTGCACTTTCAGGGACATAAATCATAGACTCTTAAGCAGTCACTTTAGGTAGCTGCTACACAATTCTTCCTCAAAATGTTGACTGTAAGGTATCCCTGTCCCGTGGCATGCTGCATTAATGAGATTTTACTGCAGCGAGTGTCCATTGGACCACATTAATTCTAGCCACAACCAGCAGTCGGTTATCTTAGATTAGCATAAAAAACTGGAGCCGGGAAAACAACTAGCCTGGCTCTGTCCAAAGGTGAAAACATCTACCCATCAGCACCTCTAAAACGCACTTATGTAAACATTTTTATCTCATTTGGTTAATCTGCATAAGGACAGAGGTGTAAAAACAACAAATTGTGGACTGTTTCTTGGTCAGGTGCAGTGACTTCCATCCTTTATGCTAAGCTAAGCTAACCAGATGCTGGTTGTACCTTCATATGGACTGTACAGACATACAGACATGAGAGTGCTATCAGTCTTCTCACCTACTGGCTTCTGTTTTTAATTTTTAATTTTCCTTTAATTGTATTTCATTTTTTTTTTTATTTTTCTATTCTCTTCTAATCTCTTTCTTTCTTTCTTTGAAATGTATGATTTTAATGTATTTTTATGCTCCTGTAAAGCACTTTGAATTGCCTGGTGTATGAATTGTGCTACACAAATAAATTTGCCTTGCCTTGCCTTGCCTAACGTGCAGCACTTCCCAAAAACTAATACTCTACTCTCTGCACGGCTGTTACATGCAGAGACGAGGCTGCACTTAAAATGAATATATTTAAGTAAAAGACAGAAAAGAAAGCAAAGTGAGATTTTTAGATTATTGCCACAGGGAAGAAATTGCAGTTTTTTTTTTTTTAGAAACTTCACAAAAAAGGTCCAGTTTATCTAGAGGGCACCAGGTTTGCCTTCAGCTTTATTGTTTGACTGCAAACTCATACTTGCGTAGCCCGGACCCTTTTGTGTGTGTTCGGCTGGTGGTCATCAAGTTCACATAGTTAAACTAGTTCACTGAGGTCAAGTGCTGGAAGCTCGGTTGATGATCTAAAAAAAGAGAGTCAAAAAGAGCGCTCTGCTCTTTTTTTTTTTTTTGTTAAGATGAAAACTGCCCCTTGTAGTAAATGCCTCCATAGATATTTCAGTCAAACACGTGTTATGACAAAGTCAAAGCTAGCTTGACTTCATTCTGTGCCTTTATACCCTCAGCCAAACCCACGGGCTTCTGAATCTGGTGAGACGGCTCCTCTGAGAGATCAGTCAGAAAAAGACCTCTCTCTCTTTCGCTTTCTTTTCCCTCCCTCCCTGTCTTCTGTGCTATTACCAACCTAAACAAGATCTCCTGGGCTGCCTGCCTTGTTATGTACTTTTCATCACACAAGAAGTAGAAAAGAATGAGCGTGAGTGAAAGAGATGTAACATAAAGAGCTGAAAGAGAGAGATGTTTCTAAAGTGTAAAACTGGCTCTTTCTGCTTGTGAAATTTCTTGATCTACGTGGTGTCAGATACAGACGCACTGTATGAATTCATAACCTCTCGGTGTGATGCAACAGCTGCAACAATGTAATGTAACGCCTGGCACCACAGAATTTTTTTGTGGCATTTTGATGAAAATGCTTCTTCTGTTTGCGTCTCCGTCAGACACGGCAGAGAAGCCGTGGTAGCACATCTGTGGCGTACATCTGCCCTGTTTCACAAGTTTTACAAAAGCCCTTAACTTTGAACACCACTCAACTCTCTGCCAGTAACATTTGAGTGGCATTTAAGTTATTTGTTGAAACTGACACCTTTGTCAAAACTTAATAGGGCAACTTCACGCCTCTGCAGCCCAAACGTGCCACTGTGTGAACAGTCAAGTTTAAAGGTCTTTATTACTCAGAGATCCTTCATGTTGGTGCTGGGTATAATGTTTTGGTAGCAGCTTCAATGAAGTGACAGTGCACAAGACAGCTAAAAATCCAGACATTACAAGCTTAAATGGTATATGTGGTGCAGGAACAAAGGGGTGTTCATTTCACTGAGTAGGATACTGCAGCAAACTGTATACATACCTTAAAAATGGTCTCATTCAGGCATTATGACATGCTGCAGTTGCAGTCACAGTCGGGAGTACAGCAGTGCGTGAAATGCATCCAAGTCGAAAGGCAAGATGTAATTACAAAATAACATTTGCAGATTGGCTCTACTGCAGAAACGGTCCTGAATGTCACATGTCTGTGTCTTCATAACAGTTAGATTTTCATATGTTTTTATAATGCACGTTTTCCTCAAAATCCAGATATATTGAAGGCAAGGGAAAAATGTATTATTTCTGTGGGGTTTGCAACATGGGTCAGTTCAGACAACAGTTGCTTTGGTCTCAATCTGACTTGGTAACATTCACAGACTTGTCAGGGAACCTGCGAGCATGACGACCATGTGTTACCACACAAGTAACACAGCGCTCTGTGTGTGTGTGTGTGTGTGTGTGTGTGCGTGCGTGCGTGCGTGCGTGCGTGCGTGCGTGCGTGCGTGCGTGCGTGCGTGTGTGTGTGTTGAGCAGAGCGCCTGCATTCTCAACGCTGAGCCAGACAATCCCTGGAGTTGCATATTTCCGTCGTTTGCATGTGTGTTTGAGAGTGTGTGACTTTCCCCTCTCTTTCTCTTCCTCTCAGGTCAATCCCCTTATTGTTAAGTTACATAACAGCACTTAGTTAAGTAACAATCCTGCAGCGACGGTGCTAAGGGCTGCAGGATAACTGTACTTCCTCTCCGGAACTCCTCTGGCTAAGAGCTCTTCTCAAACTTGTTGACTTTTCAACCTGCTTAGTGGAGTCGACTTTTTTTTTTTCCCAGGAAAAGTGGATCTCCTTCTTACATGAGTCAAATCTCTGGAATTAATTTATGGAAATGAAGTCATGTATACCGCAGATTTGGGTTTTTGGTCAAATGTAGGTCTCCAACTGCTCAGCGGGCCATTCTTCTACGCTGGCGGGGTTTGCCTTCCCATCCGCTGAGACCACCAGTGAGAGCATAAGTGATCAAATGTGATGTTTGAAATGATTCCAGGTGTGGACTAGTGTAGGTCCGATTCTGAGCGAATGTAGAGGTTTTCTGAGACGCTCTGTGTCTAAAAAGCATTTATTATTTATTTCATTTTTAATTATCATTCACTGCGCTTGATCTGTGAATCAATCAATACTAAACATGTTGACCTCAATTCTATGTGGTGGACAAAAAAATGTGCACACCTCATTACAGGGTTCAAAATAATTCTACAAAAACTATGCACAAATGTGACCAATCCAACATAAAATATCAGATTGATGGAATTTACTGTGCTCCACTTTTATTCGTTGTTTAATATAATGAACAAAAACTTCATAATAACTTGTGACTGCAGATAACTTGCATCATCAAGTGTTGGAAAATACAAATCTTAACATTGGATTGTTGCCTAGCCCTACCTTATGATTCCATTGAAGTTATTGCCAGTGACTTTAAAAAAGCCAGTTGTACTGGATTACACAGCGTTGTCATTTTACTCTCATCCTGATATTGTGTAACTGCCAGACGTTATTGTTCATTACGATTTTGAGAAATAGTTTTGCAGGCACCTGCGCGCTGGAGCAGCCTATATTACTGTTTGTCCCCTGAGGCAACTGCCAGTGAAGTCTATATGAAGAGAGGTTATAATGACTAAATGGCCAGAAGCACTCATGACCTATAGAGCTCCTGCTCATGCGGCACAGAGTAAGAGATGCCCATGCATGTCTCCTCCAGTCTATTCATAGCCAAGGCGGTGTGACTCCCCCGCCTCTGACTGACTGTTTCCTGCTTTCCCTCTTGCTCAATTACTTCTCTGACTCCCACATGTGGGTCTTCAGCTCTTTGGCAGGAAGGCTTACCTTGTGGAGGAGGAAAGCTGAAGCACAGCTGACTCGTGAGGCTGGCTGAAATGTGTTTGGTTAAAGAAAGACACGCAGTGTTTTTGTCAGTGTTGGAGAAAGACAGGAGCTCATAGTGTGTAGAATGTGGGAGATATTTAGCACAGACAGTAGTGTTTCTTTTAAATTCATTTAGCTGCAGTGCACCACATCCCCCTCCAGCCCCTTGCTGGGAAAATGCCCCAACAGCTGGCCAAATAAAAATGCAAAATCAATTCATCATTTAGCCATATTGCTTAGCCTGCCCTCCACCCCACCAAAGCATAACTGTTATAATTGCAGTTACAGCGCAAATATCAATATATCATCATATAAATAGTCAAGTGAGAGCCGTTCTCGGAAAGTGCAGCACTCTAGGATCGGGCCCAGAGGCGAATATGGAAGGAAACAGAGGCAGGGCTATGAATGCAAAAGTGCAGAAAGAGATGCAGTTAAAATGTAGGAGGACGATGGTGTCACACTGTACTCATCCTGTCAGACGATGTTTTTCTAGTACTTTCCTCTCCCTCCCACCATCCCCCTTTTATGTCTTCATTCTGCTGATACAACCTCCTCCCGTCTGCTGACTAACTGACCCACATTCCTCTGTGTGACTTGCTGCCCTTAGAGTGTGTGTGTGTGTGTGTGCGCGCGCGCAGGCCTACATTTCTGCTTGTCATCTTGTGTGTCTTTTGTGTGTACGTGTCTGTGCATTCTTGTGCCTTCCTCTGTCTATCTCTGCCAGCCTGCCTCTCCCCAAAAACTGTGCTGTGTCCCTCAGGCTTTAGCAGGAACCAATTAGAAGATTGCTCTTTAGAGGAGCATCAGTCACCGAACGTAAATGATTGGTAAAACGCCTCATTTACTCACTCACTCTGTGTTTGTCTGCTTTGCTGTGTTCCACTCAGTTTGGGGTCTGTGGTCACAGAAGTGACATTTCTTCATTAAATTAAATAAATGGTGCCCACTGAGACAAGGCTCCCTCTAGTGGAGTGATACGTCTTTGCAAGGCAAATGTCTGATTTTGCAAGGAAATTCAGTAGTTCTGGCAAAGGTTTTGAGAAAGAAACAAACAGATGACAATTCTTGTGTTTCTTGTGAAACACTTTCAAGATTGGACATCGTGATTAATTTGTACAGCAGTAACTGAAATTTATCAAACTTTCTCAGCTTCTTAATGAGCATGAATTTAAAAGGCATTCCTGTTGAAGCCACAAGTCAGTGAACGACTCTACCACAGACAAAAACAGTTGCACTTCTATAAAGTTCTTTAAAGCCAAATTAAAGATTTAGCTAAAAGTTGCCCAACTCTTAACCACTGACTCTGCATTTTATTGTTTTTTTATTGGACACTCCTTCCCTTCTTTTTAATTTGCGCAACACTTTTTTTATATGATCTACATGATGTACTGCTGTGCATAATTTGGTATAATGTGCCATTTCCTGTTTGCTGTATGTTGTTGTAAATCATTGTGTGTACAACATATTTTAATAGTGACCCCCCAAGGGGACCACAGGTGTAAATTGGCTTCAGGATAAGTCTGGTACAAGTATATTTGATGTACAATGCATGCTTCCTTACAAAAATAAATATATAAAATACAACAACTAAAAATGCTCAACATAAAAATCAAAGTTGCAAATAATGCCTCACTGTCAGACCGGCTTTCAACCACAACCTTTGTCCCTGCTTTCTTGAATTTCAGGCACAAAACGTCAGCTAGCTAACTTCTGGAGGACTGGAGCATTTGAGACGTTACGGAGGAGAGGTGGATACAAAAATCAAGAAAAGAGAGCATTTCAAGCTGTGACGGGATGGCTCTGGTCGACAAACACAAAGTGAAACGCCAGCGGCTGGACAGGATCTGTGAGGGTGAGATAGACTCCGTCACTCCTCTTTCGTTCTCTTCTTTCTGCTTTTTATGTACATGTGGATTTGAGATGCTGGCAGCACATCACAGGTCACTGGAAATCGATTATTTAGGTTGTGGGATGCTTGTGTCTTTGTGCGTCTAACTATGAGTGTGTGCATTAGTTCCATAGGTTGATGTTGTAGCCATTAAAAAAGTTTCCCTCTGCTGTTCTATGGAAATGAAGTTTCCGTCAGTATTTAAGCCTTTCAGCTTGCTCCTACAAATTCAGTGAAAAGCCAGTGGGATCGTTTGCATAAGTGTGTTTGTGTGTGTCAAAAGGGAGCCTTGGGACCAGCTGAAGCTCCAAACTTCGGCTTTGAAGGGTGTCTAGGAGGGAGAAAGAGTGTGTGTGTGTGTGTGTGTGTGTGTGTGTGTGTGTGTGTGTGTGTGTGTGTGTGTGTTGTAGAGGAGGTTGGGTTGATGGCTGAATGAGACTTGAGTTCGATGTTTCCAGATTGCTGGAGAGATGAAATAGGGAGTTTGTAATAAAGTGAAGCACTCCTTGGAGCCCTGGGATTGATTATAGCTGCTAGTGGGATTGATTTGTGTGTGAATGTGCATTATGTGTGTGTGTGTGTGTGTGTGTGTGTGTGTGTGTGTGTGTTTAAAAGACAAAGCAAGAGATTTTCCTTTCGTTTTTTTTCCCTCTCTCATTTTTTTGCTTAACCACCGACAGGAGCCACCGAATGTCTGAATGTTTATTTAGCGTGTGTTTGTGCGTGCTTAAACTCATACTCAGCCTTTGCTCATGCACCAATGATTCATATGCTGGACTGTATAGTGCAAGATTATGCTTTCATACTCTCAGTCAGGAGTCAGCATGCGTCAAACAAAGTTGTTGTTAGATGGTCAAACAGTGCCCTTCTATAACTTTGCAACGTCAGAAAAGGAGCTACCGTGTTCGGCAATTTTTCTAACTTGTCTAAACCAACAACCCGACATTTTGCCAGGCGTGTGTGTGTTGAGTCAGACTGCAGGTTAAGAACTTTTTGTAGGATGTAGGACTTCAACACAAGTGTGACACCATGAATGTCTTCAGGGAGGGGCTGTCCAGAAGTATGTGCCTTCATCCCCGTCGTCACATGTTGCCCTCCGTGTGACTGCAGGCTTTTCACGCTGCCTCTGAGTGTTGCCGTTCAGACCTGCTAAAAACACTTTAGACTGTCTTCAGATGTCGGCACATCGTGACAACGAAGCATTGTGTAAACTGGTTCAGTTCAAGCATATCCTGCACTTAACTTTTTCCCCCTCGTCCATAATATCAACCCACGCTCTCTTCTAATGCGATCTTTCCATTCTCTGTATAAAAAATGTTTATACTTACTGTCCATTCTTAAAGCCCGACACTCGACTGGTCTCAGTCTGCCAAACTAGTGACGTTTAACCTGTGTTCATCTTCAGCTCGTGGGAAATGGTATTTGTTGAAAAACTGCTGAATAAACAATGATACAGTTAAAAAAAATTGCATGAAGAAACCTTGGAGTTGTATTTTTAGAAATATGCATTATTTCAAATGTGATTTTGAATGAGGTCCTCTCACTTATGTAAAAAAAAACATGCCTGTTCCAGGTTCGCTTTAGCTCTAGAAAAGTGAAACCATGGGATTTTCTTAGTAACGCTGTGCTACTTCACATTAAACTTTGCAGAGGATCATATATCAGCATTTCTCTTTTTTCTTGTCTCAGGAAAATCCCAATAAGATTGAGAAACACAATATAATAGATTCCTAAATGAAGCAGTGTTGCTGTCTGTTTCCACCCTCAGAATGAGAGCCACATGTGGCATCTCAAACCTCTCCAAACCACCAACCCTGCTCGCTTGGAAACACATTTTCTCTCTTTTTATTCACACAAGAAGAATGACTGTGTACCGTCTTAAGGAGGCAATATGCTAAACATTATATAACAGTATTTTCTGATGTGCCCCATTTGTCCCACAGACATCTTCAGCAGTGTCCGTGTCTCCTCTGCTTATCAACAATGAAGTCATTCTGCCAAAGATGAAGGGGGATTTTTTTTTTTTCTGGTGCAGTTAGTCACCACAGCTGCTCTTAAAAATGTGTAGAAGAGGGTGATTCACATCGAGGAAGTTAAAAGATCAGAGGGTGGTGAATCACGTTGTTTCACGGTAGCGTTAAATCTGCTCAACCATATAAAAAGAGTATTTCAAAACCAGAGGCATGGGGTGTTCTGCACCATAATGTCAAAGCCACCCACTATTATCTATAAACAGAGTGTTTGGACTGAGGCGTGAAATAGAAATCAAAGTTCGCATCATGTGTATTGACAAAAACACGAACGTTAAGGAGTGATTGTGATTTCGTTGCCATCGTGGGTTGCACTTGGCGAGACGGAGAGAGAGGCTTCCCTAATCTCCATTTATCTTCTGAGGATAACTGTGTCAATCCAATACTTGTTTCACAGCGGAGTGCATTGATTACATCTTTACTCATTGTGATGAGTGGCTAACTGAACCGCGCCTGTGGCCTAAATTGAATTCGAAATGGCTGATCAAGTGTGGCTGTTTACTCCCATCAAACGTGGTCACGGTGCTGGAATGTAGATTTCAAGCGAAACGGTGGATGTTTCACCATTGAGGATGTCTGATGTGATTCAGTGTCCTTTGCTTTCATGTTGGATTTTTGTGGTTTTCAAATTAGACATGCAAGGTCAAAACTAGCCCCCCATTTTTTTTTTTTTTATATGATTAACCTACTAATCACTTGGTCTGGAACATGTCAGGAAGTGGTGACACATGCTCATATCATTTTCCCAGAGCCGAGGTGAGAGCCAAAAACACAAAAGATATTCATTTTACCATGATATAAAACAGAAAAAGCTTTTTTGCTTGATAAATCACCATTGTCACTTCATTGATAATCAAATCAGGGTTTTCCCCAGGAGAGCTGTTTCAGCCTACCACCCAGATCTGATGCATCGTCTGGCACATCTTGTGATCACTTTTGTTACAAGAGAACGGCCTGAACAATAGCCACTCTTGTTAAACATATTCTGTTTGATGGGTGAAATTGCACCTGTGCACTTTTTCCCTAAAGGTTTTACTTTAAAGAAGTCGAGATCTGAAACGTTTAGTCGATCGACAGGAAAATGAATCAGGGGCTATTGTGATCATTCATTATTGCCGTCATTTTTCAAACAACATTAGCCGGTTTCAGGTTCTCAGATTTGAAGATTTGATGCGTTTCTTATGTCATAGTTAACTGATTATCTTTGGGTTTTAGACTGTTGGCTGACATCAAATAAAACTACCATATATCACTTATAATCAATAACGTTAGTTGCAGCTCTATGATGATGGCTCACCCCTGATTAAAAAAAAATACAATAGGGAAACCATGAAGATGCTCCATAATTACCATATTTTTAGTTTATTTGTGTCAGTCAGCTAATTGATTAATCAGCTAATTATCTCCACACTTGAGGAACCACAGAGGGATTCTGTTGCAATTTTCAGTAAACTAATTACTACACTTATTTCTGTGTTAGCAGCATTGTTTATTTTAGATATCAGCTTTCAAAACGTATACGCTATAACTGCTCCTTCTGTTGTGGGTTTGACAAAGTGCCAAGAAGAGTGTTACTGCAATAAGGGAACTGTGGCAAACATCTGTTGTGAGCATCAGTTCCCATACTCTCCCGTTCCCCCCTTTTCTCTCTCTCTCTTTCTCTCTCCCTCTCTGTCTCTCCTTCTGTCCGCTCCATCTGTGTACCCAGCATGCATTGGCTTGGGCAGCAGCGCAAGTCGTTGCCATTGCCGTTTAGCCAGAGCTAACTGACTGATCTGGGCAGAGATGGGATGTGAGCGGCGCTGCGACGTGAACTAGGTCGCAGTAGCAGCATGTTCCTGAATGTTGATTTACAAGTTGTAAATCTGTGCTTGGATGCAAACACCACAAGGTGGGGTAGTGTAATTTGTCATGGCGATTCCAAGTGTTTTAGTTGGCAGTTAAATAAATATGTTAATGCTTGATAATGCATCTTGTTTTGTCATGTGTACAACAGGGGGAGATGTTTAAACAGGGAACAGTAAATAATGTGCCCACTCAAGTTAAAATACCATAAAACTTAGCATGTGAATTATTCATATTCTCACATTTAACAGATCTGGGAGCTTTTTTATAACAAAGTGCTTCATATTAAATAGAGAGGACAACCAGGGAGGGTGTGGAGGAGGCGTCCTGATGTCATCCTGCAGGGGGTGGGGTTCTCGTATCCTGAGCTTTTCAGCACAGACTCAGGACTCTGCTGCATCCACCTCTCTGCTTTCATCCCTCCCTCCCACTCGTCTCCCCACGCTCTGGCATCCAGCTCTGGTATGAAGTCATCGGAGCGGTCTCTGGGTCTGACCCCCCCTCGGGCTTGTTCCAGGCTTCTCACCAAAACCCACGACCCCTTTATAGGCTTTGTGGAGAGGCAGGGAGGGGCATGGAGAACTGGGGGAGGAGAAGGGAAAAGAGCAGATAGAAAAATGGTTGAAAGTGTTGTTTTTGGAAGGAGATTCTTAAAATAATTCATAGCAAACCAGCATGTGTGACTGTGTTGTTATTGCCATTGGACTGTGACTGCTGCTTGTGCACACCTTGAAAGAAAGTTCCTGCCACGGTTCTCCTTTTCGTCTTACCGCGGCTGTTTTGTTTGAGCTGGCATGTAGCGTAGTGGTTGTTTGAAAGTTGGAAATGAGTTTCTGGAAAATACTCATTTCAAAATGGACTCTTTCGGCAGCAAAACTTAGTATTATAATGGCATGTGGCCTCTCTGGATTGGCAAGGAGATTAAATGAAAGATGGCTCGGGGGGGTGGGGGGGGGGATGCACCCAAAGCAGTTGCATTAAGGGTAGTGGGGTTTTGTAACATAGCTGACATAGAGGAAATTTCTGGAGAATCTGTGGTCTTTTGCTGTTGGGTGTATGTAGTGCATGCATACTAGCAAAATGAAAAAAAAAAACTGTCAATTCAGTGTGTGTTACACTAAACGAGTATATGATTGTCATTTAGATAAGTACTAGCTTCATTGCCATCGACCTCCATTTTACAGTCCATTTAGTCCCTATGGAGATGCTTACAGAGACAAATAATCCCACTTGAATCACATACAAGGCAGCCATGTACACAGTGTCTGTTAAGTGTGCATTACAATTCATCTGACAGCATTATTCTTTGCAGCACTGTGATCCCATTTCCAGTTAGTGCCTCCTGCCCCACGCTCATGCATAAGTCAATCTGTGTTTAACATTCAAATCATGCCTTGAGTACGCGACGTGTCACACTGTAGGAGACAGTTGTTTTTATTTCTGTTGCAGTGCAGTATTCACTAAGAGTTAGCGTGTGATTTTTATTCATGTATGCACGTCAGACCGAGGCCAAGGCTTTAGCGGCAGTTTGCGTGTGTGAATGAAAAGGGACATTAACGAAGCGCCACGGCTGCCGCTGTCTCTGCTGCACGTCAGAAGACGAGCAGAGCAGGGTCAAAAGGCTGAGTGGGGATCCGGGATCGTGCAAACCGAATGTGCGTGTGCTCTGTGTGCATGTGTGTGTGTGAGTGACTGAGGGGGTGGGTAGATGGAGGGGGGAGTGTGAGTGACAACAAATTTCTAAATGGGCCTTGTTGCATGTGAACCCTCTGATTCCAACATTTGGTAAAGCATGCAAACATGGTTAAAACATGCACCAACAAGTGCACACATGAAGTGAGCCAGCTCTGGTTCCCCTGCTGGCTTAGCTGTGATATTAATGTGGAGGAAGGGACCGAGAGGGCTGAGTGACAGGGAGATGTAGAATGTTTATTAAACAATGGCAAGCGTCTTGTGTGACAGATTAGCCACAGATCTTACTGTTGTACATCATATCTATCTTGTTACTTGCTGCTTAATGCAGTTTCCTCTGACACTGAGAGAAGTGTAGTCTTGTAATAGAAAAAGTAATACACTATACAAGGCTAAAGTACAGCTTGCTGAAATCTATTAGCGGTTAAAAGAACTACATAATTGCATCCTCACTCGAGGTTCATTTATTGAGGTTTCTATATGTTTTACTTGTTTTGAATTTTTCACCAGTCAAGTCTTATTCAATGTAAGGTCTTTATAAGCTTCTGCTGGGGTGGTATTATATTTGTTCTAAAATCCCCAGCTTAATTCCTAAATCCCTCTGTTACAGTGAATCTGGCGTTGTGTGCACAGTCTGGCAAGTATGCCAAATGGAGGAGCAATAGAATTGGAGAGTCAAACATTGTTTAGTTTGAGACAAACAGAACTCTGTGATTTACTTTCCTGTCAGGATTAGATCTGCAAACCCTGAGTACACACCTTTGCCCCCGTCTCTCTGTTTGAGGTTGACTTTATGGGGATGAGTGATCTGCTGCACTGGGAGCCAGAGTGTCTTGAGAACTGGTCCAGAAGAAGTAATGAGAGCGGATGAGGTTGGGGAAAGAAGCCAGGGGATCATGTATACTCTATAGGCTGTTGCCCTTGACATGGTTGTGTGTGTATGAATATCTTGCCTTTTTTCTCCTAAATTTAAGCGGTCTTTAAAAAAGTCTCAAAAAGAGAGTGTTAACGCTTGCAGTGGTATTTGTAGCTTTTAAATTAGGAATGATGTACTGCACATGATATTATGTGAATGAGTCACGGTCTTTTTCTTTTTCAAATTAATGTTTTCTGATTTTTACATCGAGGGAAATTGTTTCTATATTACACAAGCTCAGAATAGAAGGCAGGAAAGAGTGTGTGCCCTTAGGTGATGAATGACACCCATACTTGGAATGACTGTAAAACTTGATTGACTTTATACCACGAAAACCCTCCCTGATAAAATCAAAATGGGCCTCAAAAATGATTTTTTCCCCAACTCTCAGCTTTGATTTAATAACTCATCTTTATAGTCACTTTTAGATCTCTGTGAGGGCTCGTTCTTGCCTCCTCTCCTTCCCATTTTAATTTCCTTTTTACATAAAGCTGACTAATGTTCCCCTGACCTTACCGAAAGAAAAACGTTCGAAGTCTGCGCAATTGGTTTTGGAGCCACTGTCATCAGCTTTTTCCTGTCATCTTGTGAAAACAGCAGAATACTCTGCTCCCTCTCTGATCTCTTCCTACTCTAATTACACAACTGTGATTAAACAAGATATTAGTGCCGACGACGGACATGCCTGCACAGTTTGCACGGGCCCTCTGTAAGATATTCAGGAACTTTCCTCAATGTGCTGATATAAACTTTCTTCACCATCGTAAATATGTATTACTGCCCCGCGCTATGGTAAGCTTTGAGATTAGATTTGGATGGAAATGGACACTTCCTCACCTTACATCTGTTTTCATGCATTAATAAACAGAGATCCTATGCAGAAGGGATCAGGTTTCAGCTACAGTGACATGAAGTGAGACTTGCAGGCAGGTAGATGGTACACCATCAGTGTCATATGTCGATACGTGGTTAGATGAAATAATAAATGTGTACCATTATATTCCCATGTATGGTCCATGGTCAAGGTATAAAATAAAATACTGCAGCATTATATCAAGTAGCTTTTTTCACTATGGCACATTTGAATCAAGTGGATTGAGCTCCTGTTGTGTTCCAGCTCAACAAGCTCCGACAACCATTGCAAGGCAAAGGTTGTAGGTGCTTTGGATTGGATTAGCTTCTGTTACAAAAAGACCCCCCCTCCCCGAACACACACACACAGATGCATATGCACGACAATCCCACAGTGTTTTACTTTTCTCTGCAAAGGGGCAAATCCAGATTACAGAGCTTCTGTGAAGTGAAGGAGATCAGAGGAGCTTTAGGAAAGAGGGGGAAGGTGTATTTTATCGACAGTAAGACGCACACTGTATGGTTAAAATTCATGTAGTAACATAAAAGACCAGATAGAATTTTGAGAGCTTAACTTTGTGCACAAGTGTTGCATTCAACAGTATTACCTTTGTACTCTACAACACGACAGAGTAACTTTGATCATTCAATGGATCCCTGCTTGAAATGACAGTCACTGGGAGGGCAAACAGGACAAACATTGCAGGTGTGTTTCGTTATGCATTCCTCAATCCCCATTTAATCCATGCATTGTAATTTTCAGTGTCCTCCAGTTAACATACAGACAGTAGTTCTGAGTGATCTCAAATCGAGGAGAGTGGGGCAGTGACAGTGAGCGCCACGAAGGCATCAAGGACATTTCAGAGTGAGCTGGGCAGCAGTTGCGTGGTGGCTCTGCTGCAAGCATGGGGCCTGGAGGATTAGTGTCCAATCAGAGTGGATTTGATGTTTACTGACAGCACATGGGACTTAGCTGAGAGAACTGTATTTCATTTGTATTCAATGAAGCTGTGCTCCTTGCCTGGCCTCCCCTCCCCGCGCTGTATATCCGGCAAAACTGAAACTGGTTGACGACAGTACATCATCAACAGCTTCAGGTAGGTGACTCTTCAGGAGAGGATGAGGGGTTTGGGGGGTGGACTCTAAATCATTGGCATCATCATCACAGACATCATCATCATCATCACCAGATATGCTTGTATCTAGTTCAAGTGACGTCACAGTGGGAAGTGGAATTAAACAGGCTTTATTTAGATGTAATCCCTCATAGCAATCGGCAGAGCGGGTAAAATGTCCCAGAGAAGGGAGAGATAAACCCTATTGGATTAGTACAAGCCCCTGCCCATCCCAACCTATAACCCAACCTATCCCCTCCTTTCGTTTTTTTGTCTTTTTTATGAATGTTTGGTGGGCAACCCTGTTGCCATGTCTTCCATGGAGTAGCTGGGCTACCTCTGCAGTTACTGTGTTTGTGTGTGGTGTCCTGTTTCCTCGTGCACAACAAGGCAGCATGACCAGAGATTAATTATTCAAGGACCGACAGCCAAAGGGGGAGTCACCTGATAGTACGGACTTACAGTATCACAACCTGATATCAGGTGAAAACGGTAGACCCTGCTTCATCTTTTTTCTGCATGTTCTCCACCTCCCTCTCTCCATTCCACGGCTACAGCACATGAGGACTTGAAAGGGAATTTTCAAAAACACAGCTACAAGCGGACCATTTTATCTGTTTTGTGTTTTTTTTCCCCCTGCGCTCTTAAAGCTTTTTCTGCTTTTTTCTTTTTTGCCAATGCTTGTCACTAACAAACAGTTGAGTCTTGGACGCTCCCACAGTTGGGACACATTAGGAGGGAATGAGGGTCAGTGGGACAGGGCTGAGAGGGAGAGGGCTGTCTACGAGCAGCAGGCAAGAGTAGCTGGCCGGCGGAGCTCTCTGTCATACGGGGAGGGAGGAGGGTGGTACGAGCCTCCACCAGGAGTGCAGCCCCCTGACCTGGATTTGAAACGCGACCCGTATTCCTACCAAGACACTCTCTACGGACAGGTTTACGCAGACCGACAAGACCCACGGGGGCTGAGGAAGGGCTCTGTGCCTGATCTAAACCACTACGAACGTGCACCCATGGCTCACCGAGGATCCATTCCACACCAGGATTACTATTCCCATGACCCAGCTATGACTCCTCGGCCACCTGAGGGCTTTTACCGTCCAGAGCACCAGCCTCCTCCGCCTCACTCTCATCCACTCAGTAGGTCAGGCTCTCATTTTGGGATGACACCTGGAGCTCGTGCTGTGTGGGATCAAGGTCAGGGAGGGAGAGCAGGACCTCAAGCCCCTGCATCGCCTCTACCTCCTCCTCCCCCTCCTCCAACCGCTCATGAGTTGAACCGGGCTTATAGGGAAACTGGTACTGTAAATGCTGCCAAAATGACGCCAGATGGCCAACAGCGCATATCCTCCCGAGACCCATCTCCTGTTCACTATGGTATGGAGCATCCATCTCCTCGGTATGCCAGTGAGGCTCCACCTCTTACTGGTCAGTCAGTCTATACTGATGTTAATGGACGCCCATTGGATCCGCAGCAGCAAGCTGCTACCTGTCTAGTAGTGGATCCTGCCAGTCAAGGTATCATTATGAGGCAAGAGACAGCCTCGCCCTTCACTGTCCAACAACAGCAGCAATTACAACAGCAGCAACAAGTACAGCAGCAACAGTTACAACAGCAGCACCTCCAACAGCAACAACTTCAGCAACAGCAGTTGCAGCAGCAGCAGTTACAGCAACAACAACTTCAGCAACAACAAATACAGCAGCAACAACTTCAACAGCAACAACTTCAACAGCAACAGATTCAACAGCAGCAGATTCAACAACAGCAGTTACAGCAACAGCAACTTCAGCAAGAACAGTTGCAGCAACATCTCCAACAGCAGCAGTCCCTGCCACCTCCACCTACCGTACCTGTCCCTGACCCTAACCTCTCTATGGTAGCTCCACTTCCTGCTCCACCTGCCCCAATGCAGCCCGCAGCAGTTGCCCCAGCTGCACCTGTCCCTGTGCAGGCTGCCCTAACTTCAGCCCTTCCTCTTCCAGTTACTCCTCTTCCTGCTCCTGTTCCTGCTCCTCCCCCCACTGCCCCACAAACCCCTTTGCCTGCGGACCCTAAGAAAACCGCTGATCCTGAGTTCCTTGCCCTGCTGCGAAATGAAGGCCTCTCAGAGAGCACCATTTCCTCAGTTATCCAGCAGGGATTTGACTCCACTAGCATGTTGGCAGTCATGGAGGAGAACGATGTTCGCACTGTCGCCCCCAACCTCGGACAAGCGCGTGTACTGTCTCGCTTGGTTCACAACTGCAAGCGGCCCATTGAGGCTCCGCCAGCCCCCTCCCAACCTCAATCACCCATGCGAGGCCGATCTAATAGCTTTAGCCATCGGTCAGACATTTACCACCCGCAGCAGCACCAACATCCACTGCATCCTCCACAGGCTTTGACAGTGGACCCCCAACTGATGCCCCCACAGACTCCAGGAGCCATGCAGACCATCTCCCCACGGATAGGAGAAGTAGTGGGTAGGAGGCCTAGCAGTGCCCCCTCTCAGCACCTCCTGGAAGCCTCTGGAGGCTACCCAGGCCAACCACCTCGTTCCCCAGGACCATATGGTGGAGCTATTATGCCTGTTCAGTCAAGACCCATGTCAGCCTACTCTGCTGGGATGACAATGCCAGGAATGCCCATGCAGGGTATGCAGATAATGCCACACCAAATGAGTGGGTCAATGCCTGCCATAGCAGGGTCTATTCACTCCATGCAAGGTATGCCACAGCAAATGCCCGTGTCCATGCCAGCTTTACCACAGCCACCACAACAGCTACCGAAAGCATACTCTACCAATTACACAGTGCCCATGGAGCTGATGAAGAGGGACAGGAACTTACTGCCATTGTCACCCATGCACAGCCCTCACCCCACTCCTCAGCTGATGCGTAAGGGAGGGGCACCTGCACCAGACAATGCCCTTGTCCCTATGGGAGCACCAGGCCAAGGCCAAGGTGCCCTGGTTGCTAACCAGAAGCTAAGTCGCCGCACGGGTCCACCAGTCATTGTGTCCACTATGGCATCTCCAGATACAAGTAAATCCCTTTTTTTCTCCTTCCATCCTTGTCTGCTGTCTGTCTGATTTTGTGATACATTTGGTGTTACTTTCTCTTGGGTGTTTCACATGTTTTTAATAGATAAGAACATGGATTTGTGCCAGAGCTCTTAATTTTTTTGCATGGCTTATGTAAGATACCATTTCCCATTCCTCTCATTGCTTTGAAGAGTTCCACAAAGGCCATGTTGCTGTGTTGCTAAGAGTCATATTATAGCAAATGGCTGACATTCACTATTTTGAATGGAGCAACTTGAATATTAGGTTGCTTTTGTTTGGTGGAAGAAAAGCCACATTTTTATCCGTCGATGTTATGAATCATTAGTATGTGACGTATGTGTACCATCTCTGTCGAATAAGTGGATGTTTTGGGGGGGTTTTTGTTTGTGCAGCCATCATTCAGCTGAGTGGCATGTGAGATCTACTTAGCTGAATGTGGTTACTGGTGTGTGATGTATGATTGACCTAAGAAAGTCCAAACACAATAAGAATGTTAATAGAGCATTTTTTTTAAAAATTGCTTTATCTTTCTGGTCAGTGCTGTCGTTTGATTGCTGCCTTGTGGTTGTTCTCATTACATCAACAATGGATAAATTATGTCTTTTCTTCTTATCGAGGCCAGTGGAGCGAAATCTAAATGTTGCTGCCTATCTCTTTTCCAAAACTGTTGTCAGGATTATGATTAAACCATAAAAGGATAACTTTCCATCCCCTGTCCTACTTTTGGTTTCTGCATTCGGCATGATCCTAAAATGATACTTGCATCCCACTTTCTTGTCTGCTTGTCTCTGTTAGAGCCAGATTTGTCAGAATTCCATATACTTTGTGTGAAGTCTTTTATTATTTCGGTAATCTCATGCAGTTCCCCTGTCAGAATGTGACATTGCCCCGTTAATACAACACAAAATGGCATTGATGAGGCATAATATAGAGGATTTGGGAGGAACAGTTGTCAGCACCCTTTCTGATACCTTTTTAAATTTTAACAACTGTGCACTGTCTTCATGTTACAGTCTGTCAGTTGCTGCATTCATGTGTGAACAGTTCACATTAAGACTTCTCTGCAGAAAAGTCAGATATGGTGTGCAGTAGTCTGGGAACATGATGTGTCCAGGCAAGCATGTGCGTTAGTTTGCAATGGTGTGCATCTGTGTACAATATGTGTGATTGCATTTGCCAATCTTTTTTTTGTCACTTAGCTCGTATTGGTTGTATGTAATGCCTTTGGTAAGTAATTGGAGCAAAAGCAAAAGCGCAGGTCACTGTTTAAAATCATATAATCTGCTTTAACTATACAGCATTCAGAAAATATTATACTAGTGATTGCAGCATTAGTGGTATGTATCTCTTCAGCTGTTGTATCATACAGCTGTTTTTGATGAAGTCCTTTCTGCTCTGCCATGCGCAATCTCCCCACAGCCCCCAAGCCCCTGTTGTTGTAAACATGGATGTCTTATTGCATTATGATAATAAGGGTGCATGAGAGTAGCCTGGAAAGCTTTTACAGCACACCATACAACCTTTCTTCAGTCCTGCTACTATGAAGGTGTACTGCTTACCTTCATGCAATAGCAATTCGCTTCATCTGGTTCTTCTCGCACAAATTTTCTTATAAGATCTAGACGTCACAGTTGAACTGGCATATAAAAGAGTTAAAACACAGTATTGATGAATTCATTGAATTTTTATTTGTGTCCCAAATTCATTTTTCAATTCCAGTTTAGAGTTAAACACATTCAGTCTATGCATCCTTATTGTATAATCACCTGAATCATTACCCCTATCAGATTAAGTCTTTAATTCAGCTCAATAAAAACTGCTACATAAAATTATCTTCTTTTCACAGCTGTGACCTGATTAACGCATTTTTCAGACATTTTGGGCCATAAGGACTGAATTCTCCATCAACACCCGCTCACCAGAGGCTGACTAGCAGCATCACTGGACAGATAAAATCGAATTACGGTGCTGATGGCCGATGTGTGATTGTGTCATTTTCTCTGTGCAGGTTGTAATGAGAAGAGAGAGGGGGGAGTTTAATCCTCCAGATCCTCCATTTCCACTGCTGCACTAATCCACAGATATTCTCATTCTGTCCAGACCAGCTTCCTGGCTTTCTGTGAGACACTGTGAACTACTGTACATAGCCAGCAGGTCGGAATGGGCTTTAATGGGGGCCAAGGCAGACTGGGAACAAATGATTTAACTGAGGCAGTTTTGTTGTCATCTCTGTGATGTTTAGGCCCGAGAGAGCATGCCTGGCTGTCAAAACAGACTGCTGCTCTTAGCAGCGGACTGACACATGCTTAGGTAGGGATTTCGTCAGGTCTGCCACATACACATACATGGCATTGTTGGTACACACACAGTCAGAGTAGACCTCATTTGCATGTGGCTGACATTTGTTGCTTTGGTAATTTCATCTGTTAATGGACACTGCCGCAAAGCTGCTCTGAAAGCATATTCCTAAATTATATGTTGCTAGGCAACGTGGGTTTTGGTGGTAATTGTAGGCAGATTTGCTTCTGGTTAAATGGCCAGTCCATTGTCAGAGACTGCTGCAAATGTACACGTTACTTCTTGCTTTAACAAAATGGCTGGCTAATCTAACACATCTGGAAGGAAATATTTGTCATATTCACTCCTTGTCATGTGAGATAAACAAAATGTAGGAGGGTTTTCTTGACTGCATTATACGCATTTTAGCCCCACAAACTATGATTCATCCTTCAGTTAAAATTTCACATTGATATTTTGTTGGGTGGACAAATTGTATTGTAATAGCAGCATTAACACATTTTACGTCCCTTAAAATCCAATTAGTTATGAGCTCATGGTATTCTGACAAGCTCAGTCAATTCATTAGTTACAGCAGTGAGTTGCATCCAGATTTTTTTCTCTCAACTAATAGCTCATGTTTAAATACAGATGGTATCCTTCTCACCTCCAGTATATGACGCTTCATGGAATACCCCTGAGCAAGACCCTGCCTTTGTATGACTAATAGGCCTCAATCCCCATTTCCCGTGCTGGCATAATCACTGTAGATGATACTGTGGGACTTCCACTCTTTTACCTCCACCCTGTGGAGTGTGCCGACTCCCGTCTGTGGACTCTGGCCAGGCACCCTGGTGCTAGTTAGGTTTAGGATGCCACCTCAGGTCAGTCCTGCTCTGTGTGACATACTAGCCGCAATTTCCTTCCTTGCCTAGGCCTAGCGTGATGATGGGGGAGGGTTATGACATATTAGTTCTGGAGAGAGATTATGTATTAACGGGGTCCAGGTCAAAACTACGGGCAGTCGTTGTTAGAGTGAGGGATTACGGAAGAGAGAGGGAGGAAGAGAGACCTAGTCCCGCTATTGATGGATGATGATTGCTGCTTGCTGGGTGGGGGAGTGGAAACAGGACGTTGACAGCTGTAAGTCAACCTTGGAGTGTCCATGCGGATGACACTAGCTGTCAGTGTTGCATACTGGACTTTGAGGGTCAAACTTTGGCCTTAATCTGGGCTGACAGTCAAAGGTTGTTTTTGTTATGCTGCTGGTCACTCTATTCACCGCACACAAGGAATGGGTGATATGACCATAATGCCTATGGCGTATATCACGGTATAGTAACTGTAAATTCATTAAGAAATGGTTAAAAACGCCCAGTAAGATTTGTGGAGAAACATGCAATCACTGAGGTCAAGAAACCTGATAACGCATTTAGCAGTTTCATTCATTCATTCATTCATCTTCTATACCCCGATTATCCCTTTCGGGGTTGGGGGGGGGCTGGAGCCTATCCCAGCTGTCAACGGGCGAGAGGCGGGGTACACCCTGAGCCGGTCGCCACACACATTCACACCTAGGGACAATTTAGAATCTCCAAGCCGGAGAAAACCCACGCAAGCACGGGAAGAACATGCAAACTTCGCACAGAAAGGCCCCCGCCTGACCCAGGGATCGAACCGGTGACCTTCTTGCTGTGAGGCACGCGCACTACCTGCTGCGCCACCGTGCCGCCCGCATTTAGCAGTTTAAGTCAGCTTATTTTTTTGGATTGTGGGTAGTTTTTGGATGAATTGAGTTACTGTGGTGTGGGATTTTGTTCATTACTGCGATGACAAAAAAACAAAAATCTTTTGTTTGCAGCAGCTCTGATTGACTACCTCCTACACCTATAGCGATGGCAGCCGAGGCTCATGGGTCTCGTTGTATTAAGAGCCATCTGCCAAACCCCGTTGGCAGTAAAAGTGAAGTTGCAAGTTGAAATAATTAAAGCTGATGACGATAACATAAACCTATCATTTAATTATCCAGGAGAATCGTGTTTCTATGTTGAGGAACATTGAGGTTATCATTACCAGAAAACAACTCTATGTAGCCTGTATTTATGATGGTGTGTGTGAGGTTTGTATGTGTGTACGCATGTGCGTCTGTCGTGTCACACCAGATGTTCCTCTTAATATAAGGCTGTGATTTCCTTTTCCCTCGTGAGGCTCTGGCCTCGCTCACACTCTGCCCGGATTAGATCTATACAAATCTTGACTTCTCATTTTTTCTTCACCTCTTTCTCTTTTAGTTTGAATTGATCGCAGTTTCTCTTTGTCCCCTGCCCCCCCCGGTAAGAAATGATTAGGCTATGACGCTCTCCTCTCTCAAGACAGTAGACAGCGTGGGGGGATAAAGAGAGGATTGAAGTAATGGGAGAAATATGTTGCTAAACAAACGTCATACCCAGCTCAGCACATTCATTCGTGGCTGTGGTTGTGGGTAACGGAGCCCGTCTGCAGGAAAATGAGGGAAATGAGGAAAGATGGGACTTGATTGAACCCAACCAAAGACAGCTGAACAGAGAAGATTGAGCAAGAAAGATCAAGCAATGGAGTTAAATGCACACTGGGCTGCTTTAGATTAGATAGTAAAAGATCGACTGCTTTAGAGGCAATGATAGAAGTCTTAGAAATAGGTGGAGGAGTGCAAATGTGAGATTACATAAATGAAAACCCTGTCGTGCCATCTTGGACGAAGTAAAAGAGGGGAGGGTAGCTGAAGGCCATCTTGAGTCCAATTTCTCTGTTTGTCTTGTTTTATTATTCTAAGAAAAAGAAACAGTTTGTGGTTTATGGCTGCAACTGTAGATTTTTTTTTAATTTGTTTGTCAGATTTAATCCGTTTATCCATTTAAAGATGTTCCATTTGCAGTTATGTAAAGCATAGAAAATAAGCACATTCTTAAGTTTAATTAGCTTGTATCCACAGATGTTTGACATAAACATCATTTCACAAATCACTCCATATTGCCTCTGAGAGTGACTGACCTGTCGGTGCATGCTGTTTATGTTTTTTCGTGTGTCTGTTTGTACTGTATGTGGATGTATTGTGTACAGAATACAGATACAATACTGTACAGGTGCCATTAAAAGAAGATGGACCTTGAAAGACTAAGGGAGGGAAGGGAAGCAAAAAGCTCTTTCTGGCCAGTTTGCTGCATCCTTTCAGAGAGACTTGAAGTGATTAACTGCAGGTTGGGAGAGCAGAGTCGAGGGAAGGACAGACAGAAGAGGTCACACGCTTAAACATTTGAGGCTCAACAAAAAAAAAGAAGAAAAGTGATGACATGAAAAGGTGGAAGCCCCCGACTCCTAGTCTCTACATCACAATTCATGCTACTGTTCTGTCCTCTCCTTACCCCTTCCCTCCTTTCCTTTTCTCTTCTCTCATCTTTCTTATCTTTCCTTTCTTGTACTCTTCCTTCCTTTTCATTCCTCTACCCTCACCCTGTCTTCTTTCATTTCTCCTGTCCTTTCTTTCCTTTCCTTTCCTTTCCTTTCCTCTTCCTACCTCCCCTCTCGTCTCATCTGTTCCTTTCTTCTCCTCTCTTCTGCTCTCCTCTCCTCTTTTTTCCTTTCGTTTCCTTTTTTCCTCTCCTCTCCTCTCCTCTCCTCTCCTCTCCTCTCCTCTCCTCTGACTGCCAGGGAGTCACCCTGAATTATTCATTTTGAGAGAATGAAATCTTCACGGGTGTTAAACCAGAGTGAAGAAGAGGCAGGGCTGACCACGTTCTCTGTATGCTGTGTGTGTGTGTGTGTGTGTGTGTGTGTGTGTGTGTGTGTGTGTGTGTGTGAGAGTGACCAGGCATTGCAGAACTTGACACTTTGCTTGGCCGTGTTTTAACAAAAGCACGGGGGAGATATGTTTAGAGGTGCAGATGAATCTCATTTGCACCCGAGCAAAAAATATTATACATTTCTCAGTAGGCATGTCAGTCGTGTTCAGGATCACAGGGGGCTGTAAATGGGATTGTGTTTCACAGTGTTTTTAGTCTCACACAGGGAGGAGGGATTGTGTTTGTGCGTCTGTATGTATGTGAGCATCCATCACTGCATAATTGATCCTAAATTTACATTCGGTGTTTTTTACATGTTTGACCAAAACACACAGCAGGCTGAAGTTAAGGTAGTCAGTCAATGCATGAGTCAGTATCTCACTGTGTGTGTGTGTGTGTGTGTGTGTGTGTGTGTGTGTGTGTGTGTGTGTCTGTGTGTGTGTGTGTGTGTCTGTGTGTGTGGAGCAGGGGGTTTAGCCTTGGGTTAAGGTTAGGGTCAGGGTTATGGTTAGGATAAGTCTCCAGGAAATGAATGTAAGTCTATGTAATGTACCAAGAAGTGATGGAAGCACTACTTTGTGTGTGTGTGTGTGTGTGTGTGTGTGTGTGTGTGTGTGTGTGTGTGTGTGTGTGTGTGTGTGTGTGTGTGTGTGTGCGCGCGCGCATGCTTATTTGTTCATACATTTGCTCACTGTTTCATTTTTCATGGATGCCTGTTCACACTTTATTTGTCTAAGCCTGCAGCATACACGAGGGGTGTAATAAGCAACGCGTCTCCCCCATTCATCCCCCACCCTCTCTCTCCCCCTCTTTCTCACCGAAACACACACACACTTGCTCGCTCACATCCTCTTATATCTCTCTCTCTTTCCAATCAGGCCAGTTGGCTCAAGCCACATAGAAAGAAAAGGTGGAGGAGGAGAGTGATGATGTTGGAGAGGTGGAGCGGTGCACAGACGGGGTATGAATGGACAAGCAAGAATTTATGTGGTGAAATCGCCTCACTAAAAAAAAAAAAAAAAAAAACCCACACACAACACAAAAACTCAACATCTGTCGTCCACCTGCAGCTGTGCCATCTCTCTTCCTCCCTTGTTTTTTGCTGACCCTCTTCTCCTCTCTCCCGTCTCCCCACATTCTCATTCGTGCTTCAATCACTTGGCAACAGTGCATCATGTAGATCACAGGAGGCAGATGGGATGGTGAATTTTAGAGGTCAAATTATTCCGTAGGCCCTTCTCCCTCCAGTGCTCCCTTTTCATGAATGAGGCTTTTTTACTCCAGGCCTGGTTCGTGGGCTCTGGTTACATGTTGTAACCAAACCTCTTCAATGGAGGCCTTTAAACTCACTATTCTCCTGTTGAGCTGACACTAAATACAGGCAATGCACTACAGTATGCACAATATCTAAATACGGCAGCATACTAAAATATCTGTAGTGCATTGGTTTAGTTCTTTATTAGGTCAAAACTTTAAAATTCTACTTTTGTGAGTCATTCATTTCTTCATTCAGTCTTTAGAGGGCTGCTACAAACAATCATTGTTGGTTAATCTGTCATCCAGCTTTTCGATTAATCATGTGGACTGTAAAATGTCAGAAAACAGTGAAAATGTTGAGTCGAACTTCCCAGAACCCAATGTGACGTCTTCACACGGCTTGTTTCATCCGATTCTTGATGATGTAAAACCAAGAAAAACAGCGAATCATCACATTTGAGAAGCTTGAATCAGCAATTTTTGTCTTTTCTGTGTAGAACAGGGATTAACAGATTATCAAAACTGTTGTTGCTTCATGGCTGTTAATCTGCTAAACATTTCAGCACTAAAACATTAATTTAGTTGTTTGTCCATTCATTTCTTCCATAGCCCCACTGATACTGGGGTTTTTGAGGTTAAAAACATAAAAAATGAGATAATGTTGTGCCAAATTTTTAATGAAACCCATAAAGTAATCTTGATTCAGATGCTTTAGAATTGTTTTATGTTTGTTTTTTTATCAATTGTGACCAGAATTGAAGAAGACAACTTGATCTCTGGTGGGCAAACTCTTTAAAATGGAGACATTTTCTGAATAGCCTCAAATGTCATTTAGCATTTCTGTACAGGAATTTCTTGTTACTGGATTTCTCTCTCTTGCTTGAATTTCTTCACACTAACCAGGGTCATTCACTCCCCTCCTCTCTACACTGCTTAGCTTTGTGATGCTGTGTCCTTGTTCAGAAAAGAAGTAATGCCAGTATGTAGGAAAAGAAACTGGCATACATTAATTAGTAACCACTCATCAGCAAGCATTTATTTTTACATATTTAACATTTTTGGTAAAGATCCTTCAAACTAGAGACAAAGACACATATTGAGGCAGGATATGTGACTGTACAACATTATGCATTTTTTTTAAAGATGACACTATTAACAAATATGTGTAGTTGAATTGATACAATATAATGAAGGCCCCTCCAATCAAATCACTATGCAGAGTGAAGAACGTGCAAGGTTTGACACATTCATCTGCCGAAGAGGAACAACTAGTTTGGAAGCCAATCATGCTCCAGTATCTAACTTGAAACCTCTGGCGGACAATCAAAGAGACTGGAGACAGTATGAGACATCTTGTGTCCTGTAGTTAAAGTTCAGTAATGAACAATATTTGCATAATCATAGATTCTGGATTTTTTCAGTGAAAAGTATTTTTAGAAGTCTTAGAATAAGTCTGGAGGGGATCTTTAAACTTAAGAAAGATAAGGGTCAAGTATACTCAAGCGTGCAGCCTATAAAACATTTATGCACTGTAATATCTTTATGCATTATACTGCCAGTACATATATCTGTCACAAGCCTGAGGGCTGGAACTAAATATTTTTTTCATTATTGATTACTTGTGAAAAACATCCATCATCATTTCCAGAGGAGACATTTTCAAGCCGAAGGTGATTTTTTTTTGTCTAACCAACAGTGCAAACATAAAGATTTTCAGTTTACTAAGATCCAAGACAAGGAAAACAAGCAAACCGTCACATCTGAGAAGCTTGAAAAATGTAAATGTTTGCCACTGTTGCATAAAATTTTACCCAAAGGAGTCATCGATTAGGTTATTTTGTTTGTTGATCACTTAATCTGTGCGCAGCAGATGGCACATCTTCAGAGGGCATGTTCATGTTGTGTCTACGCACCTCACAGCCCAGGCAGACTTCTTAACCTTCATAATGAAAATCCTTTTTAAAGCGTCTGCCCGAGTCAAAGTGGCTCGCTACTAAACACGCTAATCTGCTGCTCCTGTGCTTGGGTCTAAATCTCTGGATCGCTTCGAGTCCTGGAGGGATTTTCCAAAGTGTTGCCCAGAGTTCACATGCAGGAGTCGACTGTCTGTGTCTGCAATCACCACCCTGATGAAAGAGACACTTCTTGATTGTTCCGATCCCCAGAGAGCTCACTAGTGGGTGTGTGTGTGTCTGGAGATATTTTTACACATGGGAATTCATTTTCTATTTAAAAGAGTGTTCACAGATGTGTGTGCAGTAGTGATTAGGCAGTCTTGGCGTGCCGTTTCTCCAGTGTGAGCGGTCACCTCAGCCTCTGCCTTCGCCCTTGTGTGAAACCTCATCACCTGTGCGTGTCTTGGTCCTTTGTGCAACATAATAGGCGTCGATGTAAATGCTGAGCAGCATGCTGACGCCTTGAAATGAAGCACTCAATGGGTTTTGGAACGGCAAAACCAATCAACTTGTTCCCATGTTTAAGAGCGAAGAGTGAGCTGGATCAAAATCGCAGACTGAGATCGAGAAGGAGAGTTTGTGAGGAAGAGGGAGTGAGACTGGGAAAGGGGGGGTGGGAGAAAGGGGCTGGCACTCTTAAAGGACCGTGAGGGCCAGATCACAAATAATAAAACAGAAAGGCAGGGAGGGGTGGGAAGGAGGGAGGGGAGGGAGGAAAAAAAAAGAGGGAAGGAAAATATGTTGAGCGAAAGGGAAGGTTGGAGAGAATGGAAGAGGGAGTCGTACGTGTGCCAGGAGCGCTGCACCTCTCGCTGTGACTGGTGCTCCTCAAGGATTTTTTCTCCCCTCGCTCTCGTCTCTTTTATTTACCTTCCTCTTTTCTTTACTCCTGCATAGCTGCGGCTTGTCTTTTTTCGTCTTTTCCATTTTTGCCTCCCCCCACCCTCTCTCTCTCCCTCTCTCTCTCTCTCTCTCTCTCTCTCTCTCTCTCTCTGTCTTTCTGTGACTCGCAACAAAAGGCTGACAGAGTGAGCCTGACGTCTGGATGAATAGCCCAAACCTGCCGTGAAGGGAGAGAAGAGGGTGACGGAGCAGGGAAGAGGAGGCTGAGGAGAAAAGATACAAGTGATCTGGCTGAAGAGGCGGAAGGAGGAGAGCGTAAAGAAGTGCTGAAGACGAGTAGAGATCCAGTTTTTTTTTTCTTACTCCCCCCTCTTTGGAGATTAAAGGAGTTGAAGGCTTTACCCGCGAGGGGGGTAACGATCGTAGTTCTTGCTCTCCTCCGTCCCCTCCTCCTCCCGTCACCCACTGCCCTCCTGTGCCACCATCCATTTTTTCTCCCCTCCCCAAGAGTACCAGTTTTTTGAAAAAGAGAAATGGAGGTTCTCGGGGTGAGGTGATGAAGGAGGACACATTTGGAAACAAGCATTGGGAGAGCAAGAGAAGACGGGAGGGAGGCTGGAGGAGGAGGTAGAGAGGAGAGGATAACCCCAGGGCATACTGTGTGAGAATCCCCTCAAATCCTACTTTTTTTTAAAAAAAAACCTCTCCACTACATTTCCTCTGCCATGTGCAGCTCCTGATTTGAAGAATGTGGAGACAGCATTTCCCAGGCAAGGAGCATGTTTAACATTGTGTTGTGCATATTTGTGTGTGCATGTACTCATCAGGGGTCTTAATCAAAAGCTGTGGTGTGTGTGTGTGTGTGTGTGTGTGTGTG